>OY757013.1:169608446-169668866 GCA_963580285.1 Lucinisca nassula | reverse complement strand
TCTATTACTGATTTACATCGACCAAAAACCCGATGTGTGAGTACTATCACAAAAACAGACCTATATAATTTTGACACCCTTTAAACGCCACTTAAGTGTAGTAAAACTGGGGTTTACAGGGGTATACTTTGCCACCGCCCACTGGGGCTTTCAAAAATAGATTGGGCTGCACAATGCTTCCACGCAGAGCTGAAACCGACCGCACACGAGTACTGTTAAACTGCTTAGAAGGTCTCAGCCTGCCCAAGCAAAGTGGCGCGAGTCCTGATGACCTACACATGCAGTGTTGACGGGAACGTTAAACAAATACAGGACGAAACAGTCTAAAATCCTCGCTCAGGATGCTAACCTCATGCATATAAACACTATTGGTTTCATTGGGCGGCAGGGATTGAGATGTCATTTCATCTCAATGTTCGGAAAAAAGTCCCACAAAATTGGAAGCAGTGAGTGAGTGAGTGTTTGAGTTTTACGTCCCATCAACAGCTAAGGTCATACGGAGACGGGGCCTCGGTTGAAAGACTCATCCGAAAGTCTGGAGAAGCCCGGGATCGATCCTGCGATCCCTGGTTTACAAGGCGAGTAGCGTAACCACTACACCCCGGAGGCTTCTAAAGCATTGAAGCAATGTCTCCAAAATGACCTAAATAGTGTTGACGGGCACATTAACCGCAAATCAATCAATCAAACAAACAAACAAACAGGGTTATACATTATTTACCCAACATTGAGATGAAATGACATCTCAAGCCTACCATCCGAGGTAGGCCTACCCGCTTGTCCAGCGGGCACACAACGTTTACGCAACGTCGTATCAACTTCGATGCAACAGAATGATGGTGCATCGACGTTTAAAAGTCATTTGCCCCACCCAACATTGAGATGAAACGACATCTCAAGACTACCACCCCAGGTACCCGCTTGTCCAGCGGGCACACAACGTTTACGCAACGTCGTACCAACCTCGATGGAACAGCATGATGTTGCATGTGGACGTCTAAAAGTCATTTGCATTCCCCCCCCCCCCCCCCCCCGAAGCGGTTTTACACCAGCACAAAAGTTCGGTCGGTTGTTTCAGCTCGGCGCAGAAGCTCATGCAGCCCAATCCAATTTTCTCCAAGCTATGATGGAAGTCGGTGTCATTTGTCATTTTCTGAAGGCTCGAACATAACAGTCACCACTCACAGGCTGCAGTATTTAAATGGAATACCGACAGATACAATGTCGTCAGATAGACTTTGAGAGAGAGAGAGAGAGAGAGAGAGAGAGAGAGAGAGAGAGAGAGAGAGAGAGAGAGAGAGAGAGAGAGAGAATCGTACCAGTGATGCGTTTTGCATAGGATTTACATGGATCTGGTGAAGGATTGTCTAAGGATGTGAAACCAGTAAAAATTCTGATTCTGATCTACGTGTTCACAAACGGTTTCTGTCTATCTATCTATCTTCTTATACGGAGTCGGTCATATTTGACCATTACCTCAGTTGCCGTATCAAAGTGTGAAACTGCTTAACTTACCGACAAAAATAAAGCAATCCAGAGGCAGTTAGTTTAGGTGTGGTCTAACAACCAAGGTTCATAACGTATTTTGACAAAACACGCCTTCTTTCAGCGTTTAAATTTTGAATAACTTTTCCTCGCAGCCATGTATTTTAAAAATCTGTGTATGCAAGCGTTGCGACTAGGTCAAATATTGACCCAACTTCTGACGTCAACATCTCCAATACTGTGTTTACTTTCGTGTAGATACTCAGCTGGAAGACAGAATAATGTATAACAAACATTTTAGGAAAATTTGAACCAAATTTTTTTCTGACCATTTTTTTATTCCAAAATAACTGACCGGTACTGTTTGACCAGAAGTTTGTTTAAAAATATAGGTTACTTAATAAACGAAGCTTCGGAAACGTTCCATTTCAGTGGCAACCATAACTGAAGTAATGAAACGTTTTAGGAAGTGTTGATGTTTTCATTTGTGCTTTTGAATGCTAATTTTATCATTGCTGACGACTGTATGCTTATGTTAAAATGACCGGAAGTAGCTTCGAATTTCACAATTATTTTTGCTATAAAAGAATAATCCCTTTCGCGGAAGCTTACAAAAAAATAAAATCTTGACGACGGCCTTAGCAACTCTCCTACTGTAAGCATTCCAGCCATTTAATTCTGCACACATATCGAAGTGTGTTTTATAATCTAGCCAAGATGAAGATCCATCAAAAGTAGCAGGCTTGACTTTCACTCCCGAATTTTGATCCCAGTGCTGAGGTTTCTAGAGCTAAGTGCCTGGTTGGGCGGTTGCTCTAAAGAATGAGTTTTAATTGGAAACTCATTTTCTATCAGCGGTATTTCTATTGTTCTTTCCTTGACGTTTTCTTTGCCTTGTGCCAGAGCTCTGAGGGTCATTTCCACTCGAAGTCAGTACCTTTTCTGGACATTTGGCCATTTCTGACCTATGTTCAGTGTAAGTACCTCTCTGACCACTGAGCTGTTCTTTTAGGCTCTAAACTTCTTTCATCAAACTCCAATTTCGGATTTAAGTCTGCTAAGCCTGAAAACATCTTTTGATCCTTTAGTGAAGACACAAGAGACATAATCATCTCATCTTTCTGTCGCATTGTTTCATCCCTCTTCTGGCATTCTGCTATCATTTGCCGCAGGTCATCATCTTTCCGCTGGTAATTAGATATTAGTTGGCGCATGTCTTCATCTTTCTGCTGATATCCAGACATTAGCCGCCTCATATCCTCATCTCTCCGAACTTCAGCCATTCTGTATTGCTCGTCTCGAACTCGGACCTCATCTGTCAGTTTACGTAGCTCCGACACAAGAAACAAAGTAGTTGAACCATCATCAACACTCTCCTTCATATCAGAGCTCGTCTGCCGTCGGCCTCCTATATGCAGATCAGAAAATGAGTCGTCTAACTGCCTAGCTACAGATTTTTCTCTTGTCAGGGTAGGTGGCATACGTTGCTTCACTGTAGTGCTACTTGATATTGGTGTTTTAACACTCGGGTCCTGTGACACAGTATCCTTCGAAGTAGCCATCTTTCAGGCCAGATTCAGTTTCAGAATACACAGGCAATTTACCAATACGAGCGGTATTATAGCACCTCAATACTCTTTACACACAAAAACCACTGATTTTAGAATCGTATCCCGACGCTTCGACCAAATTGTAACGATTCACGGGCCTACACCACACAGGGGTGTCAGAGAGATCTTACTCGGAGCGGGACCGACACAAAGTACCGGTTTTTAGTATGCAACCGTATGCAACCGTACTCTGCGGTATCACGTTGCACCACAACAACAACGTCAGTTTTCGATAATTACCTACTCGGCAGTCAACTTATTGGTATGCTCTATTTGTTCCTTATTTCTCTTTCGAGATCTACCAAATAATACCCTGTTTTCGCTGTGTTGTCTGCTTTTATAGTCACGGTCACGTGATTAGAATTGGCTGGTACCCGGTGCTCTAACAAGCATTAAAACAGCGCCAATAAGTAGATTTTACAGTTCGTTGCACTTCCGCAATTCACAAGTACAAGCTTTCTCAAAACAGCAGCATCTTTACAATATAGCCAAATTACCACCCAGGACCTTGGGATATGGTATCGTACCTGAAGACACTTCCTTTCATTTATTCCGACTTTTGTGTTGCTGATGTTTGTACGACAGTGTCATCAGACAAGCTTTTCTGTCCACCGACATGATTTGTTATACTCCATTTTGAAATAAAGTGAGTATATTGGAGCTTTCCACTAACTGTTTTCCATAGGCGACAATAGTAACCTTTTACCTGCTCCCACAAAAACTACACATACAAAACTTTTCAAACCTTACTTGTTTATAGAGCCATCCTAGCCCAACAAGTTAATGGGAAAAAATCCACATGTTGATATGCTCCTTTTCAAGTAAAAGTCAACCATGTTTGTTTACCTACTAGAACGGAGTAAATACAAACCAACATTTTTAAAGGAGGGGTGACCATATAAAATCAGCAAAAAATTCTTTGAGCTTGCAGATATATTTATAAAACATGCATCATTTTATCCCCTTATACCTATCATTTTCTCACATTGAAATAAAACATGGGATATATATCCAAGGGAAGTAAGTCTGGTATTTAGAACGCAACTAAAAGCTCGGTCAAAAAGTGATAAAACCCGGTACCTCGCAGTATATAGTGCAATGCCACCTGTACCAACCCTTATTTTCTTTATGATGCATCAAAAGAATTTCCAAATTGAAATTTTGGTCATATCTAATAATTTAGTCATGCATAATAAAAGTTCAGTCACAAAGAATCTTTCAAGTTTGCGAAAAAAATATCGCTTTCAGATTCAACAACGAAAGCAGAACAAACCATAGTTTTTTTTTTAAAGCGCAAAGTTTATCTCTTTCTGGAATGGAACCCAGACACTGGCTTGCATCAGTAGTTCTTCTCCAATGTCTTTGGAACAATTCAATACTAAAATGCACAGAATTATGCAAATAGCACCAATACTCATTTTTATGGCTATTTTCATAGCTACACCCCCTATAAAATGTTATTTTGAGGATATTTTGAGGACAAAAAAGCCAAGAAAATGTTTATAAATGCCTTAATGCCATGAGACAATATTGAAGTTTTGCTTTGGTCTGAGACATAGTCCTAGTGCCATGCGACCTTACTCTTATATTCCAGATGGAGAAGATTCTTTCTTGTGTTTTTGCAAATACAATTACTGCAAGTCTCCTTTCCAAACACATCAATAAAATCCGATTTACATGGCTTTAAAGTACCACCCCACCCTCCCAAGAAAATAGATCAGAGGCAAAAATGCATTAAATACACCCAGTTAGACCTTAATTAGCACTACCATCACATTTTTACAGTATCTATGGCAAAATACATACCATGAAGATACATTTTATGAAACAGAATTAGACAGAACCTACAAATGTATGGAAATAGTATGTAATGACTGAAACAGGACAGCGGTCCTACTTTTGCTATTGGGAGCTTTCCACTAAATGTTTTCCATAGGCGACAATAGTAACCTTTTACCTGCTCCCACAAAAACTACACATACAAAACTGTTCAAACCTTACTTGTTTATAGAGCCATCCTAGCGCATCAAGTTAATGAGAAAAAATCCAGATGTTAATCTGCTCCTTTTCAAGTTACAGTCAACCATGTTTGTTTGCCTACTAGAACGGAGTAAATACAAACTAACATTTTTAAAGGAGGGGTGACCATATAAAATCAGCAAAGATTTCTTTGAGCTTGCAGATATATTTATAAAACATGCGTCATTTTAGTCCCTTATACCCATCATTTTCTCACATTGAAATAAAACATCGGATATATATCCAATGGAAGTACGTCTGGTATTTAAAACGCAACTAAAAGCTCGGTCCAAAAGTGATAAAGTAGAAGAAAAACAAAGACCAGGAATCGATACAATTAACTTACTCCACCCATCAAAGACACCAAAGGGAAAGAAACACAAACATTAAGCGACCAGACCATAATGGAAACCTAAACAAAGGAAGGCCATAAGGACAGTTACTTTCCCACAAAATGGCCATATGGCCATCCAAAATAAAAAGACACAAGTCATACACACAGTAAGTAACAAACAACAACATAAATAAATCGCCACAGAAGAACTGCCTTGGAACGGTCAGTGGAAAAACTTCAACTGGGGGGCTTAAATCGATTTTACGTGGCCACAATCATCGCCCTTACTTCCGTCGCGATTTAGACAAATATTTTGTTCAGTCCGCATGAAGGCCTCCTAACTCATCAGTGCAACATCTCCGTGAACACAAATAATCAAAGAACCACAGAGGTGAGACAACGGTGAGGACTCGACAGTAAGAAACCACTGAAATGCTGGAGCAAAAGAAAACCAATAGTTAAACTCCGATGGGCCCGACCAGAGACAGAGCATCAGGCACCAACCGACACTACCTTGAATTAGATCTCTCGAATTCTAAATAAGCCTTTACGTTGGAACCGTCATAGAATCTGAGGCTTGACCCACCGGCGTGCAATTAAAGAGGGAAGCAAAGTTGCGAACCGTGATTGGGTCAACTACCATGCATGCAGTCTGTCGTATAATATCCATGTTGTACCCAATCTTTTTATATCGAAGAATGATTTTACGAAATTGGGTGCTAAAGTCATTGCTGTTATATATTTTTCTGAATTTATATACATGTACTAAGTCACCATAAAATTCGAGTTCCGATAGACCTTGTTGCAGAGGAGATTTAAGTCCAATATTGAATTTTGAAATTAAATCAGAATGGCGTCTATAAAATTTTGAAAAGACCTTGCGTAGTTTATGGTACTGATAACCCTGATTAAGAAGTTTATCCGTTAAAAATAATTTATTACGAGTGTTGAAGTCAGTTACATGACTACACACTCTAGCAAATCGAATTAATTGCGAAATATAAACGCCATAGGATGGCTCACGAGGAACATCACCATCCAAAAAAGAAAAATTAACAATCTCAAAATCAAAGTCATCGCGTTTATCATAAATTTTGCACGAAACAAACACATCTACAATAGATAGATGTAAATCGAAAAACGGGGCCTCGGTATCAGAAGAAATTGCTTTATTTAACTGGAGTTCTGGGGGGTAAATCTGACTGATCAAACCTTCGAAATAGGTATTATCAATATTTAATAAATCATGTAAATATCTAGAAGTGGAGCTAAAAGCTACAATAATTTCAGATTGGTTATCAATGGAAAGCGACAACATGAAGTCTCTTTCATAACAATACAAGAATAGATCAGCCACAAGAGGTGCGCAATTCGTACCCATCGGAATGCCCACAATTTGTCTAAATAGTTTAGTACCGAATCTAATATTAATATTGTCAAGTAGAAAGGTGAGGGCATCACACACTTTCTGACATGACCGAAGTGTATAATTCTTATGCTCTTTAGAAGTGAAAAATGCATTTCTGACATTACATGCACGATAGAGAGAATCTTCTCTATGAAAAGCCCATTCTATTAAATCATTAAGCTTTTCTTTTATAAGATTATGAGGAAGTGTAGTTTAAAGAGTGGAAAAATCGTAAGTAGACAGACTTGAAGCACGAAAATGTCTGGGTTTCAATTTATTACAAAGTAGAAGTAAAACAAAGATCAGGGATCGATACAATTAACTTACTCCACCCATCAAAGACACCAAAGGGAAAGAAACACAAACATTAAGCGACCAGACCATAATGGACACCTAAACAAAGGAAGGCCATAAGGACAGTTACTTTCCCACAAAATGGCCATATGGCCATCCAAAATAAAAAGACACAAGTGATACACACAGTAAGTAACAAACAACACCATAAATAACCGCCACAGAAGAACCGCCTTGGAACGGTCAGTGGAATGATTTCCACTGGGGGGCTTTAATCGATTTTACGTGGCCACAATCCTCGCCCTTACTTCCGTCGCGATTTAGACAAATAATTTGTTCAGTCCGCATGAAGGCCTCCTAACTCATCAGTGCAACATCTCCGTGAACACAAAAATCAAAGAACCACAGAGGTGAGGCAACGGTGAGGACTCGACAGCAAGAAACCACTGAAATGCTGGAGCAAACGAAAACCAACAGTTAGACTCCGATGGGCCCGACCAGAGACAGAGCATCAGGCACCAACCAACATTACCTTGAATTAGATCTCTCTAATTCTCAATAAGCCTTTACGTTGGAGCCGTCATAGAATCTGAGGCCTGACCCACCGGCGTGCAATTAAAGAGGGAAGCAAAGTTGCCGACCGTGATTGGGTTAACTACCATGCATGCAGTCTGTCGTATAATATCCATGTTGTACCCAATCTTTTTATATCGAAGAATGATTTTACGAAATTGGGTGCTGAAGTCATTGCGGTTATATATTTTTTCTGAATTTATATACTAAGTCACCATAAAATTCGTGTTCCGATAAACCTTGTTGCAGAAGAGATTTAAGTCCAATATTGATTTTTGAAATTTAATCAGAATGGCGTCTTTAACATTTTGGAAAGGCTTTGCGTAGTTTATGGTACCGATAACCCTGATTAAGGAGTTTAGCCGTTAATAATTTATTACGAGTGTTGATGTCAGTTACATGACTACACACTCTAGCAAATCGAATTAATTGCGAAATATAAACGCCATAGGATGGCGCACGAAACCTCATTCGAAATTTTTATAGATCAAAACAGATTTCTTCCTGATCTTTCAAAGACTTTATCACAATATTTAATCACATGCGTTTTAATAGCAGTAAGACAGGAAGTTAATAATTTAGAAAGTTCAGTGGTAGTGCAAGAGCTGGAATTTGCAATAAACCGTGCTTTGTAAGGTCTTTTATGAAGTTCTGGTAACCAGTATAGCGTAGGAAGCTTGTCTTGGCCTTCGGTAACACACACAGCAAACTTGGTGGCTGAATGACAAATATGTTTATCTACTATAACTCTCTCTTCAGCTAAAGGCTGAAGTTCATAGGCCTTAGTACTACCAAGCTCCTGCTTAAGCGTGTTAACATAGTGGAGCCGTCACACAACGACGACGTTGTTAGCGGCCTTGTCTGCAGGGGCCAAAACAAACTTCTTATGAAATTCTTGAATACCTTGTTTAAGATGATAGGCTTAGGAGGTAATAAGTTAGTATTTTGAGAATAGAAAGCAATGTTTTTATTCACTAGTTTTAAAATGCTAAGTTTCCAGTCCTTAATGGCTTTATACTCAACATACTCGGTACCTGGTACCTCCCAGTATTTAGTGCAATGCTTCCATATACAGTATACCGCTCTTTAACTAGGATAATGTTTCCTGTTCCGACTATTGCACCTTTGGAGAGCATCCATCGGTTTCATCGATATTCTTGTTTTTCGAAGGTGCAGTTGACAATGTATCTGTATATGCGTGTTTTCGTAATATGCTGACGTATCCTGTTCTATTTCAGGCCTGATAGTTTGCAGATAATGTCAAGGCCAACAAGCCCCAAAAGAGGATAATCGATATGAGAAAATGCAATATTTTACGCGACTGTCTCTCCAGTGGAATATATATTCACCGGGGTGTTATGGCGACAATTTTTAAATAGGAACATACAGACTGAAGAAATTACTGGACCCATGCCTTATGGCTAGCATGCGTGTGCGTGTGTCTGTGTGAGTGTGTCTGTGTGTGTAAATAAGTCTGTGTGTTATGTCCCACTATCATCTAAGGTCATACCGAGACTGGACATTTGTTTAAAGACTCATCCGAAAGTCTGGAGAAGCCCGAAATCAAACCAACGGAACTGTTTACCTGCTCGCAGATTGATTAGAATCTTTGCTTTCACGCCAACACATCCCTGTGTCAGGGTGTAGTCTATCATATCTCTACCCCGCCCATTGAGCCTTGGAGAATATATGGATGCATGTCGATTCCGCGCTAAGCTGAAACCGACCGAAAATTTGAGCACTAGTAAACCGCGTTTAAGGAAAAATGTGCGAGCCGGACCGTCGCTTAGGCCTAATATGTAGCGGTTTCTTTTGGTGGAAAGGCATGAGATGCGTCATTTCATCTCAATAGCGGGTAAAAGTCCAACAAAAACGAAAGCAACGTCTCCAAAGTAACCTGAACAGAGTTTACTGGGGCGTACAACCGCATCATGGACAAGCAAAATCACACATCTCTAAAACGATCATGTTGCTTATTAAAACTTGCGATAGTTTTTGGCTTCCAATTTCGATTGGAAGCCATTTAGATTGGATTGGTGATACCCGTTTAATTTAGACAGTCTACTGACGTAACTGGGAAAGCCCTGTTCAAACATGTGCGCAACAGATAAGGCTGCATACCGCATTTACATAGACGGTCACTCTCGAGCACAGAATGAGTACTGTAAACACATTTAAAATTTAGCTGTATGCAGCTAATCCAGGTTGGTTGCTTTATAAATAGACATCGACCAATTCCAGGAATCGGTCATGAAAATTAACAAGTATAAGCTTTTACAAAATGCCCCCTCACATCGGGGCTTAAAGAGAAATAGATAGGGCCGCATGTTGCTTCCACCCAGAGCTGAAACCGGTCGCTTCCGAGTCATGGTAAACTGCTTAGAGGGTCTAAGCCTGTCCAGGCAAAGTAGCTGGTGTTGGAACGTCCAAACATATAAAGCATATTGGCTTCATTTTGCGGCAATGCTTGAGATGTCGGTCGCGGGTCGTTCCGGCCCCGAGTCGTTTCGGCCGGGTCGTTTCGGTCCAATTTCGGGGATGGGTCGTTTCGGCCAAATTGGTGGGTCGTTTCGGCCTGATTTTTTTTATCACTATTGATATGTATATATATTTTGTTTGTCGAAGATCAGCCTGTGCTTTTGCTATCTTCGCTCGTTAACACTTTAATAGTTCAGAAAACAGAGGGCTTTTTCAAACTGTGTAGACTATGATCACAGTTTACAGATTTATAGGTTATAAGGTCTTTGAAGGTATCAGATGCAGCCGGCTAATCATATAAAATAATTACAGCGTTTATATATTAATAGCTCAGAAAAAGAGGGCGTTTTCAAACTGCGTAGACTCTGATATTTGAAGGTATCACAACGACAGATGGAGGCTGATCATATAAAATAATTAGGCTACATTTTGCAAATATTTCGCATGCTGTTCTAAAATGTGCGTATTTTGTATAAGTGTGCTAGTAAATATGGAAAAGAAAATAGTAAACTTTTTTGTAAGGACTAAATTCCAACCATAATACCAGAAACATTCAAATAATGAGGCTTTGAGCATCATGGAAGAAAACTCATACACGGTTTAACACCTTTACGTATAAGTTAGTCTATTTTTTTGGCAGGTTTATGAATTTTAATCATCAGTTCTAGTAAATATTAATGTTGGTAAATATCTTTATGATCTTTTTCGTGATGGTCATAAAAGCATAAAAGAGTTAACAAAAAAGTTCAGGGTCGGGTCGGTTGGATTAACAGACACAGGGCAGTTTTGTAGTCCTTAACACCCTTTACATTCTGCAAACGGCGTATACCCTGATCAGATTATGCATTGTGTAGCATAAGATCTGGGTCTACACGTTTTACCAAACCCAAGAAAAAAGACCAGTCCAAAAAATCGTACCTGAATAGGATAGCGCAACTAAGAATAAACGTTACCTGGATATCGTTTTATAATGATAGTCACGTGAACATCAGTAGTGTAAAGCTATTGACACAGAAATTGCTGAGCAAGAGTACAGCTCAGAACATTATTTCATCTTAAAGAGGGCAAGACTACCATGGACACTTGTTTTATTCACAGTACCTGTTGCCAAGACAATAAAAGGTAACCACCTTACGAAAATGCGTAGATAATTTTGCGCCCCTTTAACCCCAATTTAGTGGCCTATACATTATTTCCTTATTTCTGCTCAAAATCATTCATTTTTGATACCCGTTAGAACCGCCTAAGCAAGATGATTCTAACGAGTACCTACATTCTATGATTTGAGTAGATACATGAAAAATATCAGATTTTTTTTATCTGAAAAATTTCCATTATTTGATGACAAAATTTTCAGTTAATCTATTATTTGAATAGGCATGTTTTCGTAATAATGTGTAAAATGCATTGATGAATCTAGTGTCTTTTAATTGGGAATATTTAACTTTAAAAACTGGGGAAGCCTTCCTTTTGAAAGGAAACTTTATCTTATTTGTTTTCCCTTAGCCTCTATTGTGGAGACAAAATAAGATGCAATGGTTCATACTCCTGTTACCCCCAGTTATTTTTTAGCTCACAAGGCGATGGCTCCGGGGGAGCTTATAGGATAGGCAATTGTCGTCGTCGTCTGTCCTATGACGTCAACACTTTCAAACGACATCTCCTCTGAAGCCACTGGGCCAATTGAGCCCAACTTTTATCTGTCGCATCCTTGGGCTTGGGGATTGAAAGCTTGTTTTTTTTTGTGTGGAAATCGGCTCTTTAGTTTGGTTGCGTATCCAACTTTGTGCGACCGCCGATTCGATTTACCTGTAATAATGATAGCAGCGAAATGTAAAGACATATATAGCGACACTTTAGTTTTTATTTCATTAAATAAATTTGAAAATAATTACAAAATGTTTGCTGGATATTTTCGAAACGTCATTTATTCACGAATATGCTGATATTATTTTACTATTTTTTGAACAAATATTTGCTAGTCCTTTTGATGATTGTTTTAGGTGCCTATCGAAATGATAAAAATATATAGTAAAATGTCTATTTCTCTCATAAACTTGACAAAAAGAGATTTAAATATCATTTTTTTTTAATTTTTGCTGAAAAAAAAACGTAGTGGTGATAATTATGAACAATTTAGTCACGAAAACACGCCTATATCATTTTTACCTCCTTGAACCCCACTTTTATATAGTAAAACTGGGGTTTACAGGGGTAAACCTTATTTTTAGCTCGTATGTTTTTTGAAAAAAAACTTTCGAGCTGTTGTCATCACTCCGGCGTCTGCGTTGTCGTCTGGCGTCGTCTGGCGTCGTCGTTCCAAAAAAGCTTAACCTTGGCTATAACTTAAAAAGTATTAGACCTAGCCTCATGAAACGTCATACACACACTCATCATTACAAGAGCTACATTTTGACCAAGGACCATAACAACATTGTTGATTTTGGCTGAATTATCTCCCCTTTTCCAATTTTTTTTTCTGAAACACATTTTTTGCTCTCATTTTAATACTACTCACAACAGAGCCTTCAAACTTCACATGAATTTTCCTTTGGACAAGACCTTTTCAGTGATACCACACTTTTTGATCTGTGACCTTGACCTTTGAACTTTGACCTATTTTTCGAAAATTTAACCGAAAACCTTAACCTTGACCATATTTCCAAAAGTATTTGGCCTACCTTCATGAAACTTCATACACATACTCACCATCACAAGAGCTACATTCCCTACAAGTTTTATAACTCCATCTTGCGATTTGATTGCTCTTGTTTGACTTAGAACTTTGGTTTTCTAAAAGAAACTGCAGACGAGCGTTGGCACCCGCATGCGGTGCTCTTGTTCTTTTTTATGCTCTAAAATATAGATTGTGGCTACTCGTTAGAACCGCCTCGATGAGGCGGTTCTAACGAGTACCCATACTCTATATTTTGAGCAGAAATAAGAAAAATATCACAATTTTTCATCTGAAATTTTTCGATTTTAAAGCGGTCAAGTTTACAATGTATTAGAATTTGGCGTGTTTTCGTAATGGTTTCATTTAAATAGTATGAACATTACTATGCCCTCTTGGCATTTTGTTTATAGTGTATTCTTTTTGTTTTCTTCTAAAATTCTGATTCGGGAATTATCGGAAGACGACGAAAATATCCAGTAATAACCAGACCTTCAAAGGCAGGACAATTATCTTTTCTTTAATTAGTGGAGCAGAAAAAAATATTATGATTGCAGTTTGCATGGCAATTATGATGTAAACGAGCAATCGGTGTTCGAGCTAGCGAAGTTTCACTGTACTTGTTTTTGCATGTATTACTAAAGCATACCTATATAATTTTGACCACATTAAACCTCACTTTATATAAAAGAACTGGGGTTTATAGGGGTGCATATTGTTTTCCTTCTTTCTGCTCTGAGTCATACATGTTGGGTACTCGTGACTTGCTGAGTTCCCACAATCTTTTTTTAGCAGAATTATGAAAAATATCTTTATATAATAGAACTGGGGTTTATAGGGATGCTAGTGGTTACGCTACTCGCCTTGTAAACCAGGGATCGCAGGATCGATCCCGGGCTTCTCCAGACTTTCGGATGTGTCTTTAAACCGAGGTCCCGTCTCCGTATGACCTTAGCTGTTGGTGGGACGTAAACCTCGAACACTCACTCTTATAGGGATGCACATTATTTTCATTCTTTCTGTTCTGAGTCATACATGTTGGGTACTCGTTATTTGCCGAGGCGGTTCTTATGAATTCTTATGAGTTCCCACAATCTTTGTTTTTCAGCAGAATTATGAAAAATGTCAGACTTTTTTTATCTAATGATATATATACGAATTGGCGTGTTTTCGTAATGTACGGCATCAACAGGTTTTCTTTCGCATGACATAATGTTTGCATATGATTGATTGACCAGTAAAGGTCCAGATCAGATGGGGCATATGCTCTGGGTCTGGACTGTTTGCGTATATCAACAAAAGGTACGTCAGCATCACATCACGAAAACATGCCTATATAATTTCGGCGGTAAAATTTACAATGTATTTGTATAGGCGTGTTTTCGTAATGATATAGGTTCTATTGTTTTATACAGAAATTCTGAACTAGATCTGCTCGGAACTGTTTGCTTGATATAATTTCCTGCAGACACAAAACGTTGACTCCACGTTGAACTAACGTTGAAACAACGTTTACAACGTTGTTTCAACGTTAGTTCAACGTTGAGTGCCTGCTGGGTTGGGCCTGCGCATGACAAAAACAATAGAACCATTGCGACCAGCTAACCTCAGAACAGCCTGCGCATGCGCGCTGTCTGATCAGAGTCTTTGCTGTTCGTATGTGTCTTCTAAGGCATCCGGGTTGGCCAGAGAGCAACACGGGAAGACTGACCAGACTGAATGTATATACAGGTTGATCTGAGCCTTCGCTGGATATACAAACCTTACCGTCGGTTTTTTCATGCACGGGCTCATATGTTATGTGAAAGATCTTCTTTGACCCTTAAGATGCCATGAAAAACTACATCTGAAAATATTGTCATTTTATGTCGTCTGCTTCATACTTGCAAACTTTCGAAAACATTTGGTATGCATGCAACCAGTGTAGATCCCGATCACACTGCTTATCAAGTAGCAGTCTGCTCTGGGTTTACAATGTTTTGCTACAAAACAGTTACACCAAAGCAAACGAGAATTGTTGTGATTGGCATTTTAAGGTTTGAGTTATTATTGCTATATCCAGGCCTATTTTTAACCCCTAAGGGATAGGTAATTAACCCTTCACCCCCGAGTTTCTGAAGTTCATTCTTTCGCCTGATCATTTCTAAAATAATGATTTCGAATATCATTTTGTGTATTGGCTTCGCGTACAATTCGCTTACTTGCAAACCGTGTTGATCCTGGCGAGACGGTACATTTTGAACCGCATCTGGATCCACACTACAGTAGAACTTCGATCGCCTGTGCATCCGCATAGTCTGATCAGCGATTTTGTTGCTTGCCATTAATGGATCGGAATTGGGTTTGATACAATAACTGAAAAAAAAAACGTGCACAACCACGCAATCTCAGCGCTCAGTGCTTTGCTACTTGTATCAATGTTTTATTATTATTATTATTATTATTATTATTATTATTATTTGCAGGAACCCCCACCCCCACATAGAGTAAAACTAAAGTTTGCAGGGGTATGCATATTTTTTTTCTTATTTCTGCTCAAAACCATAGATTACGGGTACTCGTTAGAACAACCTCGGCTCTCACGGGTACCCAGAATCTATGTTTAGAGCCGAATTATGATTTTTTTTTTCGGAAAATTTTCATTTGTTGCTGGAGAAATTTTCACTATGTTTGAATAGGAGAGTTTTGATAATGGGGCAACCGTGCAGTCTCATTTGTTACAGCCTAAATAAAATACTGCAAATTTCTGCCCAACCCATTTTCTTGTAAGCATTTTACAAATAACTGAATGAATTTCAAACAGAAGTCTACACTAATTTTAACGGGATCCTTTACAACTGCTTACTTTTCACCAATAATCTAACCCCCAGTTTTTATCGATAAAGCGTCGATGTGATATTGGTGATTCCACCTGCGCAAATAAATAGGTAACCTAGTCCGGGATTTGAGACCAGATTTCGAAAAATTTAATGCACCCAAAATTCTCACGCTTTATTTGTGCCGTTTCATTGAGATAGGAGCCTAACCTATATGACATGTGATTATTTAGCAAATCTGGTGGGGAAAAGGGGTTGAAAATTCTATGAGTTTACACCCACCCCCATGCGGATGGTATAGTTGGGTTGAGTTTAGTTATGTGTAGCTTGCGCTTACATATGAATGTTGATTTATTGCATCAGCCAAAATATTTGTCAATACTCGAAGACACCAAAATTCATGATATGACGTAATTACATCCGGTGTTACCATAAATTTTGACCATTGAAATTTGACCCCAAAATTTTGGTAAATTTTACACTATTTTCGCGCTAAATAATTTTTAGTACTTTTTGAAACAATGTTTTTTTCGTCAGTATGAAGGACGGTTATTTTTGCACGTCCATATGAAACTGGATGACTCTGTTTCAATCCGGGCATGAACAAGGGACTCCGAAACCTATGGACCATTGTACCACTTTTTCCTGTTGTGTCACAGATCGTGATAAAAATTTATATTAAAACCAATTTAAACTAAATTATTTTACTGGCTGGTCATAGATGTATCATAACAGGGACCGATAGATATATTTTTGAAAAGTTAGTGATTGACATTTACTTCCGGTTTATATTTAGTGAGGGGAATATACATCACCAAGCATATTTGTCAGCGGGTGAACTGCTGGCAAGTGATTCTCTAAACTGGTGACTTGAAACAATCAACATTTAATGCATACATCGTATATTTCAAGAATCAGTATCCAAACTTTCCGGTTTGTGTTGAAGGCTCCCAAAGTAACATCGACATTATCATATTTTAAACACGTAAATGTTACTGGCCACTTGAAATCTTACTGGTTACCTTATTTTCTGTTAAGTCGCACGACCAAAAATAAATTGTACCCGAGGTTTAATGTAACGTAAAGCCATTCCTTAAACATTCTTCTATCTTCCCCTTTCCCTGAGTTGTGGTATAACCTGTAAACGTGCATCTTAAGATGTCACCTGCGCTTACTTTCTACCATTTTGTTGGGCGACCTGCCTACGGTAGCCTTGACCCTCTATTCGCCATTAGCTCTTAATCATCCTGTGTCTCTTGTCACACACTGATTAATCTGTTCTTCATCTCCTTTATTACTACTTCATTTTTCTGACATTTGTCCCATATATTGATTGTTTTGGGTTTAAAGACACGTCACCCCTTGTTGGTCATTTTGTCCTCTCTCCAGAGAAAGGGAGAAAAGCGACAGAAGAGATAGTTGAGCAAATGAAAGTAAGAGCTGAGGAGAAATGGGAAAATGGAAAAGCAGAAACAGAAGAAATAACAGTTTTCCCTATCTACTCTTAACTGCTGGAAGAACAGCAGGTCTTGTCCAGCTGTAAGCCACTATCAGCTGGACGCCCTATTGACGCAAGATACACGTCACCTTTGCCTCACCCAACCACCCCAATTGTCCCTTATAGATTGGCTAAAAAGGCCTTCTATAACAAGCCATCAGGAGTTATCACATTTGAAAAACAGAGTGTATGCAATGATCAGGAATATATACAAAATATCTCGCACCTCCCATTCAAAACACCAAAATGAAAACGTCATGGATGGAAAGCCAGAATGACAGTTATCTCCCCACATGACCGAACGGCTATCCAAAATAAAAAAGGCATTAGCAATACATACATCTTAAGGACTAACAATGAAAATAATAAAACAAAAAAAAAAGGTTCGACGACGGGGTCAGTAAGAAGTATTACGGGACCGTGGTGGGGTTGGACACTTTAATAGATTTTAGATGGTCACTCTACTCGCTCTTGATTGTCGTGGTTAAAACCGATAAGTTGTTCACTCTACATGATGGAGTTCTAGCTCATCAGTGCAACATCTCCGAGAACAGAAAATCAAACGACTAAAGAGATGAAACAACGATGAGGACTCGACAGCATGAAATATCTAGAATTCTGCAGCAAAGGAAACCAAACAGTTAGGCTCCGGTTTACCCTACCAGAGTCAGAGCATCAGACACTTACCTTCATGCGTTCTGGCGGACATGCGTTCGTACATATGAAAGGAACTAGGCGGGCGGGTTAATTTACTCGAGGTTGAAACCTTACATGTCAGATATATTGAACAGTGAACAGGGACGTTGTTTGGCATAATAAATGTTACGATTCCTACGTAAATCAAGCTTCTTCTCTTCACTATTGCCAAGAAGGGTGGGAACATTGGGTTCAACACCGACATTCGCCTGAACTTTTCTGCATCTTCATGTAACTTGGCGACCTCAATTTGCGCATGTTTGCCAAAAGATCGACCAAAACCAGAGTCATTCAATCAGCAAATAAGCTGAAGTATATCAAATCCGCAGCTGGAGAAATAGATGCCGTTATTTAAATTAAGTAGAGTATCTTTTTTTTTTTGGCAGCAAATTAATGTTAAAAACCAAAACAATAAACATCTAAAACATTTAAGTAAACTCGTTCCACCGAATACTGTATGTTTCTTTTTTGTTCGCAGTAAAATTTCGCACACCTTCAGTCAAAAGGAGGCTTGATTGTTCAGAGGCGTAAACTCATTAAAACACGACTTTCCTTCAATTATGAAATAATTTGAAAAAACAAAACTGAAATAGGGCCGCGCTGTTATCTTCACTGAACATTGTCGTCTTTCAGAGGTATTGCTGTCATGGTAACTTCATACCAAACTACCACTGGTCACCAATTAATTGTTTATGAAGGTAAGCAACAAAAGATAACCAAACAAGCGCAATCAGTAAAGCAGAAAACTGTGGCTGCTGTATCATAACAACGCCAATTAGATATGGTTTACGCTTGCCATCAAGTTTACGCGACTTTTCCCTGAACATAAAATTGTAAACAAGCGCCGATGAGAAACTACGCTCACCAGAGCTCAAGTGAGCATAAAATAACCCCCCCCCCCCCCCCCGACACACACACCCGTTTAAATTTATTTTAACAGACCATAGTGGTTTAGTAGAGGCCAATCCCAGGACCATTGATGCCAAATTATTTTGAAATCAACCATTGTTTTCTTTTGTTGCCGTCGCATACATTATAGTCAGCTTTGAACCATCTTAGGGCTAGAGACCAAAATGCTGCAAACCAAGGTCATGTATTTCCTGACATGCAGAATTTAAAATCCCTTTTAGCCGTTTATTGGTGTGCCGATCACACAGATCCCTCTAACAAACTTGGATTTCTCGACCACGCTGATGCAGTATATGTAATTTGGTATCAGTTAGCCCAATAGTTTTAGAAAAATTAAAAACTATTTAATCTTATGGCCCCAGGATTATTTAGCTGATTGCAAATATCAACTATGATGTCTGCTGCAACAGAACCAGAAAACCCTGTCTTTTCCATACAAAATCCCAAGTGACCGCATGTGACCTTGACGTAAGAAAGGTCAAGGTCAACGAAATATCATCATTTGAACAAAATCGATAGGGCCCGGGTCCCATATATTGTATACCAAGTTTCAAGGTCATCGGTCGATTGGTTCCTGAGAAGGCGATTTTCAAAGGTTTTTACCATATATGGGCATGGCGGACATTTTGGTCATGTGACCCAGATATTCAGAATATCTGTTTGTTCTTCCGCCACATGGCGGCTTCACATATATTTTGGTTCCAATTGGCCTTGTAGTTTAGAGGCGATGTCGTTTGGAATTGTTTGGATGCTTAAATGAGAAAAGAGGGTAGGAACATTTGTCTCCCCTTTTTATGTATTTTTCCCCACTTTTTTGATTTTCTAACTTTATTTTCAAGATGCTGAGAGACCTCTAAATAAATTCGTATCATAGTTAAGTGTGAGAAAGTAAGGTGCATTAAACTCCTTAAATACGCGTGCTACGAATTTCAAATCCCCGACCAACCATCGTATTAAGAAATAAGAGAATAAACTGCCCTTAAAGACACATTTTTTGATTACATAACATCCTAATCACCGGGTATTGAAAAATTCAGTTTTGAGATAAGATACATTTGGGGTATTTTAGCTGTCATACAGGTAGGGGGCCAAGAGGGGGCAATCAATTACCTAGACAAAATTCACATCTATTCATTTGCTTGTTTGATAACTAAATCCTGATTTTGATATTCCACACTTTTATTTTATTTTTTATTTTTTATTTTTAGTAACCATTATTTAACAAACATTACAAAAACATGCATATTCAAATATCTTGGTTAAATTTTATGACAAAAAATAATAAAAATCCTGACATCTTTAATATTTTGGCTCAAAACATATATTGTGGGAACTTTTTAGGACCGCCTCTGTGAGGCTGTTCAAACGAGGGACCACAATATATGTTTTTGAGTAAAAATGAGAAAACTAATGTATACCTCTCTAAACCCCAGTTTTACCGTACACTATGTTTTTACATTGCGGATACTTGTTAGAACCGCCTCTGCGAGATTGTTCTAACGGGGACCCACAATACATGTCTTTTGAGTAGAAATAAGAAAAAAAATGTACAATCCTGTAGGCCCCTGTTTTACTGAATTAGGGTGTGGATGGTTCTCTTTTCTGATATGATTGTGTCTAAAACAAGAAACTAGGTGCATCTTGACTGAAACTATAAATTTTGTTTGTTTGTTTGATTTGAGGTTTAACGTCCCCGTCAACACTGTAAAGGTCATTTTGGAGACGTTGCTTCCAATTTTGTGGGACTTTTACCCGACATTAAGATGAAACGACATCTCAAGCCCTGTCGCCCCATGAAACCAATAGGGTTTATTAGCATGGACGGTCTGCCTCATACCGCGGTTCCTGGACAGGCTTAGATCCTCTAAGCGGTTTAGCAGTACTAGTGTGCGGGCCGGAATCAGCTCTGCGTGGAAGCATCTTGCAGCCCATATATTTCTTCAAGCCCCTATGGGCGGCGGCCGCTGAAACTATAAATTGCTAATGTATTAGACATTATATGATTTGTATAACATACTTTCAAAAATAATAAATAAATAAGTAAATAAATAAATAAATGTTAATAGATGGATTTAATCTTGAATTGATCAGTCCATTTAGTTTACTTCTTTTCACATTTCAGTTAATGAAACAATGAATGTCAGTGTTTTCCTTTACTTTTTTTTAAATAAAAAAGAAGTTATTTAAAATAACATTTTGTTGGAAACAATCTCAATAAAATAAAAAATATACCATCACACAATTTCTCCTTATAGGGCCCCTTTGTAAACATATCTCTCAGAGAGTCTCTGCTCATAAACACCTCATAATCACTTAGATAAGATAAGCCTTTGATGCGCACTTTGGTCCGAAGGACTTGTTTATTGAAGACGATTAGACAGGCCACCCCTTTTATATAGAGAAAAAAAATGTGTCTTTAAATCTTTCGTGAACACAACTGGTCAATAAAGCAAGGTAATTCGTGAGTATCAGCAATCAGGAGAGAAAATCGGATTATGTCCCTTGATCTCTCTTGATCTCAGTGGTTCTTCAAAGTCCCATATGGCTATGGCAACTTAGAGTTTCCATTGACTGTTCCTTAGGCAATCTGGTATCTGCCATATGATTTAAGGCCTAATGCTCAATTTCATTGGTTGCCATGGAAACCAAAATGTAAAAAATAGAAAACAATACTTAAGAAGAGTTGTCAGAAGACAACATAGCTCGCCTTTGGGGGCCTAAGTTGGATGGGGCAAGTTATCAAAAATGATTTTTCTTCTTCTGTAAAACAGCCCAACAGACTGCAGCAAATAAAATAGAACCAGATGGTGACCCTAAGAACCACTGAAGAAGAAATTTTGTTTAAATTGTTTCGAGCCAGGCGTAGCAGAAAGAAAAAGCAAACAAGCCTTGTGGAAAAATTTAACAAAATTTATTTACCAGTAGAAGTAAGAAAATTAAATGTACTTAGCTGTGCTATGAAATATCCATGAATGAATCTATTTTCCTTGCTCCCACAGCATTCACAGTCCGAAATGAAATATAATATCCTTTGACAATCCAACACAGAATTTAGAAATAACTTTTCTTATAAACCCAAACTTCAAACTCCAAAGTCATGCCGTTTAACCATTAACCGACTGACGCTTATGACCCACCAAGAGGGTTGACGCGTCGTTAAACACGAAATCATCATCATCATCAAACTCCAAAGTATGACTCAAAGAGAAAAATCAAGCCCTGTAACAGACCCCAAGATTTCTCTAGAACGTTCCAGAGGACTGTGGAATAAGACTAGGTAATTTTTTAAAAATAATGCAACCTTGAACCTTCTGGAAGATTCCAAAGAACTTTATCTTGTAAACAAGTTGTTTACAAAAATGAAATTAATCTGTGACTCATTTTTCCGGAATCTTCTTTAAGAAGAATAAACAAGATACTGATATCATTATTAGGTCACCCAGTGGGGTGAATGTGGGAATCAAAAAAATAATCTTATGCATAACAGAAGTGTTTTTGTTTGAAAAAAAAAACAATTCCAGTTTTGCAGGTTTTGGAAAAATAGCCATTTTCTTATGTAAAACAGCTAAACGGACTGCAGAAAATGAAAGGGTACCAAAACGTATAGCCTGTAATGCAAAAGCCACAGTGACCCTGCGCCTAGGCCCCTGAAGGTTTAACTTGCTTGAGATATATTCAAAAGAAGCAATATTTGTGTGACTTAAATATACATAAATAAATGCGATGGCTAAGTTTTCTAATAATAGCCACAGTGACCTTGACATTGAGGCCAGAATCCTGAAAGTCGAACTCACTCGAGATATTATCATATGCAACATTTGTCTGTGAATTTATATTAAAATCCATTAATAAATGCAGGGGCTAGAGCAATGACAATGTTTGTCTAAAATAGCCACAGTGACCTTGACCTTGAGACCCCGACCCTGAAAGTCGAATTTGCTCGAGATATTATCATATCAAACATTTGTGTGAAGTTATAATAAAATCCATCAATAAATGTAGGCACTAGAGCCATGACAAAGTTTTTTTTTAAAAAAATAGCCTCATTGACCTTGACCTTGAGCCCTGGACCCTAAAGGTCCAACTCGCTAGCGATATCATCATACCCAACACTTGAGTGGAGTTATATTAGAATCCATCAATAAATGCAGGGGCTAGAGCGATGACAAAGTTTTTCTAAAAATAGCCACAGTGACCTTGACCTTCATCCCCGTCCCCTGAAAGTCGATATTGCTCGAGATATCATCATACCCAACATTTGTGTGAAGTTATATTAAAATACATCAATAAATGAAGGCACTAGAGCCATGAAAAGTTTTTCTATTAGTAGCCACAGTGACCTTGACCTTGAGCCTCAGACCCTAAAAGTTGAACTTGCTTGAGATACCATCTTAACCAACCTTTAAGTGAAGTTATATCAAAATCCATCAAAAATGTAGGCACTAGAGCCATGACAACATTTTTTCTAAAATAGCCACAGTGACATTGACCTTGAGCCCTGAACCTTGACCCCCGGACCCTAAAAGTCAAAGTCGCTCGAGATATCATCATACCCAACATTTGTGTGAAGTTGTATTAAAATCCATCAATAAATGAAGGAACTGGAGCGATGACAAAGTTTTTCTAAAAAGAGCTACACTGACCTTGACCTTGAGCCCCGACCCTGAAAGTCGAATTCGGTGTGTTTTAAAAGGAAATAAAAAAAGGTAAAAAAATGATCCTCCACCGGGATTTGAACCCACAACCCCTTTGATTCAGAGTCCTGAGCTCTATCCACTACAGTACACATAGCTCGCAGTTAAACTTATATTATTTTATTTTGGATAATTGGCCATTTTGTGGGAAAGTGACTGTCCTTTTGGCTTTCCGCTATTGATGTTTCCATTAGGGTATGTTACCAATTGTTAATTATATATTCAAAATAAACGTGTAAAAATCACATATAAGAGCTTGCAGGTAAAGTTTAACCAAATGCGGACACCGACGCTGACGACGGACGCCCGGGGGCATGGCAATAGCTCCCCCCTTACTTTCGTAAGGCGAGCTAAAAATCATCTCCTCAGAAACCAAATGCTCTATGAGGCTGAGACTTTATGGAACTATTCATAATATTTGCCTCAACAGGTTTTATGGTTTTTTTTTTTTTTTTTTTTTTTTTTTTTGTTTTGTGTGAAATTCGGCCCTTTAGTTTGGTTGCTGTGGCAACTTAGAGTTTCCATTGACTTATAATGGGAAGAATTGAAAAAAATGGCATTAAATGCCAAGCCTTTGCAGATATTTTGACAAACTTTATAGAAATGTTTCTTAAGCAATCTCTGATCTGAATATGATTTTATCCTACTGCTCATTTTCACTGGTTACAATGGAAACCAAAATGCACAAAATATAAAAAAATACTTAAAATATAATCTCCTCAGAAAGCATACACTCTATGAACCATACACTCTATGAGGCTGAGACTTTGTGAAAAAATATAACCATATTTGCCTGAACAGGTTTTGGTGTTTTCTTGTTGCTTTTTTATGCAATTCGGCTCTTTAGTTTGGTTGCTATGGCAACTTAGAGTTTCCATTGACGTTTAATGGGGACAATTGAAAATTGGCACTAACTGCCAAGCCTTTGCAGATATTATGACAAACCTTTCATAGAAATGTTCTTTAAGCAATCTTCTATCTGCCACATGATTTTAGGCCTACTGCTCATTTTATTGGATGCCAAGGAAACCAAAAAGCAAAAAAAAAAAAAAAAGGGAAAAAAGGAAACAAAAACTAAAAAAATCAACTCCTCAGAAACCATATGCTTTTTGAGTTTGGGGCTGAGACTTTATGAAAATATTCACCATAATTCCCTCTACAGGTTTTGTGTTTTTATGAAATTCGGGCTCATTAGTCTGGTTGCTATGGCAACTTAAAGTTTCCATTGACTTAAAATGAGGAAAATTGAAAAATTGTATTGACTTATATATTAAAAAAAACAACGTTTATAGAAATATTCTTTAAGCAATCATCTGTCTGACATATGGTTTTAGGCCAATGATTACCATGGAAACCAAAATACCCCCCCCCCACCAAGAAAAATAGAAGAAAAAACTCTTAAAAATCATGCTCTTAGAATCCATATGCTCTTTGAGGCTGAGATTTTATGGAAAGTTTACCAAATTTGCCTAAACAGGTTTTGTGTTTTTTTTTAGGAATTTCGACTTTATTCTTTAGTTGCTATGGTAACTTAGAGTTTCCATATACTTGCTATGGGGAAAACTGAAATTTTGCATTTACTGATAAGTCCCAGCAGATATATTGGCAAAACTTTCATACAAATACTCTTTAAGCAATCTTCCATCAGCAATAGGAATTTAGGCCTACTGCTAATTTTATTGGTTGTCAGTGGAAACCAAACTTAATGTTGGTTGGTGCCTGATGCTCTGTCTCTGGTCGGGCCCATCGGAGTCTAACTGTTGGTTGGTTTTTGCTCCAGCATTTCAGTGGTTTCTTGCTGTCGAGTCCTCACCGTTGTCTCACCTCTGTGGTTCTTTGATTTTTTTGTGTTCACGGAGATGTTGCACCGATGAGTTAGGAGGCCTTCATGCGGACTGAACAAATTATTTGTCTAAATCGCGACGGAAGTAAGGGCGAGGAGTGTGGCCACGTAAAATCGATTTAAGCCCCCCAGTGGAAATCTTTCCACTGACCGTTCCAAGGCGGTTCTTCTGTGGCGATTTATTTATGTTGTTGTTTGTTACTTACTGTGTGTATCACTTGTGTCTTTTAATATTGGATGGCCATATGGCCATTTTGTGGGAAAGTAACTGTCCTTATGGCCTTCCTTTGTTTAGGTTTCCATTATGGTCTGGTCGCTTAATGTTTGTATTTCTTTCACTTTGGTGTCTTTGATGGGTGGAGTAAGTTAATTGTATCGATTCCTGATCTTTGTTTTACTTCTACTTTTTTTAATCATCTCAGAAACCATATGCTCTATGAGCCAAATGCATGTGTGTGTATGCTTGCATGTATGTGTGTGTGTTCATGCATGGATGTGTGAGTGCAAGCATATGCACATGCCTGCATGAGTGTACATCTGTCACGCATACATGTGTGCATGTATGCATGCATTTGTGAGTGCATGCATGCATATGTTCATGCATGTCTGCATAAATACATGCATGCATGCAAGTGTGTGCATGCATGCTTGGGTGAATGTGTGCATGCATGTGTGCTTGCTTGCATGCATGCATGCATGCGTGAGTGTGTACATTTATGTATAAGTGTGTGCATACATGCATGAATAGTGTAAGCACATGCATGTGCATGTATGTATGTGAGTTGCATGCATGTGTGCCTGAGTGTATGTGTGCATGTAAGTTTGCTTGCATGCATGCAAGTGTGAATGATTGCATTTATGTATAATTGTGTATTCATTCATATATGCGTGCATGCTTGTGTAAGTGCGTGCATGCATGCACCATGCATGTGCGCATGCATGCCTGTATGAGTATATGCGTGCATGCATGCATGCATGCCTGCATGAGTGTATATGTGCATGCATGTGTGCTTGCATGTATGCATGCATGTGCGTGTATGCATTTATGTATGTGAGTGTGCATGCGTGCCTGCATGAGTGTGGGTGTGCATGCATGCATGTGTGTGCATGCATGAGTGTATGTGTGCATGCATGTGTGCTTGCATGCCTGCAATGTGTGAGTGTTTGTATTTATGCATTAGTGTGTATGCATGAGCATGTAAGTATGTGTATGAGCATGCATGTAGAGCGCATGCAAGCAGGTTTGTGCATGCATGTGTACATGCATGTATGAGTGTGCATGTGCATGCATACACGTGTGCTTATATGCATGCATGTGTGAGTACATGCAGGCATGTATGTGTGCATGCAAACCTGCATGAGTGTGTGCATGTATGCTGCGTGTGTGTACGTGCGTGTGTGCGTGCATGGGTGCATGCATGCATGTGTGTGTATGCATGTGTGCATGTGCATGCATGCATGTGTGTGTATGCATGTGTGCTTGTATGCATGTGTGCATTTTTGCATTAGTGCATGTTTTTGCATGCATACATGCGTAAGTATGCATGCATGTGTGTGTGTGTGTGTGTATGTGTGTGTGTGTGTGTGTGTGCGTGAGTGCGTGCGTGCGTATGTGTATGTGTGTGTGTGTGTGTGTGTGTGTGTGTGTGTGTGTGTGTGTGTGTGTGTGTGTGTGTGTGTGTGTGTGTGTGTGTGTGTGTGTGTGTGTGTGTGTGTGCCTAAGTGTTTGTATGTATGCATGCATGCATGCATTGTATGTATGTATGTATGTATGTATGTATGTATGTATGTATGTATGTATGTATGTATGTATGTATGTATGTATGTGTGTGTGTGTGTGTGTGTGTGTGTGTGTGTCTGTCTGTCTGTCTGTCTGTCTGTCTGTCTGTATGTATGTGCGTGCAGGACAAATGCAATATCCCCCACTCTAACAACTTTGTTGTGTGAGGGGCATAATAACTATTTATGTGTGTTTATGAAGAAAAAACGAAAAGACGAACAAAAATTCCAGGCCTCCATCGAGGTTTGAACTCACGTCCCTCAGATTCCTTGTCCACAAACTGGTTCGTAGTCCAGCACTCTATCCACTACACTGGCACACGGCTCGCAGGATCTGCTTTTCACAATGTACTAAGTTCACAATGAACAAATACCCAAAGTGACAAAGGGCCATAACTCATAACGTATTTTTCTGAATTTAATCAACATTTAATCAGGTTATCTACTCATCAGCACCAATCTATTCACCAACTTTCAGGGCTCTAGCTCTTAGAGTATTTGAGTTATTTTACTGACAAGATTTTATCCAAACAAATTCAAAGGGCAATAACTCTAGAAAGGGGCACAATCCGGATGAGAAAGAAATACGCGTGCCCTAATTTTCCAGGGGGAATCCATATATGAAATTTCAAAACCCAAGCATACACGGTTCTAAAGTAATGCTATGCATCACAAAGCATATAGAGGTACATCGTACAAATACCCAAAGGGACAAAGGGCCATAACTCATGAAGTATTTTTTCGGAATTAAGTCAAAATATAATCAGGTCATCTTCTCATTACCACCAATCTATTTACCAACTTTGAAGGCTCTAGCTTTTATAGGTTTCATGGTATTTTGCTGACAAGATTTTATAAAAAAATTCAAAGGGCACAATCCGGATGAGAGAGAAAAAAAACGCTTTCCCTAATTTTCCATGAGGAGTCCATATATAAAATTCAAAACCCTAGCATACACGGTTCTAAAGTTAAGTTATGCATCACAAAGCATATAGAGGTACGATGTAAAAATATCCGGTGACAAAGGGCCATAATTCATTAAGTATTTTTCGGAATTTAGTCAAAATTTAAGCAGGTCATCTACTCATCACCTCCAATCTATTCACCAACTTTCAAGGCTCTAGCTCTTATAGTTTTTGAGATATTTTGCTGACAAGATTTTGTCAAAAAGATTCAAAGGGCAATAACTCTTGAAAGGGGCACAATCTGGTTCAGAAACAAAATAAGAGTCCACTAAATTTCCATGAGGAATACGTATATGAAATTTCGAAACCCTACCTTGCACGGTTCAGAAGTAATAGTATGCATCATAAAGTGTAACGGACGCTCACACGGACGGACGGACGCAGGCACAAACCTCCCAGAAGCAATATGCCCCTCCAACTTCCTCGAAGTTGGGGGCATTATAATGTTCTTTTAGGACTATTGGTTGCCACAGATTGAAAACTGTAAATGGTCATATGTTGTCCTGCAACAACACGTTCAAGCGACATCAGACCTCAAGCCACTAGGCTGATTTTGTCCAAATTTTATCTGCAGCATCCTTAGACACAGGGCTGCCATGGTTAATTTAAAATACATTGCAGCCAGTGGGCAGTGTAGTGTCTCTCTTCCCCCCCCCCCCCCTCCTAGCTCTGGTGAGCATAGTGGCCCATGGGCATCTTGTGTTGTATAAACTTTCTTATTTACATTCCCATAACCTGTATTTTGGAGAAAAAATAAGATGGAATAGTTAATACTCCTGTAATCCCCAGTTTTCTCTTATGTATAGCGGGGTTTATAGAAACGTTCATTACAACGGACTTGTAGATATTTTTATGATTTATTAAATATTAACAATATCTTTTTCAATGGTTTTATCAGTCAAACTTACCCCCCAGAACTTCAGATAAATAAAGCAAATTCTTCTGATACCGAAGCCCCGTTTTTGGATTTACATCTATCTATTGTAGATGGGTTTGTTTCCTGCAACATTTATGATTAACGCGATGATTTTGATTTTGAGGTTGTAAATTTTCCTCACTTCCTTTCTTGGATGGTGATGTTCCTCGTGCGGTATCCTATGGCGTTTACGGTTCGCTATTTATTCGGTTTGCCAGAGAGTCTAGTCATGTAACTGACTTCAACACTCGTACTAAATTGTTAACTGCTAAACTTCATTATCAGGTTTATCAGGATCATATACCACACAAAGCCTTTTCTAAATTGCCTTACATACCTAATACGGATAGCTTACAATGCACTGTGTATGGATGTCATCACCTTTTTCATCCCTGTACACCTTTTGCAACTCGTAATAGATTGTGATAGGTGAGGTTATTAATCGACGATAACCCCTACAATGTATATACAGCCTTGTTTCCTCAAACGCAGGTTTTATTTGTTGTCTTATGATCTTCTGTTTATTCCGGCTTCTGGATTTTGCCATGTTGTAAAGATAAGATAAAGAAGCTTTATTTAAGGGACCTTACCACTAAATATTTTCCATATGCGACAATAGTAACCTTTTACATGCTCCCACAAAAACTACACATACAAAACTTTTCAAACCTTACTTATTTATAGAGCCATCCTAGCTCAACAAGTTGATGAGAAAAAATCCACATGTTGCCCGTCTCCTTTTCAAGCTATGGTCCGCCATGTTTGTTTACATGCATATTCGCAGTGAATACAAGCCGGCTTTTTAACGGAGAGGTGACAATATAAAATCAGCAACAATTTCTTTGAGCTTGCAGATATAATTATAAAACACACATCATTTTATTTTCTTATAATTATCCTTTTCTCACATTGAAATGAAACATGGGATATTTATCCAATGGAAGCCTGTCTGGTATTTAGACTGCAACTAAAAGCTCTGTCCCAAAGTGATAAAAGCCAGTACCCCCAGTATTTAGTGCAAAGCTACCTATACCAAACCCTTATTGTATTTATGATCCATCAAAAGCATTGTCAAATAGAAATTTAGATCATATCTAATAATTTAAGCATGCATAATAAATGTTCAGTGACAAAGAATCTTTGAAGTTTGCAAAAAAGTTATCGCTTTCAGATTCTACAATGAAAGCCGAACAAACCATATTTTGTGAAAAAGCACAAAGTTTACCTCTTTCTGGAATGGAACCCAGACACCGGCTTGCATCAGTGGTTCTTCTCTTTTGTCTTTAGAACACTTCAATCCTAAAAAGCACTAAATTATGCCTTAATAGCATAGTATTACCAACTGGTATTTATGGCTGATTTCACACCTATACCCCCTATTTTATGTAAAAATGGCATTTTGAGGATATTTTGATGATAAAACTTTGACAAAAATGATTATAAATGCCTTAATACCATGAGAAATAGTGGATATATATATGTTCAGATCCTTTAACATGAATCCAATCAATTAGAACCAATAATAGATGAGAAAACTTATCTAGATATTGCAGCAGAGACAAATTTGAAATTTTGCTTTGGCTAGAGACCAAGGCCAAAAACCATGTAACCTTACTGTTATATTCCAGATGGAGTAGATTCTTTCTCTTGTGTACCTGGTTATACACTTACTGTTAGATTTTTTCCAAAACAAACCCAATAACAATTGATAAACATGGCTTAAAAGTACCCCCCCCCCCCCCAGACACACACAATGCACAGATCAGAAGCAAAAACTGATCAAATACACCCTGTTAGACCTAAATTACCACTAACCTTACACTTTTTTACAGTTTATATGGCAAACCACATGCCATGAATATCCATTTTATGATACAGAATATGATAGAACCTACCAATATGTGAAAATATGATGTAATGACTGAAAACTGGAGTGTGGGGCTGATTTTTGGACTTTTGGTATAGGGAGCTTACCACTAAATATTTTCCATAGGCGACAATAGTAACCTTTTACATGCTCCCACAAAAACTACACATACGAAACTTTTCAAACCTTACGTATTTATAGAGCCATCCTACCTCAACAAGTTGATGAGAAAAAATCCACATGTTGCCCGTCTCCTTTTCAAGCTATGGTCCGCCATGTTTGTTTACATGCATATTCGCAGTGAATACAAGCCGGCTTTTTAACGGAGAGGTGACAATATAAAATCAGCAACAATTTCTTTGAGCTTGCAGATATAATTATAAAACACACATCATTTTATTTTCTTATAATTATCCTTTTCTCACATTGAAATGAAACATGGGATATTTATCCAATGGAAGCCTGTCTTTTATTTAGACTGCAACTAAAAGCTCTGTCCCAAAGTGATAAAAGCCAGCACCCCCAGTATTTAGTGCAAAGCTACCTTAACGTCGCATATTATAAACAATTAACATAAGCTCAGTTGAGCATTTTTGTATCTTTTAACAAAAACTTACCTGTCTTCATTTATCTTATAGGACTACCCCTGATAAACCGAGCGTCAGCCAAGGGTGCACATAGAACCATTTTTCACGCCTTCGGTATGGCGCGACAGGGGATCAAACCCACGACATCCCGATCCCCAAGCGGACGCTCTACCACTGAGCTATCGGGGCCGGTTGTGAAGTGAACTCCATTATAGCATGTAGACCAATATTGCATGAGAAATAAATATACTGTTAATCCATTTCAGACCGGAAACCCCTGAAGGGGTACCCTGGCAAACAGTGCATGCCCAGATCAGACGCCGCAGAACGCGGCGTCTGATCAGGGCCGCCACTGTTTGCAAAACGTTCAGCCATTTTCCAAATCAATTTTGAAGCTCAGTGGTTAGTGCACTTGCCTCTGATGCTAGAGGTCCCGGGTTCGATCCCCGGCAGCGGTGTGAAAATTTCGGTGTCCGAACACGCTCCATTGGCATCATTTGCAGGGATGAATGTCATAAAGTGCACCGTCCTTCGGATCGGGACGTTAACTGGAGGCCCCCTGTGCAGGGAGAACCATCCCCTGTGCAGGTTAAAGAACCCTACCGTAATTACATGATTACTGTGTAGGCTTTCATCCTGCAAAACTGGAGTGTATGTAATACACCGTCTGTGTCCCCTCCGGGGGTTAAGGCGAAACCGGAAGAAGAAGAAGAAGAAGAAAACACAACCTGACACCCCTCAATTTTGAAATGGACTCCTGCTACACATAAGGATGAAGATTCAATTTGGTAACAAAGGGTTAATAAACAAATTTGCTACAGCAGTCGCAGACAAGATTGCTCAGGCGTTGTCAGTTTTTGTCATATTCGCTGAGTCCACCAGAAGAGTCGGTAGAATGCCTTTCGCAAGCTTGCTGCAAGCGGATTATTGAATTCACACAAGGGAGTGACTTAGTTTAACTTTTTGTTAATAAAACATATACAAAGACAGGTGCAAATGACAGATCCGCCTTTTCAATCTTGTCTGCGACTACAATATGCACGAACCGGCCCCGATAGCTCAGTTGGTAGAGTGTCCGCTCCGGGGAACGGGAGGTCACGGGTTCGATCCCGGGCCGCGACATACCAAAGTCGTTAAAAGTGGTACTACCTGCTCCTCGCTTGGCACTCAGATTTACGGGGTATGGCTAGGACTGGTCGACCCAGTGTCAGGATAATGTGACTGGGTGTGGTATCATGTAATGTGTCTGGGACATGATACTTCAGTGAGGCAGCACTATTAAAGTGAGCATTGAGCTCCCTGTCGCAACCAGACACAGTCGTGATATGACTGAAAATTGTTGAAAGCGACGTTAAACCCGAATTCACACACACACACACACACACACACACACACACACACACACACACACACACACACACACACACACACACACACACACACACAATATGCACGAAGACATCATTACGATAACATGCCTATGCCAATACATTGAAAACTTTATCGCCAAAAAACTGAAAATTTTATGATGAAAAATGGTGACATTTTTCTTATTTCTGCTCTAAAATATAGATTGTGGGTACTCGTTAGAACCGCCTCATCGAGGCGGTTCTAATGAGTACTTACAATCTATATTTTAGAGCAGCGATGAGCCGGTTCTAACGAGTACCCACAATCTATATTTTAGAGCAGAAATAAGAAAAATAAGGTTTACCCCTACAAACCCCAGTTTTTCTATATAAAAGTGGGGCTCATGGGGTTCAAAGATATATAGGCGTGTTTTCGTGATGTTACGAAAACACGTCTATACAAATACAGTGTACATTTAGCGACGACAATATGAGGCGGTTCTAACGAACACCAACAATGTATATTTTAGTGCAGAAATAAGAAAAATAAGGTTTACCCCTGTAACCCCAAGTTTTACTATATAAAAGTGTGGTTCAAGGGGGTCAAAATTTAATAGGCGTGTTTTCGTGATGGATTCAAACCTTCGGCTTAGTTCTGGGTTTGATTTATCAGGTTATCTACCTGTTGGACTAGAAACTTCAATATTTTGAATATTGTCACCAAAATCATGAATACTTTTGCAGTCTGTCATAAACTGAAACTTAACTCCATAGGTCATACAAGTCTTTACGTCTCCAGTGCTCCCAGACAAAAAGATAGCGGTAAGTTGGGACATGAGTGCGTTTCAGAAGTGTTTCTATCTGACAGTAACGTTCCTCAAGGTTGTTTACGAGTGGCAAGTAGTGAGCTTGAAACTGGATATTTTTAATTTTCCTTACCAACCTGGTTGATATTATTGCCTCTAAAACATCAAATTCGCATCCTTCACAATTGATGAGAAGCAAGTCAATGTCATTTTCTTCAATGCCAACCTGTAATAAGAATTCTGTTGAATTAACAATAATCATGGGGGTGTCTCCGCGCCTCTCTGAATACGCTGACGTACCAACTCCTTTAATGTTAACAAAAATTTCCTCAGTTATTTTTCCAAGTCCAAAATTTAGGACCAAGACGTTTTCTTTGTCTTTAAATTTTTCCTTCAATTCATTCGCAAACTTTTCTATAGGTTCTAGTGTGATAATGTTTGGTCCGTATAAGTTAAGTATATTCATTGCATCATGACCCAGATTACCACCGATTTCTAACACGATAGAGTCTTTTGTTAAATATGAGAGATGCGGTTTCCGCATGTCATCACCCCTGCTTGAAAGAAATCGTTTTCTTTCGTTCCCTTGGCTCTTAGGTAGGTTCGCCATACATTCTTCATACTCATCTTTTTCTTTTCGCGTGAAATGTGGTGAGGACTTGGCAAGGTTCTGTCGAATCTGTTGTTCGAATGCTTTCAATTGAGCACAGTTGATAGTATTCTTGTGTAGATTTTCTACATTTCCCATCCATGGAGCATAAAAATTCCTTCCATATTTGTCTATGAGTGAGATAAAAAGTAACATTGCTCCAAGCGCAGAAACTACAGTAACTACAAACAATCGTCGTTGTTTCATTGTATTTGATATTAAAACCGTTCAACATGGAAGTAATTAAGAGGCGCGTGAAACCAAGATGAGAGATTAAATACTGTAGAGTAAAATCGATTTCACTTTTACCTACGCTGGGCCGGAGACAATATTGGTTCTCCCGATAATAAAGCAGAGCTTTAACACATATGAAGAAATAGATATCCATTTCAATGGAAACATAACGATAACACACCCGTATGACATAGTGCATTTTTCACACCTCCAAAATGGCTACTTTTCTAAAGAAAATTCGTGATATTTTTCTTATTTATAATGCAAACATAGGTTGTGGGTACTCGTTAGAACCGCCTCATTGAGGCGGTTCTAACGAGTACCCACACAATGAGGCGGTTCTAACGAGTACCCACAACCTGTGTCTTGGAGCAGAAATAAGAAAAATTAGATATATTAGATTTCACGGACTTATTCGCGTGATGAATGCGCAAATGATATGCCACAAAGCATTGCACAAAATGGCATGGAACTATACTGACCGGAAATAGAAACTATACACTTTTAAATTGTCTCGCCTGACAAAACGAGTGGATAATTCAGTTAAAAATTACTGATTAAAGCTTTGACTAACTATAGACATGAATCCTGGAACAATTTAAAGAAATCTGGTGTTCAAGATAAAAAAAAATGGGGAAAATGGAACAAATGAATTTTTCACAAAATCTGTTTGTAATCGAATTTTGACTTCAAATTTTTTGCGTATAGGTAACAAGTGAAAAGCAAGGAATAAAAAAAATAACATAACATTCAAACATGATTGAGAAACAAACATTTTATTGAAATCTCAAAAACTGCTTTTTTTCAGAGAAATTTTCAAAATAATGTTTCAAGCCAAAAATCGACCCAACAGTGCCTTCAATCGTTTTAGCATCTTCAGATGTCTTTTAAATATTGATAAAAACAAAAACCGCAATCAGAAATGCCATAACTTTCGCTCACTTCCGGTGGATTGGTTCAATATTTAAAGGTCGACACATTTCAACCCTTGTGAAAATTTTCATTTTGTAAACAATATTTCCAACGTTAGATGATGCGTAATAACTGGTAAAAATTGGAATCACGTTCGCGACACAAAATATTTCACTCAATGGAAACTTGAACAGCAAGATTTGGACCCTTGCTTTGAACCTGTGGTTTTACCCGTTAAATGGTAGCTATCATTAAACATTTTATTCGATAAATAAGACATGCCACTGGTGATAATTTATATAATTGAAATTCAAATTTTATTAAAACATTTTGCCAGTGACAACTTAAAAATGAGTGTATAGTTTCTATTTCCGGTGAGTATATGTGAACTGATGATGATAATCTATCGTATAATTCTGACCCCATTGAACCTCACTTTTATATAGTGAAACTGGGTTTTGCAGGTGTAAACCTTATTTTTCTTATTTCTGCTCTAAAATATAGATTGTGGGTACTCGTTTGAACCGCCTCGATAGAACCGCCTCCATATTTTGAGCAAAAATAAGAAAAAATATTGTATTCTTTTTTTAATGAAAATTGCCATTTTTTTCAGCGGTAAAATTACAATGTATTTGTATAGACGTGTTTTCGTAATGCAAAGTCGTAGTGTTATGGACGACTGTAAACATAATCTTCCTATGCGACCATGACAGTTTGCAGGAATGAATAAACTAACGCAAGTCATAAAACTCGGTCAAAATGACATTCATTATATAAAACGAAACTTTGATAAATGTTTTGAAAAACATATATGTTGAATTCTATTACATATTCCAAATGATATGGAATATGACTAATACATTCTACAACAGATTTATCTCTGCATTCTGTGCGGCAATTTCTCATATGGAGAAAGTATCATTATGATCTGTGGCCAGGTATGCGCAGAAAAAAAATATAAAAATAAATAAATAAAAAAAATATACTTTCCATACGGGACAATTTGAATCATCATGCCTCATGTCAAATCGATGGACTTTACATGTACTGACAGTTTTTCAAGCTCCGAAAATCCCGAAAAATTTAAAACAACCTCAAAATGACCCAATTTGTTTTTGTTTGATTTTCTCAAATTTAACATTTGAGGAATGAAAAATCATTTTTCTACTAAAATTTTCAGTCACATTGTTTCATTGCACAATGAATGTTTTAATTACTGTAGCTTAAAATCAGATATTGTCGCGTATTTTTGCAAATTTAATATTAAAGTACATTAGACTTGGGTCCTATTTTTATTATAAAATTGACTAATCTTAATTTGATGAAATATATATAAAATTATATTCAAATTAACGGTAAAATATTGAAATGTTATAATCTTAAACCATATTTTCGCTATCTAGCGTAGTAATGCTAAAATTTATGTCATAGAAATATGTTCCCTATTAACTTCTATTTATTTTGTCGCGTAGCTTTAATCGAACACAGGTAATTTAGTGGATAACAATTGTCCCACACCTTAATCTTAAGTATCAGATTATCATTGCTGTGCGAACGGTTCTATAAAGATCGTTATCGAAGCTTTGTAATGGTATAGGTTACATATTTCTGTTTCAAATGCAATCCTCGTCTGACCTAGTTTTACAGCGGTGCGTTTACTGATATTCCAGTGCATCAGGGGTCAGTTAATCTTAGCATATTTTGTTCCGTGTCACACTATTTTTTTTATTCGTAACATACGACTACTGCGAAATATGATACTTCCTGTTCCACACAATGACAAAAAACTAGATAAGAGTACCAATGAAACGCCGTCCTTTGGTACAGACTGACAGCAGCATCGTGACACGTACCTCACCCTCTTATTTTCACATGGCATGACTGCAACTCACTTTGTGACATCCTATCAAGATACTCCCAAAACACCAGTATTTTTCACCAGCTGAAGTGGCTTATACCCCCAGTTACAGGCAAGAATAGAAAAGTACACTTTTTATTATTACCCTCGCACAACACAGTTGTGAGGGTGTGGGGTATAGCACTTGTCCCGTACGTACGCACATTTGTCATCGCTCTAGCGCCTACATTTATTGACGGAATATAACTTCACACAAATGATGCTTATAATAATATCTCGAGCGAGTTTGACTTTCAAGATCATGACGTCAAGGCCAAGGTAACTGTGGCTATTTTTGGAAAACCTTTGTCATCGCTCTAGCGCCTATATTTATTGACGGACTTTAATATAATTGCACACGTGTTGCTTATAATAATATCTCGAGCGAGTTTGACTTTCAAGGTTTCGAAAGACTTTTGTCATCGCTCCAGCGCCTACATTTATTGACGGATTTTTATATAATTATATAACTTCACACAAATGTTGCTTATGATAATATCTCGAGCTAGTTCGATTTCATGGTCATGACCTCAAGGTCAAGGTCACTATATATTTTTTGAAAAAAAATATAAATAGAACATTGTCAGCGCTCCAGCGCCTACATTTATTGACGGATTTTAATGAAACTTAACGCAAAATGTTGCTTGTGGTAATATCTCGAGCGAGTTCGACTTTCAAGGGGATGGCCTAAAGGTCAAGGTCACTGTGGCTATTTTAAAAAGAAACTTTGCCATCGCACTAGCGCCTACATTAATTGATGTATTTTAAAATGACTACACAATTGTTGCTTATGAGAATACCTGGAGCGACTTCGACAGTCAACGTCATGACCTCAAGGTCAGGGCACTGTGGTTATTTTAAGAAAAACTTTGTTATTGCTCTAGCGCCTACATTTATTGACGGATTTTAATATAACTTCACTCAAATATTGCTTTTGATATCTCGAGCGAGTTCGACATTCAAGGTCATGAGTTCAATGTCAAGGTCACTGTGGCTATTTTAGCTCACCTGAGCACGAAATGCTCATAGTGAGCTACTGTGATCAGTCAATGTCCGTCGTGTGTCGTAGGGCGTCAACAATTTGCTTTAAATGCTAACTCCTCCTAAACCCTTTGGCCAATTTCACTCAAGCATCACAGGAATGTTGCTTAGGTGACCCTTTACCAAACTAGCTAAAATCGTTCCGCTCCGCTAAAGAAGATGGCCACCAGAGCTAAAAATGAAACAGTTTTTAAACGACAACTGCATCTATACCGTTTGGCCAATTTCATTCATTTCATTATAGGAATGTTGCTTAGGTAATCTTTCACCGAAATAGCTAAAATTGTTTAGCTCCGATGAACAAAATGACCATCAGAACTAAACATGAACAAACGTCAACAATTTGCTTCAAATGCTACTCCTAAACCCGTTGGCCAATTTGATTCAAACTTAACAGGAATGTTGCCTAGGTGACTCCCTACCAAAATAGCTAAAATGGTTTGGCTCTGATGAATAAGATGGCCACCGGAGCTAAAAAAAGACAAAACATTCGAACGACAACTTCTCCTGTACCCTTGGGCCATTTTTATTCAAACTTCACAGGACTTTGCTTAGATGACCTCTACCGAAATAGCTAAAACGGTTCTGCTCTGATTAGTAAAATGGTCGCCATAGCTAAAAACAGAAAAAAAGACATCGTAGATTTGCTTCATTCGCGATCTACTCCTAAACCCTTTGACCAATTTGATTCAAGCTTCACAGGAATATTACGTAGGTGACTCCATACCGAAATAGCATAAATCGTTCGGCTCTGACGAACAAGATGGCTGCCAGAGCCAGAAATAGAAATAATCTTCAAACAACAACTCCTCCTGTACCCTTAAGCCAATTTCATTCACGCTTCACAGGAATGTTGCTTAGATGACCCTCTACCAAAAAGGCCAAAACGATCCCGCTCCGATAAGTAAAATTGCCACCAGAGCTAAAAATACAAAAACATCGTAAATGTGCTTCAAACGCAAACTTTAGCTAACACTTAGGCCAGTTGGATTCAAACTTCACAGGAAAGTTGCCTGGTGTCCCCCTACCAAAATAAAAACATCTTCAAATGACAACTCCTCCTATACCCTAAGGCCAATTTCATTTAAACTTCGCAGGAACGTTGCATAGATGACATTCTACCAAAATGGCTAAAACGATTCCGCCCCCCCCCCCCCACCCCAAAAAAACAAAATTGCTACAAATAGAAAAGCATTGTAAATTAGCTTTAAACGCGAACACTTCATAAACCCTTTGGCCCATTTGATTCAAACTTCCAACCGGAATGAGTAGTCTTTCATTCCCGTAATGAGAAGAGTTTGGTACGGCATGCATTTCAAGAGTTAAACAAAGGCTCCAATACATCAGTTTGAAATGAGAAGACATCATAATCAAATTTTTTGTCTATAATTTTGTGTTCAAGATATACTGCGACTGCATTCTATAGCTATTTAGTGTATTAAACCATACCCCAAAACATAAAACGTAGTCTCAACATACCTTACAATTCTGTTGTATGGTGCTTCGATAATCAACAATATCAATGTTCTATGTACATCTGAGTGTATCAAGTAGAGGTGATGGCTTGGCATAATTTTTAACTTGACAACTTTAAGCATAATGCTTGATTGTCCTACACTAAGTAATTCTTTTTTACCAACACGAGGTTTTGAATAAATAGGCAAATAATGAAAAGTATTGGCAAGAGGATTGCTCCCTGAGGAACACATGCATGTACTAGAAATATTTAAAGTAGAAGTAAAACAAAGATCAGGAATCGATACAATTAACTTACTCCACCCACCAAAGACACCAAAGGGAAAGACAAACTAACATTAAGCGACCAGACCATAATGGAAACCTAAACAAAGGAAGGCCATAAGGACAGTTACTTTCCCACAAACTGGCCATATTGCCATCCAAAATAAAAAGACACAAGTGATACACACAGTAAGTAACAAACACCAACTTAAATAAATCGCCACAGAAGAACCGCCTTGGAACAGTCAGTGGAAAGTTTTCCACTGGTGGGGGGGGGGGGGGGGGTCTTAAATCGATTTTTTGTGGCCACAATCCTCGCCCTTACTTCCGTCGCGATTTAGACAAATAATTTGTTCAGTCCGCATGAAGGCCTCCTAACTCATCAGTGCAACATCACCGTGAACACAAATAATCAAAGAACCACAGAGGTGAGACAACGGTGAGGACTCGACAGCAAGAAACCACTGAAATGCTGGAGCAAAAGAAAACCAACAGTTAGACTCCGATGGGCCCAACCAGAGACAGAGCATCAGGCACCAATCTAAAGGATGTCAATTGATGGAACAGTGAAAAGCAATTGTATAAGCAATCCCTGAGGATTGGAAAAATAAGAGCATTAAATGTATGTACGGGGAGACCTTTTACAGCCGCCACACGGCACAAACATAACAGCCCTGATATGCAAAGTAGAAGTGAAACAAAGATCAGGAATCGATACAATTAACTTACTCCACCCACCAAAGACACCAAAGGGAAAGAACCCATATCTTGCTGAATATTCATGTAAGCCACACCCATTCCTGTCTATCAACCAATCAAATTACTTGATGTAATTTATTACTACAAATTCATAAACTGAATGCTAAACAGTGTAGATTCTGATCAGATGGCTTTTGCAAAGATAGGGGTTGTCGTGAATAAGGGTTAATACATACTGTCGCAGGTTAATCATTAGTCATTGAGGGTAGATTTAAACGCAACTACTCTAAACGTACCGAACACCATATTACACATTTCAACCTTCTTTTACGCATTTACAATACGGCATAGATGGCCTTGAATCGGTCACCTGATTTCAGGATGTCAGATAGCTTCTGAAAATCATGTGGATATCTGACAGCCATCTTTTTCCATGAAACATAACTTTTGCACTATCTGAGTCACCTTGGCAACATTCTTGCGAAGTTTGCATGAAACTGGCTAAAGAGTATAGGAGAAATTGTCATTTAGAGATTTTTCTACTTTTAAAGTCTGGCGGCCAATTTTTTTTTTCATTGCAGCAAAAACATTCTGGAAGAACATTCCCAGCGGGCACAAAACAACTCTGCAACGTCCTTTCAACGTCCAGTAGGCTTCCTGTAAAGGGTGAATAAAATTGAACCAATAGTATCGGAGGAGTTATCATTTATAGATATTTCCATTTTAAACTCAGACAGCTTAAGTTCAGCGTCACTGTTTAACCATTCCAGCAGAGCATCACCTAGGCAACAATCAAATGAAGTTTGAATGAAATTGGACCAAAGGTATAGGATATATCAGCATTTAAAGCTTTTTTCTTATTATTTTTGGAGCAGTTGTCGTTTGAAGAGTGTTTCTTTTTTAGCTCCGGAAGCCATCTTATTCATCGGGGTGGAACAATCATAACTATTTTGGTAGGGAGTCACTTGGGCATCATGCCTGTGAAGTTTGGATCAAAGTGACACAAGGGTTTAGGAGCAATCTTATTTAAAGCATGTTGCTGACTTTTTATTGGAGAAATAGATACGCTCTAAAAGTGATTTATTGAGTGATAACTCACTGTTTGGAGGTCAGTTTTAAAGTAGATCAAACCACAAGCGAATAGCGCGAGTAATTGTCTACTTACAACTAACCGACACAACTGATCACTGAATAAATCACAGCACTAGAGTTTATATATTTCGATTCTAACATATTACATATTACAAGTATAAGCTTTTACAAAAAGCTTGAGAGTACGCTTAGCACACATTAATTTGTGTGATCATAGGATTAGCAAGTCAGATGACAAAGCTGTTCATGTGTATTCTATATAAATCTCTAAGTTAATACGGAAACTTGTATAATAGCCAACGTTTCGAAAAGTAGACTCAAGTTTCAAAACTACCATTTTTTTTACTATGACAACAACTCGTACTAAGGAAACGAAAAATAAGTAGAACAGATGCATCTGCTTTTTTAGTGAAAACGAACAAAACTTGATGAACTGTAGCATAAGAGGGAAGTCAACATCATGTGAACCAAGAAAACATGTTTATTGTGTAAGTGAAGAGAGTGTGATAAACGTACGGAAGTGATTCGGTCGATCCCGGTTTTAATAATTACAACAAATAACACTGATGACCAGTCAATAGAATATAGCATTCAACCAGTAATGACCTTTTATTTAATGCTTCTGGAGCAAAAGAAAATCTTAGGTAGTCTACCCCCAGAGGCGTAGACAATAACACGGATGGCATGCTGATAGAAAATAACATTCGACTAGTCATGACCTTTTCATAAATGCTTTCGGAGCAAATATCATCCTTAAGATCGTCTACGCCCGTGGGCATAGACAAAATGTTAATTATCTTACCTCTTTACCACTGGCGATTTGGTCCGTTTGTGGACGTCGTGACGTCAGATTAGCGTTGGTTCAAGGTTATAATGAATCTTTCACACGCACGTCTGTCAGTTAATGCGGGTGGGCCTCTTCCATGAGTGCATGTATATTGTTGAGTTCATAATATAAGTTGAGGAAACACAAAACGCTATACATGACGTTGTTTAATAAGGACGCCGCATATAACGTTACGTGTACGTGACGTAGCCTCTGTAGGTGTTCGTATTTAACGTATGTCAGTTTTCAGCTCCGGTTTGTTGTTGGCAATGGTAAATTAGCAAATATTTATCCATTGATAGTCGTCTGTCAGGCCGTCCAGCGGATTTTACTTTCAATGAAAACTATTAAAATTCATTTCATTTGCAACATGACTGATTTTAAATTACAAAACAAAAACAAAAAAAAAAAAAAAAAAAAAAAAAAAAACTGACTTGAAACAAAGTTCTATAGCTACATATATGTATACACAATTATACAGTCGTCTGCAAAATCATACACACTAACATAGACGAAATGAAATTACGCAATGCTATGACCCCCACCCCGACACACATACACACACGTGCATGATGCCGTGAAGGTTTTCGTACTTACGAGCGTATACACATGTACGTATGTTGCATCCCTAAACGTCCGACATCCCTAAGTGTCCGACAAAATTTTAATTTCTCGCAAAATTGTTGGAAACGGTGGGGAATGTTCAATTATGTCATTTTAAGGGAAAATTACGAAAAAAATTTTTTTGGAAATATTCGAAATTTAACTTCAATTTTTTTCTTGTCGGACATTTCGGGGTGCCCCGTGCATCCCTAAGTGTCCGCCATCCCTAAATGTCCGACAACATGAAAATTGACTAAGAAAGCGTTTTTATTGTTAATAATCAATCAATGATAAATAAAAAGACAAATTCAACGGTAAACCTATGTTAAAAATGTTCACCTTTGGAAATAAGCATTGCAATATATGGATCCGAATATACCGGCATCCTTAGATGTCCGCCAGCTTGACACAATCTTAGTTTCTCGGGAAAATGTCCGAAACGGTGGAGAATGATCAATTGTGACATTTTAAGTGAAAACTTCGCTTTTTTTCTCGAAAATATTCGAAATTTAACTTCATTTTTTTTTTCTTGTCGGACACTTAGGGATGACCCATGCATCCCTAAGTGTCCGCCATCCCTAAATGTCCGACAACATGAAAATTGACTAAGAAAGCATTTTTATTGTTAATAATCAATCAATGATAAATAAAAAGACAAATTCAACGTTAAACCTATGTTCAAAATGTTCACCTTTGGAAATAAGCATTGCAATATATGGATCCGAATATGTCCGCAATCTCTAGATGTCCACCAGCATGACAAGTAACTTGGAAAATAGTTCTTACCGCTAATAATGAATAATGATTTATAAAGAAAAAGGTTAAGTAATTAAACCTATGCTAAAAAAGAATACCTTCGGACATATGCATCTTGATTGATATACACCTAAGTGGCCGTTAACATGAAAAACGGCTGATAAAGTAATTTTATCATTAATAATCAAATATTATTAATTTGAAAAGTCAAATTAAAACGTGAAACCTATAATTTATAACTGGAGTTCCATGTGGCATACATAGAGAATCTAACGAGTGCTCATGTATTACTGAATTTATCAAACGAGTCTAGGAACAATTAAAACATGCGAGGCTTTGCCGAGCATTTTATGCCTTTCCCCGCAACGAGCCTAATAAATTCAACAATACACGATCACGAATGCAAGATTAAATTTATTTTCGGTTTTGGATTTTACGGCCCTTTCAAGATTATTTCACTCATATCGAGCCGATCAGAGGTGGGCGAAAAACCGGAGTACCCGGGAAACACCACCTGACCTTCCGTCACTCGTGACCCGAACGAGGCTCGAACCTAGGGCGGTGAGAGACCTAATGACTAAGAGTCAGCTCTCTTATCCACTTATAGAAAAAACATAGAAAAAACGTAGAAAAAACGTAGAAAAAAACATAGAACAATTTTCAAAAGCAAGAGAAAATTTTATTGACACAATCATTGCAAATATATATTTATATATATTTTTTTATCCGAAAAAATTTTGTCGGTGCAGCATCAGCAGGCTGACGATTCCCATCCTTGTTTGAAATTGCTATTCCTCGGCATTCAGGATAGCATACACATTTCAAGTAAATTATATTGTCTTTATACATGTATTTGTCAATATTGTACATGTTCAAAAAGCCTTCATAGTCAATTCGAGGCTTTCCTTTCTGTGTTTGTAAAAGTTCCTTTGCCAACTATTTCGACTAACTATTCAAAACTAGGCCTAAATGACCAGTAAAATAACGGTTTTCATAAATATAACTCGGTTAAAAAAAGAATGAACAAGTGAACACATAGTACAGGTACTCTTAACTCATTTTATTTAAAAAAAAAGCAAAAAAAAAAAAAAAAAAAAAAAGCAAAAAAACAAAACAAAAAAAAAAAAAAACAATTACACTGGTACTTTATATCACAAGCAATGTTACAATAATCATTATAATTATAAGCGACGCTCAATAACTAATCAATGACTGGCTGGTAATTAACAAGATTGGTCGGATACGACAAAAGGTAGATAACTTTCTTTCTTTTGTCTTTCTACTTATTGTCTTTCTATTAATGGTCGCTTCTGTCTTATGACGCGTCTATGTTATGTCGGTTCTTTCTTTTGTCTTTCTATGTTTTGTCGGATACCGCTTGTGATCGCCATAACTCCTATAACTTGCAAGGTATATTTGTGATAGTTGGCATAATTGTAGACAAGGTTGAGATGGCGTGTCATGCGCAAGAACCACAACTCTTGGTACCATGGTTTTAGAGTTATATCCCCTTCCAATAAAATACTATGACTATCTCGTGATCACCATAACTCCAAAACCCTTCAAGATCTATTGACAATACTTGGCATAATTGTTCACATGGTTGAGAATGTGTGTAATGCGCTTTCTATTTGTGAAAAAAATTTCTGAAGGCAATATTGTCTTTTGGTCGGGGGATTTGCCAACCACTCTGATGTCTATTTTTTTATAATCATAATTGATAATTAGCGAAAAAAAAAGAAGAAAAAAAAAAGATCTTAGTTACTTGTCATGCTGGCGGACTTCTAGAGATTGCGGACATACTCGAATCCATATATTCTAATGCTTATTTCGGAAGGTGAAAATTTTTAACATGGATTTAACGTCTTTTTATTTAATATAATTTGAAAATTAATAAACAAAAAAACATGCTTTCTCGTCCAATTTTTACGTTGTTGGACATTTAGGGATGGCGGACACTTAGGGATGACCATATTGGGATCCCTTATCAAGATGCTTATTTCCGAAGGTATTCTTTTTTAGCATAGGTTTAATTACTTCACCTTTTTTATAAATCATTATTCATTATTAGCGGTAAGAACTATTTTCCAAGTTACTTGTCACGCTGGTTGACATCCAGAGATTGCGGACATATTCGGATCCATATATTGCAATGCTTATTTCCAAAGGTGAAAATTTTTAACATAGGTTTAACGTTGAATTTGTCTTTTTATTTATCATTGATTGTTTTTTAACAATAAAAATGCTTTCTTAGTCAATTTTCATGTTGTCGGACATTTAGGGATGGCGGACACTTAGGGATGCATGGGTCATCCCTAAGTGTCCGACAAGAAAAAAAAATGAAGTTAAATTTCGAATATTTTCGAAAAAAAAAGCGAAGTTTTCACTTAAAATGTCACAATTGATCATTCCCCACCGTTTCGGACATCTTCCTGAGAAACTAAGATTTTGTCATGCTGGCGGACATCTAAGGATGCCGGTATATTCGGATCCATATATTGCAATGCTTATTTCCAAAGGTGAACATTTTTAACACAGGTTTAACGTTAAATTTGTCTTTTTATTTATCATTGATTGATTATTAACAATAAAAATGCTTTCTTAGTCAATTTTCATGCTGTCGGATGGCGGACACTTAGGGATGCATGGGGCACCCCGAAATGTCCGACAAGAAAAAATTGAAGTTAAATTTCGAATATTTCCAAAAAAATTTTTTTCGAAATTTTCCCTTCAAATGTCATAATTGAACATTCCCCACCGTGTCCAACAATTTTGCGAGAAATTAAAATTTTGTCGGACACTTAGGGATGTCGGACGTTTAGGGATGCAACATACGTACTCCTTCCGTATGGGGTGTACGTACGTGATCCTGTCACCTCAGGTTAAGGCATTGTACAAGGAAGAACCTAAACTTCTAAGAGCTCATATTTTCCAGATCATATGATGGAAATGTGATCAAAAGTTTATTCAGCAATACTCTGACCCTTACCTATGACCTCTAGGTCAAGGCATAGACTCAGAAAACTTTAAATGTTGAAATTATTTAAGAGCTCATATTTTTTAAAACCATATAATGGATTTGGTTCATATTTGGTACGATGATCGATACACATTTAAAGTTTTATTCAGCACAGCCGCGCCCATGCCCATGACCGGCCAGGTCAAGGTCACGGACTCAGAATATTTTAATGTCAACGTTTTTAATAGGAGCTCACATTTTCCTATCCATGGATTTAGTTCGTATTTGGTATAATGAAAGATACAGGTCGTTTCTCCGGCTACTCCAATTAGTTTTCGCCAATATCTGATTAATGATCGGCACGAAATAAAAGAGGCCTTAAAACAAAACCTCAAGAATAATGTCACAGATTTTGTAATTTATTTTTTATGGATTTGGTTCATATTTGGAATGATGATACACACTTTTTTCAAGATTCAAACGACATTACCCCCACCTACGCCGATGTCCTCAAGGACAGTATTCCAAACGAGAAATGCTATCTTTATTTTGTTTATTATTTTTATTATTATTATTGCAACATGCTTTATTTCCTTGGATGGTCTCCGGGCGGAGGCATCTGTGTCGTATTGACAATTCTAGTTTGATGTGTCGATTTTAGGTCAAGTCTAATCGCAGATTGTGGGTAATCGTTGCGTCGGTTCTTTTGCTGTTTGTATTGTCGTCAACCGTGGGTGCCTGTATATAGGTCATTTTGGTGACACTGCTTCTGATTTTGTGGGGCTTTACCCGACCTTGAGATGAAATGGCATCTTAAGCCCTAACGACCAAAGAAACCGCTAGGGTTTAAAGAGCGGTCCACTTTTCTTGGACAGGCTTTTACATTCTAAACGGTAAACCAGTAATCAATCATCAGGAAAACATGCCTATATAATTTTGACCCCCTTGAACCCCACTTTTATATCGTAAAACTGGGGTTTACAGCGGTAAACCTTATTTTTCTTATTTCTGCTCTAAAATATAGATTGTGGGTACTCGTTAGGACCGCCTCGATGAGGCGGTTCTAACGAGTACCCACAATCTATATTTTTAGCAGAAAAAAAGATATATCACAATTTTTATCTGAAAATTTTCATTTTTTCGGCGATAAAGGTTAAAATGTATTTGTATACGCATGTTTTCGTAATGTTGGTCAGTTTCAGCTCTGCGCGGAAGCACTATGCAGGCCAATCTATTTTTTCCAAGCCCCGATGGACGAAAGCGAGCGTGATCGGCGAAGGTAACCAAAATGACATGTTGCGAACCATCCTTTTAACAACATTACTCAAGGGATAAGCGTAGGTTTCTTTAACCTATGACGTGCGTCATCCTGTGATAAGACGAATATTTCAATGTGCGATGTCTAAATATTCATCTCAGAAATACGACAAAATGTGCGAACATCGCAGATCTTAAGCATTTGATGAAACCGGATTTTTGTTGTAAGAACTTCGTACGATCTTTCTCTAAGACGAAAATACGTCGCAAATGCTTTGATGAAACTGGCCCCAGATACAAGAAAAAGACATTACACAATTTAACGTCAAGGTAACAATGACTGACGCCATGAAACAAATAAAAGGCGGCTCTTCGCGTCCACTCCTCCACCCAGTGATTTATTGCTCAATATCACTAGATTTTATTGTTAGCTATATAGACGACCAGTGTTAGAACTCTGTTTTAGCTCTGGCGACAATTGTGTTCATCAGAGCAAATTGTTGACATTTTTTATATTTAAATCTGGGGGCTAGTTTACTCATCGGAGCGGAACTGTTCTAGCTAATTTGGTGGATGATAACGAAAAGCAGCATTCCCATGAAGTTTGAATGAAATTGGCCCAAAGGTACAGAATTTGTCGTTTAAAGAGTTTTCTATTTTTAGCTCTGAAGGCCATTTTGTTCAATGGTGCGTAACGATTTAAGCTATTTTGATAGGGAGCCACCTGGGCAACATTCCGGTGAAGTTTGAATCAAATTGACGCAATGGTTTAGAAGAAGCTTGCATTTAAAGCAATCTATTGATGATGCACGACGGACGACGCACGACGGGCATTCACTGATCACAAAACCTCACCATGAGCACTTCATGCTAAACACCTACTTTTACAGTGGGAAAAGTGTATTGTGCTCGCTGCAGGTGTGTTATTTGCATGTCATTAAACTTATTTCTGCACATTACGAAAACACGCCTACACAAATACATTGACACATTTATGGCCGAAAAAATGAAAATTTTAAACTGAAAAATTGTGATATTTTTCTTATTTCTATTCAAAATATAGATTGTGGGTACCAACAATCGATATCTTAGAACAGAAATAAGAAAAATAAAGTTTACCCCTGCAAACCCAAGTTTACTATATAAAAGTCGGGTTTGAGGGGGTCAAAATTATATAGGCGTGTTTTCGTAATGACTTAATCAACACGACTAGGTTACCAGCCCTCTAAGATTAATCAGAAGTCACGCTCAAAAATGACCGAAAATAGTTTTGACTTGACCGATTAACTCCAATATAAACAAACAAACTATGTAAAGCGGGGTTTCGTTTTGTGTGAATTGTGGTTTAACGTCCCCGTCAACACATTTTAAGTCAGTTTTGAGACGTTGCCTCGAATATTTTTGGACTTTTAGCCGACATTGAGAGGAAATGATATCTCCAGCCTTGCCGCCCAATGAAACCAAAAGGCTAATATGCATTGGACGGGCTTACTCACATCACTTTGCCTGGGTATGTTTTGTCCTTCCATCAAGATAACAAGTCCGTGAAAAGAAGAACCCCCTAAACCCAACTTTATATACAGAAAAGTGGGGTTTACGGGGTATACATTATCTGCCTTATTTTTACTCAAAAACATAGAATGTGTGTACTCGTTAGAACCGCCTCACGCCTCATTGAGGTGGTTCTAACGAGCACCCACAATCTATGTTGAATGCAGAAATAATAAAGATGTTATTATTTTTACCTAATACAGTCGAACTTCAATGGCTCGAACACCTTTGGGACCTCGAAAATCTGTTCGAGACTGGGGTAGTTCGAGCCACTGAGGTTACTGTCAGGAGGCATAACGAGATACTTTTGGACATCTTTCCGGTGTTCTATAATGAAAATGTATGCTGTGTGTACTCATTAGAATCGCCTCATCGATGCGATTCTAATGAGTACACACAGCATACATTTGCAAGATAAAAGACTAAATTCTTCTTAATTATCCCCCACTATTTCTTATGTAGAGGATTTCGCTAGGGACTCAAGAACTGGTTCGACTCAGCCATGGTAAACGAGCCATCGGTGTTCGAGCCATCGAAGTTCTACTGTATTTATCATTTTCTGACACCATGTTGGACGCCATTATTTCTTACGGACATGTTTTCCTAATGTAAGCGGTACTCATATGTGGTTAGTTTCAGCTCTTTTTTTGACGCACCATGCAGCCCTATCTCTTTCATCAAGCCCCGATGGGAGGGGTGACAAAGTTGGATTCATAGGGACGTTCATTAAATGGACTTGCTAATGTAATGTTGATGACGTCTTATGCCCCTCTCATACCAAGCTAGTTCTTAGAAATAATTTTGGACTATAATGTTAACAAAATAGTGGAAAGTATGCAAGACCTAAAATATTAAGCATATCTGACGTAATATACTTGAGAAGAGCAAAATTCATGTGTAAAATCTCAAGGGTTGAAGTTCCCAAGTATGTTAAAGAAATGTTCCAGCAAAAAGCTCTGACCAGTAATGCACCACAGTTAAGATCTAATACAGGAAACATATTTATTCTTTCAAGGGCAAAGAAAGAAATATTCAAACAAAGTATCACTTATTCTGGGCCCATCATTTGGAATACCTTACCAAATAATTTAAGATCAGTTGGTAGCATGAACCAATTTCATAACCACTTTATCAAATGGACCAAAGAACCTGCAGTGTAACACGACACATATCCTATTGTTTTGCTGAAAAATAATACTTCCTATGCTCTTTATACAAGATAAACATATGTGTGTGTGTGTGTGTGTGTGTGTGTGTGTGTGTGTGTGTGTGTGTGTGTGTGTGCGTGCGTGCGTGCGTGCGTGTGTGTATGTGTGTGTGTGTGTGTGTGGTTTTATCTATTTTATAGTACACAGTATGAGCATGTAATGGCTGAAAGTAAAAACAAACATTGGTAGAAATTAAACATTCGAATCATCAAGGATCATCAAGGTTCAACTTTGTATTTGGGATAATGAAGTAACACGGCATTGTTTTCTTGTAAATTTTGTATATATATTAGAGGGCCTCATGGAAGATTAGATCATGTAACTAAATGTGTAACCCTCTAAAAATAAAGTCGATTATTATTACGTCTGGCAATAGCACATTTCCCGACTTTGTGCTATTGACAGACGTCTGGCAATAGACTCTTCCTAATTAAATTAGGATTTTATTTTTTTGAAACCGAACTTTTCATCATATCCAAAGTGATAATTAACGTTCACAGTAAGTAAATGAAAAAAAAATATATATTCAAGGGAGGTTACTCTAAGAAAGAAATATGTATCAGATATAAATATGCACATCTTAGTAAAACTGAGATTGTTTGCATAAAGTTTTCATTCTAACACAACTGTGTTTTATTCTACAACAAATCACGGCAAGGAGGAGCGTGACGAATGACGTCATTAAAAACTGCTAAGATATGACGTCACTAGTCGATTTCCTTGACGTTGGACGGTGTAGCGTCATTTTCTCGCATCGAAAATGTTAGAAAAGGAGATAAATGCATGTGTTTCAGTCGATAATTTTAGCGGGATTTCTTCTAACAATGGCGAAAAGTTGTGAGAATTTGAAGGAAACAACAGCATTATTGCCGAGTTTCAGCGTGTTAGAATCGAAATAAATCAGCTCTAGCTAGTGATTTGTTAGGTAATAAATCACAGTTCGTCGGTCAGTTGTAAGTAGTCAAATTACGCTCGCTTTGCGCTCGTGATTTGTCTACTTTACAACTGGCCTACAAACTGTGATTTATTACTCAACAAATCACAGCTAGAGCTGATCTATTTCTTAAATAAAAGTATTCTTCTAATGTCTTTGTTCAGGTTCAGAAGATTAAGCAGCATATTATAAAGAAGATCACTGACTTTTCTATTTTTTTAAAAGGATAAGGGGCAGATAATTCGCTACGTAAACTCTCTGGTAATGTATGTTTAACGCTTATATGGCCGTTCTTACAGCCCAGGGATACTTACACACTTTACAGATCTAATGTTAGAAAAATTACTTGAAAGAAAAAGTCGGTTGTTTCGGGTAAGGCCTATGGTTATCCGACATTTTTCCTTGTTGGAGTTATTGATTGTTGAATCTTTGAGTTCTTACTGGTATCTGATCAATCATAGTAATGCACTTGCTGGTTGTCCGCCTCCGCCTGCATGAAAAGTGCTGATCAAGGGGCACGAGCCAGCGTTCTGTACTCAGGCGACCCTGATAAAGAGATGGTAAAACTGCCCAGTAGAGGAGAGTGCAAATCTCGCACTATATACAGATGGGAGAACATAACGGGAGTGACGATGTGTCGCAGCGAACGAGAGCTTTGCTAGAGAAAGATAAACTGACAAACCAGCCAGACAATCAGGGGTCGGCAGGATGGAGGATCAGACTTTTTTCGTTACAGCCAACTAACCAGACAACAACTGCTACAGAACAGTAACTGTAAACATTTTATGTTAAATAAGCTTATGGTCAGTGGACAATGTGAGATTATCACAAACTGAATTCAGCCGAATGTGCTTGTATCTACGTGACTTGTGAATTAGAGAAGTAATAGTCAAGACTTTGTCATTTGTTTAATTCTCCAACCTAGTCTTCAGCCATGTCTTAGTCATGTAACTGACTTTATCATATGACGTCGCGTCTGAGCATGTAATAACGTCATGTAATAAATTCGATAAGCTTCTAGTGGATTAAATATACAAATTAGTTAGATACGCCCCGTAACGTTACATGTATGACGTAATTAACAACGTCGCGTTTACCAATGGCGCAATATTGACATTTTTCTTCAACAATCGTTAATAAAATGTGTTTTAAATGTCATACGATGAATGGAATCTTACATTCGTGCTCATGTATTATTGAATTTAATAAATACGTTCTATAAAAGGGTTATCCTTTGGAAGCAAGGAATACACTACAGAACTGAAATATATGGAGTGTACATGTTTTCTGGGCCAGACTAGCTAGTTTCGGCCAATTAGGCTTCATCAGTGACCCTCAGATATTTTCAAATTCCACAATGGAATCAATGATCCCAAAGGACAAGAAAATATAATCTACACTATGATGTAGGGCAGGGAGACGTTTTACCGCCGCCACACATTCCCACACACCAGCTGTAGTGAAGCTAAAGCCGTGGAGGAAAGGGGATAAAATGCTCGGCACAGCCTCGCATTTTATCCCTTTTCCTGAACTCGTTTAATAAATTCAATAATACATGACCACTCATGTAAGAACCTCTATTTAACACTCGTAATAAATTGTTAACTGCTAAACTTCTTAATCAGTGCTATAGGTATCATAAACTGTGCAAATCCTTTTCAAAATTATATAGACGCCTTTCGATTTAATTTCAAAATTGAATATTGCATCACGAAAACACGCCTATATAATGAATAAAATCTTACATTCGTGCTCATGTATTATTGAATTTAATAAATACGTTCTATAAAAGGGTTATTGTTTGGGAGCAAGGAATACACTACAGAACTGAAATATATGGAGTGTACATGTTTTCTGGGCCAGACTAGCTAGTTTCGGCCAATTAGGCTTCACTTCTAAAGAGCATAAGAATTATACACGTTGGTCATGTCAGAAAGTGTGTGATGCCCTCACCTTTCTACTTGACAATATTTGTATTAGATTCGGTACTAAGTTATTTAGACAAATTGTGGGTATTCCGATGGGTACTAATTGCGCACCTCTTGTGGCTGGTCTGTTCTTGTGTTGTTGTGAAAGAGATTTCATTTTGTCGCTTTCCATTGATAACCAATCTGGGGTTATTGAAGCTTTTAGCTCCACTTCTAGATGTTTGAATGATTTATTAAATATTGATAATGCCTATTTTGATGGTTTGATCAGTCGGATTTACCCCCCAGAACTTCAGTTGGGTGGGGCGGGTTCTTCTGATGCCGAGGCCCCGTTTTTGGATTTACATCTATCTGTTGTAGATGGGTTTGTTTCGTGCGAAATTTATGATAAACGCGATGACTTTGATTTTGAGATTGTAAATTTTCCTTTTTTGGATGGTGGTGTTCCTCGTGCGCCCTCCTGTGGCGTTTATATTTCGCAATTAATTCGGTTTGCTGGGGTGTGTGGTCGTGTAACTGACTTCAACACTCGTAATAAATTGTTGGCGGCTGGACTCCTTGATCGAGGCTGTCGGTGCTTTGGGCTGCGCGGGGCATTTTCGGGGTTTTATAGACGCCATTCTGGTTTAATTTCAAAATTCAATGTTGGACTTGAATCTCTTCTGCAACAAGGTCTATCGGAGCCCGAGTTTTGTGGTGACTTGGTGTGTGGATTCGGAAAAATATATAACCGCAATGACTTCGGCGCCCGATTTCGTGGAGTCGTTCTTCGGTGTGGGAGGATTGGGTGCGGCATGGGTGTTGTGCGGCAGACTGCATGCGTGGTGGCTGGCCCGGTGCGGTTGGCGGCTTTGCTTCCCTCTTTGGTTGCGCGCCGGTGGGTCGGGCCTCGGGTTCTGTGACGGCTCCGGCGTGGGGGCTTATTGAGAATTGGAGAGATCTAATTCAAGGTAATGTTGGTTGGTGCCTGGTGCTCTGTCTCTGGTCGGGCCCGTCGGGGCCTGGCTGTTGGTTTTCTTTTGCTCCGGCATTTCAGTGGTTTCTTGCTGTCGAGTCCTCACCGTTGTCTCACCTCTGTGGTTCTTTGATTTTTGTGTTCACGGAGATGTTGCACTGATGAGTTGGGGGCCTTCGTGCGGACTGAACAGAGTATTTGTCTGGGTCGCGGCGGAGGTAAGGGCGGGGGTTGTGGCCGCGTGGGGTCGATTTAAGCCCCCAAGTGGAAATCTTCCACCGACCGTTCCGGGGCGGCTCTTCTGTGGCGATTTATTTATGTTGTTGTTTGTTACTTACTGTGTGTGTCACTCTTGTCTTTTTGTTTTGGATGGCCATATGGCCATTTTGTAGGAAAGTAACTGTCCTTATGGCCTTCCTTTGTTTAGGTTTCCATTATGGTCTTGTCGCTTAATGTTTGTATTTCTTTCCCTTTGGTGTCTTTCATGGGTGGAGTAAGTTAATTGTATCAATTCCTGATCTTTGTTTTACTTCTACTTTTCATCATTGACCCTCAGATATTTTCAAAATTCCACAATGGAATCAATGATCCCAAAGGACAAGAAAATATATCTACACTATGATGTAGGGCAGGGAGACGTTTTACCGCCGCCACACATTCCCACACACCAGCTGTAGTGAAGCTAAAGTCGTGGAGGAAAAGGGATAAAATGCACGGCACAGCCTCGCATTTTTTCCCTTTTCCTGAACTCGTTTAATAAATTCAATAATACATGAGCACTCATGTAAGATCCTCTATTTAACACTCGTAATAAATTGTTAACTGCTAAACTTCTTAATCAGTGCTATAGGTATCATAAACTGTGCAAATCCTTTTCAAAATTATATAGACGCCTTTCGATTTAATTTCAAACTTGAATATTGCATCACGAAAACACGCCTATATAATTTTGATCCCCTTGAACCCCACTTTTATATAGGAAAACTGGGGTTTGCAGGGGTAAACCTTATTTTTCTTATTTCCGCGTCAAAATATAGATTGTGGGTACTCGTTAGAAACGCCTCGATGAGGCAGTTCTAACGTGTACCCACAATCTATATTTTTAGCAAAAATAAAAAAAAATATCAAAATTTTTCATCTTAATATTGTCGTTTTTTCGGCGGTAAAGTTCACAATGTATTTGTATAGGCGTGTTTTCGTAATGTTAATTTCAAAATTGAATATTGGAATATTGGAATTTCTTCTTCAACAAGGTCTATCGGAACCCGAATTTTAAGGTGACTTAGTATATAAATTCAAAAAAAAATATATAAATGCAAGACTTCAGCACCCGAATTCGTAAAATCATTCTTCGATATAAAAAATAGGGTACAAGATAAATTTAATACGACAGACTGCATGCATAGTGGTTAACCCAATCATGGTTGACAACTTTGCTTCCCTCTTTAATTGCATCCTCAGATTCTATGACGGTTCAAGCGTAAAGGCTTACTGAGAATTAGAGAGTCTCTAATTTTATGTAATGTCGGTTGGTGTCTGATGCTCTGTCTCTGGTCCGGCCCAACGGAGTCTTTCCGGCCCATCGGAGTCTGTTGGTCTTCTTTTGCTCCAGAATGTCGAGTCCTCATCGTTGTTCTTTGATTTTTGTGTTCACGAAGATGTTGCAGTGATGAGTTAGGAGGCCTTCATGCGGACTAAACTAAAATTATTTGTCTAAATCGCGACGGAAATAAAGGCGAGAATTGTGGACACGTAAAATCGGTTTAAGCACCCCCCCACACACACACACCCCAGTGGAATTCGTTTCACTGACCGTTGGAAAAGCGGTTCTTCTGTCGCGCGGTTTATTTTTGTTATGGTTTTTCTTTGAGTGTGTGTATCGCTTATATTATTTTGTTTTGGATAGCCAATCGGCCATTTGGTGGGAAAGTAACTGTCCTCTTGGCTTTCCGCTATTGATGTTTCCATTAGGGTCTAGTTGTTTATGTTTGTGCATATTTCCCTTTGTTGTCTCTGATGGGAGCTGTGGGTTTATTGTATCGATTCCTGATCATTGCTTTCACTTCTATTTTGATCAAGTTTGGTGGAAAGTCACCAAAGGAATATTATGTAATATAACAACTGGTTAAGGAGAAGCCGTTTAAAGGAATTTCCATTTTAGCTCTGATGGCCATCTTGTGAGTCCGGATGGAACGTCTGAAACAATATTGGTAGACGGTCATCAAACGGATATTCATGTGATATAATTTTTTTTTTTAAAATTGTCTAGCAATTTTTAGAAGAAGTCGTTCAAAGCAGCAAAGGTTGACAAAGGTGGCACGGACGCATTGGCGCACGGACAGAGGCCGATCACAAAAGCTCACCTTGAGCACTTCGTTCTCAGGTGAGCTAAACATGCAAAGTTGATGTGGAGGCAATGATCATGAATCGATACAATTAACCCACAGCTCCCATCAGAGACACTAAAGGGAAAGAAACACAAACATGAAACTACAGACCCTAATGGAAACATCAATAGCGGATAGCCAAAAGGACAGTTACTTTCCCACAAAATGGCCAATAGGCTATCCAAATAAAATAACACAAGCGACACAAACACTCAAAGACAAACCATAAAATAAACCGCGACAGAAGAACCGCCTTGGAACGGCCAGCGGAAACGAATTCCACTGTGTGTGTGTGTGGGGGGGGGGGGGGGGGGGGGGCTTAAATCGATTTTACGTGGCCACAATCCTCGCCCTTACTTCCGTCGCGATAAAGACAAATAATTTGTTCAGTCCGCATGAAGGCCTCCTAACTCAACAGTGCAACATCTCCGTGAACACAAAAATCAAACAACCAGAGATGTAACAACGTTGAGGACTCGACAGCAAGAAACCACTGAAATGCTGGTGCAAAAGAAAATCAACAGTTAGACTCCGATGGGCCCGACTAGAGAGAGAAAATCAGTGTCCAACCAACATAAGCCTTTACGTTGGAACCGACATAGAATCTGAGGCCTGACCCACCGGCGCGCAATTAAAGGGGGAAGCAAAGTTGTCAGCCGTGATTGGGTTAACTACCACGCAGTCTGTCGTATAACATTTATTTGATAAGTCATTATCAGATAATTGACATACACTCCCTATTAAACGTAAATGGCAACAGGTTTCAGCGATATTCAATTGGAAAATAATGTGGATTCAACATAATTTGGAATAGCACACAATTTGTATCTAATTAGTTTGATAAAAATAGCATTACGATATGAGGTCCCCGCCCATCAGGGCTTGAAGAAATATATGGGCTGCATGATGCTTCCACGCAGAGCTGAAACCCGACTCAGACACGAGTACTTTTAAACCGCTTAGAGGATCTAAGTCTGCCCTGGCAAAGCGGTGCGAGTCGGTCCGCCCATGCTTATAAACCCTATTGGTTTCATTGGGCGACAGGACTTGAGATGTCATTTCATCTCAATGTCGGGTAAAAGTCCAACAAAATTGGAAGCAACGCTTCAGAAATGACCTTTACAGTGTTGACGGGGACGTTAAACCTCAAATCAAACAAAAAAACCATTACGATAATGAACCCGTGTGACATATTGCAGTCTTTTATATCAACAAAATGATTACTTTTCCGATGAAAGTTTGCTATTTTTTTTCTTATGATTTACTCCAAACATGGGTTGTACTTTGTGTGCCATCATGTGAACAAGTCCGTGAAATGAAGACCCCCGTATACCCCAATTTATATAGTGAAAACTGGGGTTTACGGGGGTACACATTATTTTTCTTATTCTTGCTTCTAGAAATAGGTTGTTGGTACTCGTTAGAGCCGCCTCAACGAGGCGGTTCTAACGAGCACCCACAACCTATGTTTGCAGTATTTATAAGAAAAATATCACGGATTTTCAGCATAAAAATTACCATTTTGGAGATATGACAAAAAATCACTAATTCGCACGGGTGTGTTATCGTAATGGCTTTGAACTACTACATTGATGCGGTTCTAATGAGTACAGATACATGTATTACTAATCTACGTCTTTAATTAGAAATACAAAAAATAATGTATACCCCGGTAAACCCCAATTTTCTCTTCTTAAAGAGGTTTTTTTTTTAACAGGAATTTTTATTATATGCACTTGTCAACATGTTGACCGCTGTAATTTAGTGAATGAAGTCGGGTCAATACGATAACACACCCATGTGACATAGTACATTCTTTCATATTTCCAAAATGGCTACTTTTTCTGGTGAAAATCCGTGATATTTTCCTTATTTATACTGCAAACATAGGTTGTGGGTGCTCGTTAGAACCGCCTCATTGAGGCGGTTCTAACGAGTACCCACAACCTATGTCTTGGAGTAAAAATAAGAAAAATAATGTTTACCCCTGTAAACCCCAGTTTTCTCTATACAAAGTGGGGTGTAAGGGGGGTGTTTATTTCACGGACTTGTTCACGTGATGTATACTCAATTACTTTTAATTTTCTTAAGAACTTGTTTTGCCCTTAATAACTTGTCAACATTTAGATTTTCACTTTCAACCTTGATGCCTATATCATCTAAGGATGTAACCATAGACTTATGTTCCTGTTTCTGTGTAGAATCAGGTGTCCATGAATCTACTACATTGACACTAGAAACAGAGCACAATAAAGACATTGGAGGAATCTCTACTGCTCTCGCAGATAAATTACAGACCCGGACTGGAACACGAACAGTCGCACCATGTGCTTTTAAAGAAACTACTCTTGGAAATATTGTCAAATTACCTGATAATGTGCCTTCTATATGTTCTGTCACAGCATTTTGTATATCTTTTTTTGCCACGAACAATACCATCATCAAGTATAGTTTTAACTTTACCGGGAGCTAAACGAATACCATAATTATTGGTAGTTCTAACCGATATTGTGTTATCACACAAACTATCCAATGCTGTTTGCAACTCATTTGGTCCGACTCGGGCAGGCTTAGATCCTCTAAGCAGTTTACCAGTACTCGTGTGCGGTCGGTTTCAGCTCATGCAGCCCATCTATATCTGCACGGGCCGAGAATCACCAACGTTACAACATTTGAGCCCCGCCAAGCGAATTTGGGTCTTCGAGCATGCCGTAATGACAAATTTTAACTGCGCATGCCCAGCCATTCAGAGGGGCCAGGGATATGGCTTTCTATCTGAAGGTTCCTCTTGATTCACTGCTTGCATGAGCGAACAGCGAATGTTCTGGCGAGACTGCGCGGATGCGCAGGCTCGCCTGAACCTTCGCTGCTCGCATAGGCGATAAGTACCAAAATCGCTTGACGGGGCCCATATATGATTAGGGAAAGAATCAGCCAGCAACACGAAACATGAAGGAACCACAGCAAAAGCACTGACTTGGAACGGTCAGTAAAATTACAGGTGGGGTTTAAATTAACTTTAGGGGATCCAAACCCTCACCTTCACTTTCACTGTGGTTCAACCAAGCATTTGTTTGGTCCGCGTGAAGGATTTCTAACCCATTTTGAATCTTACCTCTTACGCAACGCTCTGATCTCACAGCGGCTGTTTTTTATAAATGACCGTTACCTGGATTTCGGACAGGTCAGTGA
>OY757013.1:169237570-169608246 GCA_963580285.1 Lucinisca nassula | reverse complement strand
AATTCACTAGTGGATTAAATATGCAAATTAGCTAGATACGTCCCGTAACGTTATATGTATGGCGTCCTTAATGACGTCGCGTTTACTAACGGCGGAATATTGACATTCTTGTAAACAATCGTGAATAAAATGCGTTTTAAATGTCATATGATAAAAAGAATCTTGCATTCGTGCTCATGAATTATTGAATGTATAAAACTCGTTGAGAAAAAGGGATAAAATGCTCGGCGAAGCCTCGCATTTTATCCCTTTTCCGCAACTCATTTGATAAATTCAATAATGCATGAATGCTCATGTAAGGTCCTCTATTTAGTGATTGGCATTGGAAGAGTAAATGCTGACCATTTCATTACTTTGCTTGATTTGAGGTCATGATTTCCCTCAGCACTTAAAGGGTAATTTTGGAAACGTTGTTTTCAATTTTATGGGACGTTTACACTATACTGAGATGAAATGGCATTTTCAGCCCAATTAAAACCAATAGGGTTTATATGCCTGGATAGTCCGACTCGCACTACTTTGCCGGAGCAGGCTTAGACCCTATAAGCAGTTTACCAGTACGTGTAATATGCAGCCTTGCAAACTATATTGCTGCGTATAAAGAGACTCAATAAAACCGAGTCTCCGATTTTCGTTCTTTTATGTGTTCTTTGTTTCCAAAGGTAACCTTTTAGTTTTTTATTGTACAGTCAGTTCCAGTTCTGGGTGGATGCATAATTGCGCCCAATCTATTTCTCCAACCCCAGATAGGGTTGGCAGAGGGGGCTGGCCATTTCATTTGACATGTGTGTGTGTGTGTGTGTGTGTGTTATAAGAAAACTAAACACACTGCGAAAGATTTTGGCAATGCTTATGTCAGTGCAATGTATGGTTTTTAGACTTAACGTATTGAGTAAGTGAACAGAGATCAAATTGCCAGCCCTCCCCCCCCCACCCCTCCACAACCAGTGACACCAGTAACATAAAATAGAAGTGACGGAGGCAATGATCATGATCAGTAATTTTATATCATTACCTCACACCCTATCCAAGACACCATTCATATACCCACCCTAAATCGAACTACATTAAATCATTCCAACATCAGTAGTCAACCGTTTGTGAAATGTAAATCAGATTGTACCTCAGTCTTTTAACTTGTCAAAAGTCTCTGCTCTGTGATTGTGGAACTAATCTTGATCATGCTCATCTGTATTTCATTATGAGATGCAACCCTTTTATAACCCATGGCAGGAACTGATATTTGCTTGTTTTTATAAACACAGTAAATGAGTTAGAAAACAAGCAATTATATCCAAACAAAAATATATGTAACATATCTAAACATATATATATAAAATAACATATACGTACTTTTATTCAGCATTTTCATCTCTGTGGTTGTTTGATTTTTGTGTTCTCGGTGTTGTTGCACTGATGAGTTAGGAGACCTTCATGCGGACTGAAGAAATTATTGGGCTAAATCGCGACGGAAGTAAGGGCGTTGATTGCGGCCGCGTAAAATCCGTTTCACTGACCGTTCCAGGACGATTCTTCTGTTGCGGTTTATTTTTGTTGTTGTTTGTCTTTAAGTGTGTATATCGCTTGCATTTTTTGTTTTGGCTAGCCAATTGGCCATTTTGTGGGAACGTAACTGTCCTTTTGGCTTTCCGCTATTGATGTTTCCATAATGGCCAAATGTTGGCTATTCTTTTCTATGTGCGAGAAAGTCACAATGACAATGATAAAAAAGTGCGATCGTCATGTTAACAAGTACGTGTTAATGAACACACCTCTACCGCACTTTATATAGGGGTAACAGGGGTTAATAGGGATATACATTATTATAGTTTAATTTCTGTTTCAGTACATATGTTGTGGGTACTCGTTAGAACCGCCTCAACGAGCATCTACAGCCTACGCTTGAAGTAAAACTAAGAAATAGTTGTAAATTTTCCATCATGAAAACACACCTATATAATTCTGATCCCTTGAACCCCCGTTTTATATAGTAAAAATGGGGTTAACAGGGTTAAACTTTATTTGTCTTATTTCTGCTATACTTTGAGCAGAAATAAGAGAATGGTCACAATTTTTCATCTTAATATTTTCATTTTTTCGGAGACAAAGGTTACAATGGATTTGTATAGGCGTGTTTGCTTAATGATCAGAAAAGTAACCATATAAAAGATTGGAAAGAATGTTGTATAACACATGGGCGTGTGATCGTACACAGATTGTAAGTTCTCTATAGCACCGCCTAATTGAGACGGTTCTGTCGAATACCAACGCATTGATCGCTGATGCTCCTTTAGTCCAGCTTCTTGAGGCGGTTCTACATATGTAACGAGAACCTACATTCTATGTTTTTTTCTCAGACAGATACCCCTATAAACCCCACATTTCCTCTGTATAAATTTCAAGGGTATTCAAGGATGTCCGTTGGCGTAACATATTCCTGACGATCTTATTGGGTATTTGTTAACAAGTCCGTGTAATGAACACCACTCAAAACCCCATTATATATAAAAAGTGAGTTTACGGGGGCATTCATTATTTTCCTTTTTTCTGCTCACAAACATGGACTATGGGTACACTTTATGGGTACTCGTAAGAACCGCATCGATGAGGCGGTTCTATCAAGCACCCACAATCTATATTTGGACTAGAACTAAGAAAAATATCGAACATTTTCATCTGAAAAATCCTAGTTCTATAGATATGAAGGACACCATTATGTTATCGTAATGTAAAAAATGTCATTACGAAAACACGCCTATATAAATACATTGTAAATTTTACCGCCAGAAAACGAAAATTTTAAGACGAAAATTTGTGGTAATTTTCTTATTTCTGCTAAAAATATAGATTGCGGTTGCTCGTTAGAACCGCCTCATCGAGGCGGTTCTAACGAGTACCCACAATCTATATTTTAGAGCACAAATAAGAAAAATAAGGTTTATCCCTGTGAATCTCAGTTATACTATATAATAGTGGGGTTCAAGGGGGTCAAAATTATGTAGGTGTGTATTCATGATGTGATATCTTTGTCGGAATGCAACAAACAAACGGTACCTTCTGGCGCTCAGCGAAGTTTCATATGATAATGACAATGGCAATGTGTCTTTGTTTGTACAGCAAAATGCCTTCAGCCCATAATACATACATGTATCAAGTAAACAGATAACAAACATTTTTTAGCAATCTATTATCTAATACAATTTGTGGGTGGTTGTATGAGGAACAGGTGACGTGTATCTTGCGTCAATAGGGCGTCCAAATGACAGTTGGACAAGGCCTGCTGTCCTTGCAGCAGGTAAAGGTAGAGGGGGAATGTTGTTATTTTTTCTGTTTCTACACCTCCATTCATGTTCGTCTTTCTCCCCTGTCCCTTCTCTTTCATCTCCTCTACTATCTCTTCTATCTCCTCTACTATCTCCCTTTCTCTGGGAGTGGAAACAAAATGACCCACAAGGGGTTGACGTGTCGTTAAACCAAAAACAATCAATAAACAAACTACAGTCGAACTTCGATGGCTCGAACCACTTTAGGACCATGAAAATTTGTTCGAGACAGCGGTAGTTCGAGCCACAGAGGGATACTTTTAGTGCCATACCAGGAGGCATAATGGAGATAATTGTGGATATCTTTTCGGTCTTCTATATTATAAATGTACGTTGTGTGTACTCATTAGAATCGCCTCATCGAGGCGATTCTAATGAGTACACACAGCATACATTTGCAAGATAAATGAAGAAAATCTTCATAGATTACCCCTATATCGTATTTGGAGGAACTCCCTATGGATTCAAGAACAGGTTCGACTCATCCATGGTAAACGAGCCATCGATGTTCGAGCCATCGAAGTTCTACTGTATAACATTTATCTCTTACCATTTAAAAGAGGAAATTTTCCTGAGAATCCCATCAAATCCGATAGGGATAAATTTTTTCAATCTCTATCTACATGTAAATTACCTGGATCAATTATCTCGCCTGGTTGTCCTCAAGTACTCATCCCTGACATATTTGCCGCTTAACATGCTCGGAAAATGCAGATGACACCCTGCTATATATCTCCCACCTCACCCAGGAAACAGGTCCTAACATCCCATGCAAATGTCTGCTTTTGAGACAACTTCCACCAATTGTCGTTCCCTGTTCCCCGGGGATATCCGGACAAACATCCGCTGAACTATATAAAATATAGGTTACGCTTTAATGCCATTAATTTGGACGGTATAAATTCTTAAGATTAAAATGCACTAACCAAACATTTTGAGATTGGAATTATGACACTGATGTACTGTTACATTGCTACTCAAATACATATTTCTAAAACAAGAGTTGTCACTATAGGTGACCAATGCCCCCCGTGGGAGCCAGTTTCTGAGTTTTTGCAAAATTTCAAGGGGAGAAAATTCAGCCAAAATGACAACAGAGTTATGGTCCACAGTCAGAATGTAGCCCTTGTGATGATGAATAAGTGTGTGAAGTTTCATGGGGCTAGGTCAAATACTTCTGAAGTTATGATCAAGGTTAAAATTTTTGTGACGGACAGACAGACAAACATACAGACAGACAGTGCAAATACTATATGCCCCCCCCCCCCCCGAATCAAAGATTCTAGGGGTGGGACATAATAAGCTCATCATACATAGGGTACAAAAATAAACAGTGGAATTTTTCTTCTATCGACTGAACAGTGCATTCTAAACAAAAAGTACAGAATCTCTATTTCTACGTGCAAATGTCGTAAGATTATGACCTGAACAGCGAAACTTTGGGATTATTTTTCTGCCAAGATCTAAAACTAAAATATTTTTCAACTTCTAACAAAGAGTGACATGTTAATAGTTTGTAATGCTCAGTTTTTGAACGTTCCTTTTAGCCTGATTGGCAAGTTTTATGTCCACTATGACATACAGTAACATTCCTATATTAAGACCACCTTTTGGTCTGTTCAAAAGCGGTCTTTAAAGATCACTTTTGAACAGTCCCAAAGGTGGTCTCTGTCCAGAGGACACTGTATGCAGAAAACACAAAGCAAGAATAACTAAAACCTACTAAATAAGGTTTTCGAGGCAGAATTAGTCTTAATTTTAGGCGGTCTTAACAGCGGAAACTCAATTTATCTTAGATTCTCTGGGAGATTACACTTATACATATTTAGCATCTCGAATTGTATTAGCTTCCCACACATAACAGAAACCATTTGTAAAAAAAGGAGAGTGCATACGTGCGTACGTAGTTCGAGCTTCGTTATCTAAAGGCCCGTTTACACGACAAGATTAGTCTTATATGATTAGTCTTACAAGACAAATCTCAAATACATACATTGGGGGTACTCGTTAGAACTCCCTCGCCAAGCCTGTTCTAACGAGTATCCAAAGTAGATATAAAATAATCTTTTTATCCGAAAATGTTCGTGTTTTTCGTGGTAAAAGTTTCACTATATTTTGATAGGCGTGTTTCTGTAATGTGCCACTAGAAAATGCATTTCCTTTCATAATATTGCTGGTAAGAAAATAATTTATTGTTTCAGACAAAAGTATTTGCATATGAATGGTTCTTAATATTTTGCAAGTAAGAGGGGATCTTAAACGATTAGAATTTTGTTTTTCGGGACAGGCGTAGGTGTGAGTGGGGGGACGGGGTGGGGTGGGGTGGGGTGGTGAGGGGGAACACCTTTTTCTTTTATTGGGAAACTGACCATCATGTAAATGTATATACGCTTATGCATATACTGTTACTTTTGCGTGTACAATTTTCACACAAAACAGTTCCTGTTCAAGTTAAAAAAAAATATTTTTATCATTTATCACTTGACGTCTTTATGTTCAGTGGATAACGTCGTGTCACATTACGAAACCACGCCTATACAAATACACTGTACATTTTACCGCCGTAAAAATGAAAATTACAAAATTAAAACATGTCACATTTTTTCTAATTTCTGCTCAAAATATAGATTGGGGGTACACGTTAGAACTGCCTCATCGAGGCGGTTCTAACGAGTACCCACAATATATATTTTTGAGCAGAAATAAGAAAAAATAAGGTTTACCTCTGTAAACCCCAGTGTTACTTTATAACGGTGGGGTTCAAGGGTGTCAACACTAAATAGGCATGTTTGCGTGATGTAAAGTCGTATGACGACACGTATAGCTTTGGCGGAAACAAGCAATGTCCTGAAATGTGCTTTTTGCTGGACAAATTGTCACTGTAAAGGCGATATAATCCAATTTAAAATCCATTTCAAAGGCTCGTTTCGTGAGAGTCATGTGGAATGACCACTCGTGTAAGATCACCAATATCCAAATTTAGGAAATATATACATACATAAATTCGTGAAATGTAATCTATAGTTGAACATGTGTTTTTTCCCGAGTGAAAAAAAAATTATAATTTTTTACTTGTGAAATATAATTTTGGAATGCATGGTTGCTCCGTGACTTATGCAGCTTCGTTTGAAAATCTCAAATACCCAGATTTCTCACCCACTGGACAAGCGTATCCCTTTGTAAGGACATCTGATATTTTTCCGTCTCACGCTTGCTGCCTCGGACTAATGTAAAAACGCTATCTCGGTCTATCAATCATGTTGCAAATGATAATTTAAGGTTCCTGTTATGAAACTGGGTGCATTTATTTTCAGGGTTTCCACATGTAGTTTGCTGCATTATTGGAACGCCCATTCTTGCATAAAATCCTATGAACATAGGTAACTGGCCAGAGGCCGTGATCCATGTTCTATTCATGCAATTCAGGTGCGGTGTGAACATGGGTTTTGAATTTTAAGTATCAAGAGATAGACCTTGCCTTGCTTGACGTATCGTTGTCGACCTGAACGTATCGTTTTAAAATTGTTTGATGACGTCAGAACAGCATTGCGGCTCTGACGACATTGCTAACAACGTTCTGAACTAGCTGCCATGATAGCTTTACGGTCGCATTTGAAGAGTTTAAATGGAGTTTTGGTGGAGGTAGGTGCGTTTTCGTCACGATTTGCCGTTCGAATCGCACGTTATGCAAGAATAGCGATTACCAATGGTTATTTTATTGCAATAACATTTGCCGGGTCCCTTGGGAGATATTTGAACACACGGCCCGGCCTAGGGCCTCGTGTTCAAACAGCTTCCTCCGGACCGGTATATGTTAATGCAGGAAAAGCCATGGGTGATCCCTATATTCTGGCATAAAATCTTACATGTTTGAACAAAGCTGTTTGCTGATATTCTTGAATGGATCAGAAACCGTGTTCAAAGTATTATACTTATATAAATATTTGGTGGACCATCTTCTCTAAACCATATGCACTGCTCCACGTCACAGTCAAACTTGTATCAAGATTTTGCTAGATCAAATGTTACCTGCAGGAGAAGTTAGCCACTACAAAAACTTTCAAAGGGGCATAACTGTGAATATTTGACGGACCATAACCTCGAAATGATATGAGCTACACCAGGACATGGTCTAACTATCTACTTAGTTTCAGCTTGATCGGATGAAAACTGTAGGAGGAGTTATCCGGAAACGAAAGTTTACAAAAATATTTAAAGGGGCATAACTCAGTAGTTATTTGGTGGATCGTAACCTGGAAACGATATGTGCTACACCAGATCATGACCTTACTATCTACCAAGTTTCAGCTTGATCGGATGAACACTGTTGGAGGGGTTATCCGGAAACGAAGAAATTTACAAAACATTTCAAAGGGGCATAATCGGTAATTATTTGGTGGACCACAACCTCGAAACAATATGCGCTACATCAGGTCATGGTCTTACTACCTACCAAGTTTCAGTTTGATCTGATGAAAACAGTAGGAGGGGTTATGCGGAAACAAAAAGTTTACAGACGGACGGACGTACCCACAAATGGCTAAAACATTGGGTACACTGTCCATGGTTTAATCGGGTATTTATGTGAGGTACTTTGTTCAGCTTAATTGGGTAAAAAAAAAAACAAAAAAAAAAAAAAAACAAAAAAAAAAACAAGCAAACATAACCCGACAGGAGAAATGTCCAACAAAATATAAATCAAACAAAATTGTTCAAGAATAATACCAAAAATATTTTGGACAGCCCAACAAAAGTTTGGACAACCCAACAAAATTTGGCCAACCCAACAAAATCTATGGAAAGACCCAATAAAATATATGGACAGACCAAATAAAATCGTGGACAGTTTGGACATTTCATGGACAAGAGATATTGTTGGGTAGTTACAAAATAAATTTAGGCACCCTATCCTACCACCCCACGTCTAGATCGATTTACTGTTAGGTATACCGGCCCCGATAGCTCAGTTGGTAGAGTGTCCGCTCCGGGGAACGGGAGGTCTCGGGTTCGATCCCGGGCCGCGACATACCAAAGTCGTTAAAAATGGTACTAGCTGCTCCTCGTTTGGCACTCAGATTTACGGGGTAGCGCTAGGACTGGTCGATCCAGTGTCAGGATAATGTGACTGGGTGTGGTATCATGTAATGTGTCTGGGACATGATACTTCAGTGAGGCAGCACTATAAACGTGAGCATTGAGCTCCCTGTCGCAACCAGACACCGTCGTGATATGACTGAAAAATTGTTGAAAGCGACGTTAAACCCGAATTCACACACACAATACTGTTAGGTATACCAAACAAGCGAAAATTACCCATTAAGTGCTTGATGAACTTAAAATTAATCCAACTAGTACCCGCTCGTAAACACGGACTGACGGACGGACGGACGTCGACTCCATACCACAATACGACCGTTTTTAGCTCACCTGTCACGTAGTGACGAGGTGAGCTTTTGGGATCACTTTTCGTCCGTCGTCCGTCGTCCGTCCGTGCGTGCGTGCGTCCGTGCTCGCGTATTTTTTTTCTTCAAACAACATCTCCTCCTAAACCACTGATTGGATTTTTACCAAACTTCACAGGAATTATCCTCAGGTGGTCCCCTTTCAAAGTTGTTCAAATGGTTCCGGTCCGTTGCACATCTTGGTCACAGGAGCCAAAAAAAAGATTTTTTCACCGAAAACTTAAAAAACCTCCTCTGAAACCACAAGGCCCAGGTCTTTAATATTTGGTATGAAGCTTCATCTACCAAGATTGTTCAAATTATAGTGCTGGGGCCAAAAATGCCCCCGCCCCGGGGCTCTTTGGTTTAACATGGGCTTATATAGGGAAAATCTTTAAAAATCTTCTTCTCTGAAACCGCAAGGCCCAGGTCTTTAATATTTGGTAAGAAGCTTCATCTAGTGGATCCCTACCAAGATTGTTCAAATTATAGTGCTAAGGCCAAAAATATCCCCGCCCCGGGTCCCTTTGGTTTTACAAGGGCTTATAAAGGGAAAATCTTTAAAACTCTTCTTCTCTAAAACCGCAAGGCCCAGGTATCTAGTGGACCCTACCAAGATTGTTCAAATTATAGTGCTGAGGCCAAAAATGCCCCTGCCCCGGGTCCCTTTGGTTTTACATAGGCTTATATGGTGAAAATCTTTAAAAGTCTTCTTCTCTGAAACCGCAAGGCCCAGGTCTTTAATATTTGGTATGAAGCTTCATCTCGTGGACCCCTACCAAGATTGTTCAATTTATAGTGCTGGAACCAAAAAGGCCCCTCCCCGGGCCCATTTGGTTTTACATAGGCTTATATGGGGAAAATCTTTAAAAATTCCCATTGCCTTCACTTCTATTTTGAAAGATTGCGGGAAAGTTCTGGGCCGCCTACATCGATGTGTACATGTTATTGAAACTTCGTGAAAATTTCCGTCAAAATGACGAACTTATCTGAGGTTAAATACTAAGCTGAGTAAATGAAATATGCGGATTTCTAATCCACTTTTTAAGGAAATACTTTTCTTAGATGAGCCCCGTCAAGCGATTTGGTACTTATTGTCTATGCGAGCAGCGAAGGTTCAGGCGAGCCTGCGCATCCGCGCAGTCTCGCCAGAACCTTCGCTGCTCGCTCATACAAGCAGTGAATCAAGAGGAACCTTCAGACAGAAAGTCATATCCCTGGCCCTTCTGAATGGCTGGGCATGCGCAGTTGAAATTTGTCCTGACGGAATGCTCGAAGACACAAATTCGCTTGGCGGGGCTAAGATAAGAATTCTTCATTAAATCGTTAAGTCGACCCTAACGTAAGTAAGGATTGTAATCCTGGGCCCGGATTTAATTATATTGCAGTTCCGAATGAATGCTACCCGTGAAAATCACTTATAGTACGTCGGACTGTTCACCAAGGCGACATTGTAAAATGCATTTTCTGCCATATCTGTGTCCGCTGATGAAATACTGTCGAGCTGTTTTCGTTTTACATCATATGTGGCTTTTGTGTGTGTTGACCTGCAAAAGAAAACGACACCAGAATAAATTATAATCGGATTGGAATCTAAAAACTTAGTCAATCTAGTTATCATGTTAACAAGTCCGTGAAATGAATACCCCTCTAAACCCCATTTTATATGGAGAAGGTTTACGGCGGTATACAGCCGGCCTCGGTAGCTCAGTCGGCTGCGCGTCTGACTGGTGATCAGGAGGACACGGGTTCGATACCTGTCGGGGTTCGGCAGCATTCTTTTGTGGAGATTGATCATGAAATCTTTCTACGGTCATTCTCTCCCTTCTGTTGATTCAAGAAGGGCAGGTGCCAGTTTCTGACGAAAGAATGCGCACTCTACTGGTCAGCCGCTTACGTATATGCTCGCCCAGGGAAAGTATTGATAGGTAAACTGACCGGCTCAAAATAACCTAAAAAGTGTTGACTGGGCCGTTAAACTCCAATATAAACAAATAAACACACAAACTGTGATATACATTATTTTTCTTATTTCCGCTCCTTGACATAGGTTGTGGGTACTCGTTAGAACCGCCTCAATCATCGAAGGCGGTTCTAACGAGCACCCACAAGCTATATTCGCAGTATAAAAATGAACAATGTCAAGGACTTTCCTCAGAAAAAGTACAGAAGACAGCACTACGTCACACGGGTATGTTATCTTAATGCACGTCACCAGTTTAACATGACCGTGTGGTAAACACTTTATACAGTCGAACTTCAATAGCTCGAACACCTTTGGGACCTCGAAAATCTGTTCAAGACAGAAGGAGTTCGAGCTACTGAGGGTTACTGCTAGGAGGCATAACGAGATACTTTTAGACATCTTTTCGGTGTTCCATAATGCATATGTATGCTGTGTGTACTCATTAAAATCGCCTCATCGAGGCGATTCCAATGAGTACACACAGCATACATTTGTAAGATAAAAGACTAAAATCTCCTTAATTACCCCCACTAGTTCTTATGTAGAGGATTTCGCTAGGGGCTCAAGAATGGGTTCGACTCATCCATGGTAAACGAGCCATCGGTGTTCGAGCCATCGAAGTTCTACTGTATACTTTTCTTGATGGGTTTACAGACGTTCAAGAGTACATCCATATCTAATTATCATAACGAAAACACGCCTATATAATTTTGACCCCCTTGCACCCCACTTTTATATAGTAAAACTGGGGTTTGCAGGGGTAAACCTTATTTTCCTAATTTATCCTCTAAAATATAGACTGTGGGTACTCGTTTGAACCGCCTCAAAGAGGCCCAACGAGTACCCACAATCTATATTTTGAGCAGAATTAAGAAAAACATCACAATTTTTCATCTTAAAATTTTCATTTTTCGGCGATAAAGGTTACAATGTATTTGTATAGATGGGTTTTCGTAATGCAAACATACATTTATAGTTGTGGGTACCCGTTAGATCGCCTCAGTGGGGCAGTTTTTAAGACTACGCACGTTCTATGGTTTGAGCTTTGATTAAAGATACCAGTATTAAGATAATAGAAAACCTTTAACGACACGAAAATTTAAGATTTTACCTAAATGGTGTGTGCTTTTCCAATGCGTGTGCTGCCATGATGATTCATGTATTGCGGACCCTCGATATAACGACACCAATTGTTCCCGATCTAAAGAATTTTCCCTTATAATGTATCTCAATAAGGAGTAATATAATAGGTAACAAAGGGCCTTTTTCCTCTAAAAGACTCCAAGAAACAAATGTTCTGGATATTTGTTAGAAACGCCTTACCAAGGCGATTCTTACAAATTTTCACAATATTTGTGTTCGGATTAGTAAATACAATATTCTTAAATGTCTCCATTTGCCCCACCAATGTTGGTCTAACGATTCGTTCCACTAAACATGTCGTTTTCATGTGTGTGTGTTTTGTTTTGTTTTCTTTTTGCCATTATATAAACTGTCGGAATAAAGAGGATTATCTGTAGGTTTTGATCGTCAACAGCGACAACTCTGATCGGAACTAAAATCAATCCTTAGGCTAGTTAACCTTTATCCTACTGAACAAGATAACCCCTACCTTCCGAAGACGGCTTCTGGTCGTCATCTACAATGTTTGCCATGCAGTATACATTATATCGGTTGATAGCATCACGAAAACACGCCTTTATAATTTTGACCCCCTTGAACCCCTCTTTTATATAGTAAAACTGGGGTTTGTGGGGGTATTCCTTATTTTTCTTATTTCCGCTTCAAAATAAAGATTGTTGGTACTTGCTAGAACCGCCTCGATCATCACGTGAACAAGTCCGTGAAATGACCACCCCCTTAAACCCCACTTTATATAGAGAAAACTGGGGTTTAGGGGGGTAAACATTATTTTCCTCAATGAGGCGGTTCTAACGAGCACCCACAACCTATGTTTGCAGTATAAATAAGAAAAATGTCACGGATTTTCATCAGAAAAGTAGCCATTTTGGAGATAAGAAAAATGCACTATGTCGCACGGGTATGTTATCGTAATGATGAGGCGGTTCTAACGAGTACCACAATCAATATTTTGAGCAGAAATAAGAAAAATATCACAATTTTTCATCTGAAAATGTTAGTTTTTGGGGAGGTAAAGTAAACAATGTATTTGTATAGGCGTGTTTTCGTAATGGTCAGTATTGGGTGTGGGTAAATCAATTTATTCAGCAGGAGTAGGTGTGAAGTGTCCAGAAAACAACGAATAACCAAAAAGGGAGATAATAAATAATTATATTAAAATGTCATAGAAAGTTCGCTAAGCCTCGAAATCATAATCCACGAATACCATCTATATCTCCTTCAGATGTCTGAAGAAAAAACGAATTCTTCTAAATTATTTTTTTCACAGGGGAAACATGCACACAAGTCTATGAATGAAAACAGTCTTTTTTATTTTGGCCCATGGTCTTCTTCATACCAAAACATCAATTTTGAGTTCTTGTCGGGAAATAGGTAATATTCTTGCACACCAGACAAGGAAATCCGTGATTTTACCCTGGGATAGAAATTTATGTTCTGACCCTGATGTTCCGACCCAAAATCGATTATAATCGCGTGTTTGATAAATGCGCTGGTTGATTACGACCTCAGATGCGCCGTCGTTGACGTCACAGCACGTTACGTGAAGTCACGAAACATTCCTGAAGTGTCATTACAATATGGCGGACGTCGGTACTCGAAGTGACTACAGCATTAAAAATCCGCGCTAAGAACTGTAAGGTATGCAAGAAAAAGAATCTTACATGGGTGTGACAGGTGGATAGAAAAATCCGTCCCTCGGGATCACTGTCCGGCATCACGCGGCAAGCCTTGTGATGCCGGACAGTGTCCCTCGGGACGGATTTTTCCATCCACCCCTCACACCCATATAAGATGCCGGACAGTGATCCCGAGGGACTGATTTTCTATCCACCCCTCACACCCATATTGGATTCTTATTCTTGCATACCTTCCATTTCTTAAAGAGGATTTTTAATGCTGCTGTCACTTCGGTTACCAACGTCCGTCATATTGTGTTGACAATGCAGGAATGTTTAGTGACGTCACGGATCGTGCATGACGTCAACCTTATCGACGGCGCACACACGGTCGTAATCAACCGCAGTGCATTTGTCAAACACGCGATTATATTCGATTTTGGGGTCGGAACACCAGGGTCAGAACATAAATTTCTATCCCAGGGTAAAATCACGGATTTTCTGTCTGGTGTGCAATAATCTTATAATATTATACCAGGGACGACGTCATGTAACTTCCTTGAAGATACATTGAGGCTGGCGAAACGTCAGATAACATGACGTCGCCTCCCGCCAAAATTAGGGAAAGCAAAATCACCTTCAGATGTTGTTTTTTTTTATTTGTAGTTCAAATATAGATTGTGGGTGCTCGTTAGAACCGCCTCATTTATAAAGATAGCGGATGCCGGCTAGAACCGATGAGGCGGTTCTAATGGGTACCCACAGTCAATTCTTTTAGGCAAAAATATGACAAATAATGAATACCCCGTATACCACACTTTTCTCCGAGTATACAAAGTGGCGTTTGGAGGGGTCTTCATTACATGTACTTGTTAACCTCGATGAGGCGATTGTAATGAATACAAACAACAGACCCATATTTTATATAAGATCCCGAAAGTATCGCTGAAATTATTCCTATTCTGCCTACAGGCCTGGCGCCATATGGAACCCTCAGTAGCTCGTATTACCCCATCACGAAAACACGCTTGTATAATTTTCATCCCATTGAACCCCATTTTAATATAGTAAAATTGGGGTTTCTGGGGGTATACTTTATTTTTCTAATTTCTGCTCAAAATATAGATTGTGGGTACTCGTTAGAACCGCCCCGATGAGGCGGTTCTAACGAGTGCCTACAATCCATTTTTTGAGCAGAAATAAGAAAAAGTGCCCACAATCTATATTTTGAGCCGAAATAAGAAAAATATCACAATTTTTCATCATAAAATTTTCACTTTTTCGGCGATAAAGGTGGCAATGTATTTGTATAGGCGTGTTTGCGTAATGCCTTTTATGGTCAATAAGGGATTTGCATTACGATAACACGCCTATTCAAAAACATTGTAAACTTAACCGCCCCAAAAACAAACATTTTAGGTCGAAAAATTGTGATATTTTTTTCTTTTTTTCCGCTCAAAATATAGATTGTGGGTACTTGTTAGAACCGCCTCACGAGTATCCGCAATCTATATTTTAGAGCAGAAATAAGAAAAAATAAGGTCTACCCCAGTTTTACTATATAAAAGCGGAGTTCAAAGGGGTCAGTATTATATAGGCGTGTTTTCGTGATGACATTCATCACTACAACACATCCGTATGACACAGTGCAGTATGTCATTTCTCGAAAATGACTAGTCCTCTGTCGAAAATATGTGATATTTTTTTTTTATAATTTAAACTCCAAACATAGATCGTGGTGCTCGTTAGAACCGACTCATGATTGTGGTGCTCAATGCGGCGGTTCTAAAGACCACCCACAACCTTTGTCTTAGAACAGAAATAAGTACCCACAATCTATATTTTAGAGCAGTAATAAAAACATAATGTTTACTGCTATAAACCCCCGTTTTACTGTATAAAAGTGGGGTTCAATGGGTTCAGAATTATAAAGGCGTGTTTTCGTGTTCGAGCCAATGGAGTTTGACTGTCGTTATTTTCAAGTATGTCCGTTGATGGGAAAATGAAGATTAGTCTTGTGTACAACATGGTGGGTATAAAATGTTACAATATATATACAATATATACAATGACTACATACTTTATTGCTATCAACACCAGTAAATCAAGTGCCTCACAGCTGCTCTGCTGTAAAGCCTTTACTAGAGCACCATTTTGAACATTTGTTTACTTCTCAAATTTGAGCTGATTTCTGGGGTTATTCCTATGACTGGTTATGTTTTTTTTATAGTTTATAGTGTGCAGCACGAGGACAATACATTAGCAACACAGCGGTATGACAACACAATGGTTTATAGCTTTATCTCATCACTTTAAAAGCAGATTTTTGTATTGAAACAAAAAATGTGTTAATGTCTAAAATTGATGGACATGTATTGGTGCTCGCTGCTACAGTCCCAATGACGTTTCATGCCGTTTAACCAATTTTGTACCGGAAACCCTTAAACGGGTAATTGGCGCACAGTGCAGACCGAGATCAGAGTCACTGTATCTGTTTCCGCAATGCATTGCTGGTGTTCTCGATAGAGCAGTCGAAAGAGATAGTTCTCTTGAAAAATAACAATGCAGATGTAAAGCAGTACCTACAACAAGTTGTTTAGAGTGAAAGTGCAAGTCAAATCACAGCTAGGTTCGATGGCTTGCGTAATTGTGCTAAGTGGGAATATGGATTTTTATCGTTTAATTTGCAACTAAGTTCTTTATGGAAACAGTTTATCCACGGACTTTTTAGTGTGATGCATAGGGGCAAAGTCGAACAAGGGAAACACCAATGTGTTTAGGCTATGTAGGAAGGCACACTGATACATACACATATAAACAAGAACCATATAAATATGTCTAGTAAGAATATAAGCAGTAGTATGGGGCGCCCTTTTACTATTTATTCCCTATTTGTAGATATCCATAATTGTTTATGGATATCCATGATTCGAATTATGGATATCCATAATTATGGATAACTATAATTCGAATTATGGATATCCATAAATCAGTCGAATTATCGATATCCATAATTCGAATTATGGTGTCCATAATTCGAATGATGGATATCCATAAATCGAATAATGGATATCCATCATTCGATTTAAGGGTATCCATAATCTTGATTTATCGATAATTCGAATTATAAATATCATTAATTCGAATTATGGATATCCATAACTAGGTCCATTTATGGATATCCATAATTCGATTTATGGATATCCATAATTCGTCTTGGCAAATAAATACAATAAAAAGTGACTGCTATTGCGGTGAATTATGGATATCCATAATTCGAAATATGGATATCGATAATTCAGCCCGATTTATAGATATCCATAATTCGATTTATGGATATCCATAATGCGAATTATGGATATCCATAAATCGAATTATGGATATTTATAAATATGGATTAAATAGTAAAACAGCACCCAATATAGTAGCTTGTCCTGCTAAGATCGTGTCCCAACAGTCAGCCTTCTCGAATTCAGTGTTATTAGGCGATTCAAACACGTTTGTGTCGAATTCAACAAATTCAAAACGCGTTGGCGGAACCCTATGTGCTAAGTATGTGACCGTTCGTGGACACGACCGACAGCTGTGTTGCATAATATCACGCACTATAACTAATGGAGACTCACCTTCTGGCGTCTAGAAAAAAAATACAACTTAGTTTTCAAGCAATCGCTTTGTTGTCAGAGCTCTATACCAGCCTCAGTGTTGGCCGGTTGTCAGCAAATCGACCAAAGGTATTCAAGCAAACAGTGAAAATCCCTGATCAGAGGATGCGTTCTATGGCGTCTGATTAGTATCGTTACTGTTTTCCAATGTTCGAGGCAAACCGTAAGGATTTTAAGTGATGCGGCAGTTAGTCCTGAGCCAACAGTGCAGATCCATAATGGAGCCATTGCGAAAACACGCCTATACAGATACATTGCCACCTTTATCGCAGAAAAAAATGAAGATTTTTTTCTTTTTTCTGCTCAAAATATAGATTGTCGGTACTCGATAGAACCACCTCATCGAGGCGGTTCTAACGACCACCCACAATCTATATTTTAGAGCAGAAATAAAAAAAAATAAGGTTTACCCCTGCAAACACCAGTTTTACTATATGAAAGTGGGGTTCGAGGGGGTCAAATTTATATAGGCGTGTTTTCGTGATCAGTCTGATTAGAGTTTACACTGTTTGGCAATTATTCCTTCTACAACTTTTGCACTCCTTGCTGGATCGTGAAACAAATTTGTTAAGTTTAGGAGAATTACAACAAGTCCTAGAGGCGTCCGAATTTTTAGGCTGGGTTAGTAAGCACCGCAACGAAAAGAACAGAACCGAAAGTGTGAGAACTTGAAGGTGTTTCGATATTGAATAGTCTGAAGTATTGACGATATTTTTCCAGCCCATTACGAAAACACATCCGTGTGCCAAAGTGTAATTTAACATATCTCCAAATTGCTCATTAATTACGCAAACACGCCTATACAAATACAATGCCACCTTTATCGCCGAAAAAATGAAAATTTTATGATGAAAAATTGTGATATTTCTCTTATTTCTGCGCAAAATATAAATTGTGGGGACTCGTTAGAACCGCCTCATCAAGGCGGTTCTAACGAGTACCCACAACCTATATTTCAGAGCAGAAATAAAAATAATAAGGTATACCGCAAGGAACCCCAGTTTTACTATATAAATGTGGGGTTCATGGGGGTCAAATTTATATAGGCGTGTTTTCGTGATGTTTTTCTGATGCAATTTTGTGACATTGTGAAACATATGTTGTAGGTGCTCGTTAGAACCGCCTCGATGAGGCGGTTCTAACGAGCACCCACAACCGCCTCAATGAGGCGATTCGAACGAGCACCCACAACTTATGACTGGGAACAGAAATAAAAAAAATAATGTATACCCCTGTAAACCCCAGTTTTCTCTTTGTAAAGTTGGATGTAGATGGGTGTTCCTTTCACAGACTTGTTCACGTGATGGTTTTACTCAGCCTTAACTCAGGGACAGTCGACCGATAAGCGATGTCAGTGCTTGCTGGCGTTGTGCTGCTATAGTCTTAAGTGCTTATCACTGACCAGTGCAGCTGAACTGCGCGCAAATTCAATATAAACAGAACGCAGTGACAACTAAGAACCCGCATGTATCAGAAAGCGTTTATTCTAATTATTTATTTATTTAATTAATTATCTATTTTTGTTGTTGTTGGTGGTTTTACGGCCATTTCAAGATTAATTCACTTATTTCGAGCCGGCGTTAATCAGAGGTAGGCGAACACCGTGGTACCCGGAGAAAAAAATCACCTAACCTTCCGTTTCAGATCTTGGCGGCTCACATGTGACCCGGGCGAGAATCGAACCACAGTGGTGAAAGACCCAGCGCACACGGAGACCAGTACAACCGGAAAGAGTATTTCAGAAATGAACTCATATCGTAGGTCTAGCGTCCGAAACTGGGGACATTAAAAACAGTGTATACCCTGATCGAACGCCGCAGAACGCGGCGTCGATCAGGGTATACACAGTTTTCGCTTAAAATAAACACATTTAAAGGGTGAACAGACAAGTCAACGTCAGGGATCAGAACCATTGTTTTCATACTACACTCAGAACAATCGACTAATTAGTGATGCAGGTGCTTTAATGCGCCACAAGTTTGCATGCGTAAGCCTTCCGTGGCGTCCGGCTAATTGAATAAGATAAGAGGCCTCTGCGCCAATCGAAAACTGTGAATCTTAAATAGAACAGATCTTAAATAGAACAGAGGGTGACAGTCTGACTATGAAAATAGATTTTAAGTCCTACCTATCTATCTACTTATCCTGGATAGGTCACGGATCGATCCCGGACTTCTCCAGGCTTTAGGGATGAGCCTTTAAACCGAGGTCCCGTCTCCGAATGACCTTCGCTGTTGGTGGGACGCAAAACTCAAACACTCACTGGATCGGTAACATTTGACCATTACTCGCAGATGTATATTACGTACACACCAGGTTTGCAGGATGAAAGCTGACACAGTAATCATTTAATTACGACAGGGGTCTTTAACCTGCACCGGGGATGACTCTCCCTGCACGGGGGTGGGGGTGGTGGTGTGTGTGTGTGGGTGTGGGTGGGGGGGGGCTCCAGTTAACGACCCGATCCGAAGGACGATGCACTTTTTAACATTCATCCCTGCAAATGGTGCCAAGGGAGCATGTTCGTACATCGAAATAATCACCGCCGCCGGGGGCCTCTAGCATCAGAGGCAAGTGCTGGGATATCCCGCTCCAGTCGTCGCTTCGCTGCTGACCGATTTAAATTTGCCAAAGTTGATCTGACTTTATTTTTTGAAAGATTTGGCAATTCTGAAAAGAGACTGTCTATGAAGAGTAAACCGATACACTATCATCATCATGTTTTCATATGACATTGCGATAACACTGTCCGGCCCCGGCCTTGTTTGTTTGTGTTGTTTGTATTGGAGTTTAACGGCCCAGTCAACACTATTTTAGGTCATTTTTGAGCCGGTCAGTTTACCTATCCACACTTTTCCTGGGCAGGCTTATACGTAAGCGTTTATCCAGTACAATGCACATTCTTGCGCCAGAAACTGACAACTGCCCTTCTTGAATCCGCGGAAGTGCGAAAATGACCGTAGGAAAAGATTTCATGATCAATCTCAATGACAGAATGTTGCCGACCCCGGCAGGTATCGAACCTGCGTCCTCCTGATCACCAGTCACACGCGTATCCGACTGAGCTACCGGGGCCGGCAGTCCGGCCCCCGCCCATCGGGGCTTGAAGAAATAGATGGTCTGCATGGTGCTTCCACGCAGAGCTGAAAGCGACCTGCACACGAGTACTAGTAAACCGCTTAGAGCATCTAAGCCTGTCCAGGCAAAACGGTGTGAGTTGGAACGTCCGTGCTATTGGTTTCATTGGGCGACAGGAGATGAGATGCCATTTCATCTCAAAGTTGGGTAAAAGTCCTACAAAATTGGAAGCTTAGTCTCCAAAATGAGCTTAACAGTGTTGACGGGGACGTTAAACCTCTAATCAAACAAACAAACAATCACACTGTCAGGCGCTAAAATGGAGTCTTTAATACATCTGGAGCAAATATGAACAGTTTAAATATCGTCCTTATTTCTAGTCCAAGCATAGATTGCATGTACTCGTTTAAACCGCTTCACTGCGGCTGTTTTAACGAGTACCCATAATCTATGACTGGGAAAAGAAACTAGGTAAACAATGTATACACATACAAACACAAGTTTTTGCTATTATAGTGAGTTTTACAGGGATGTTCATTACCCGGACTTGTTCAACTTATGATAGATACTATTTTTGTTTTTCAACCCAATAACGAGATACCTGAACAAACTTTGTGGATTTTGGTGAGACGATATGAATTCAGTTTTCCTTTCCCAAAATTTACAAAAAAAAAAAAAAAAAAAAAAATAAATAATAATAATAAAGAAAAAAATAAAATAAAACATGGACGTGTCTAAGTCCAAGGATGGAAAATAATGTCTGTTTTTGGAGTTTAACGGCCCAGCCAACACACTTTTGAGCATTTCGAGCCGACCACTTTTGCAAAACTATACTTTTCCCGGGCAGGTTTACACGTAAATGGTAAACCAGTACAGTGTATATTCTTTCGCCAGAAATAGACAAATGTCCTTCTTGAATCAGCGGAGGGGGATAAGTCACGGTCAGAGAACCTTAAATAATTTCCGCGAAAGAATTTTGCCGACCCGTTAGGTAACGAGCTAGGATGGAATAACTTCAGGGGTGAAAGAGTCATATAAATATATGTATATTTTTATCCTGCTTTTACATGAAAAACAACGATTTATATTTTTCGCTCACTTGCTAGGACCTTGACCCCTTTCCAACCTGTAAAGCGATACTAATACACGTATCGAATAGAGGTAAACAGTACATATCCCGAAGAGCCGTCTCACCGATCACGCAAACATGCCTTTATAATTTTGATCCCTTAAACCCCATTTTTGTATTGTAAAACTGGAGTTTAGAGGGGTATTCGTCATTTTTCTTATTTTGTTCGAACTCATAGATTGTGGGTACTCGTTAGAACCACCTCGCCGAGGCGGTTCTAACGTGTGCCTACAATTTATTTTTAAGCCTAACTGAACGGGCCTCCATGACCTAGTGGATGAGAGCGCTGACCCTTAATCATAAGGTCTCTCACCGCTGTGGGTTCGAGCCTCGCTCGGGTCACATGTGAGACGCCAAGTTCTGGAACGGAAGGACAGGTGGTTTTTCTCCGGGTACTCCGGTTTTCGCCCACCTCTGTTTAACGATCGGCTCGATATGAGTGAAATAATCTTGAAAGGGTCGTAAAACTAAAACCAAAAAAAAAAAAAAAAAAAAAAAAAAAAAGCATAACTGTGAAAAATATCTTGAGTTTTATCTAAAAAATGGTGGTAAAATTTCACCAATACATTTGAATAGGCATGTTTTCGTAATGTCAGGATCTATTCTGCTTGCCAGTCTGTTTATGATTTTAACTATAACCCCTGTCGGCAACACTGCAAAGATGGACGAGCCCATTTCAGAAACTCAAGAGGTGAAAATTTCAAACTGTCATCACTGCCGATAACAAGAGCGTGTAATGAATATTCCTTTACATTACGCAAACACGCCTATACAAATACATTGCCACCTTTATCGCCGAAAAAATAAAAATTTTATGAAGAAAAATTGTGCCACTTTTCTTATTTCTGCTCCAAATATAGATTGTGGGCACTCGTTCGATGAGGCGGTTCTAACGAGTACCCACACTCTATATTTTAGAGCAGAAATAAGACTAGAAATGCGTCCATAGGACACGGATGCCCCCGCCTGAAAATATCTCTATGTTCGTATTCATCCATAGAAAGTTATCGACCGTGTATAAGTTTTGGACCCTTTTTTTCATATTTGACCCCTAAGTATGACCTTGACCTTGGAGGTAAGGACCTTGGTTTAGTGTGAGGCAGATTGTCTCATGATGGCCAACATTTCTGCCAAGTAATTTCAAAATCCATCCAGAGATAAGAAAGTTATTGACTGCGTTTAAGTTTCGGACCATTTTTTTACCTTTGACCTCTAAGTATGACCTTGAAGATTCGGATCTGGGTTTGCACGTGACACATCGTCTCATAATGGTTAACATTTCTTCAAAGTAATTTCAAAATCCATCCAGAAATATGTAAGTTATTGGCTGCGTTTAAGTTTTGGACCCTTTTTTGACCTTTGACCTCTAAGTATGACCTTGACCTTGGAGGTACGGACCTGGGTTTTGCACGTGACACATCGCCTCATGATGGTTTACATTTCTACAAAGTAATTTCAAAATCCATCCAGAAATAAGAAAGTTATTGACTGCGTTTAAGTTTCGGATCCTTTTTTTGACCTTTGACCTCTAAGGATGACCTTGACCTTGGAGGTACGGACCTGGGTTTTGCACGTGACACGTCGTCTCATGATGGTTAACATTTATGCCAAGTAATTTTAAAATCCATCAAGAAATAAGGAAGTTATTGACTGCGTTTAAGTTTCGGACGCACGGACGGACGCACGGACGAACGGACGGACGGACAGGGGCAACGCTATAAAAATAAGGTATACCCCCGGAAAACCCAGTTTACTATATACGTAGGGTTCAAGGGGGTCAAAATTATATAGGCGTGTTTTCGTGATGATAGGCCTGCCCCACTTTGGGGGTGTTTGGGTGATGCAAAGGTGACATATTGCTTGCGTCACTGACATTGACTTACAGTTGGACAAGGCTTGTAGAGGGAGAATGTTGTTATTTCTTCTGTTTCTACACTTCCAATTATTTTCAACTTTCTGCTCTGTCCTTCACTTTCATCTGCTCTACTGTATCTTTTTACCCATTTTCTGGATGTCTTTTTTTGATTTGAGGTTTAACGTCCCCGTCAACACTGTAAAGGTCATTTTGGAAACGTTGCTTCCATTTTATGGGACTTTTACCCGACATTGAGATGAAATGACCTCTCAAGCCCTGTCGCCCAATGAAACCAATAGGGTTTATTAGCATGGACGGTTCGCCTCGCACCGCGGTTCCTGGACAGGCTTAGATCCTCCAAGCGGTTTACCAGTACTAGTGTGCGGGCCGGATTCAGCTCTGCGTGGAAGCATCATGCAACCCATATATTTCTTCAAGCCCCTATGGGCGGGGGCGGCCCCTTTTTCTGGAAGACGACACAAAATGACCCATAAAGGTTGACGTGTCGTTAAACCCAAAACAATCAATCAATCTATATGCCTCTTTATATAGAGAAAACTAAATTTTATATGGATATACATTTACTTTCTTATTTTTGCTCCAAGACATAGGTTGTGGACACTCGTTAGGACCACATCTCGTGGAGGCAGTTCTAACGAGCTACTTACGGAGATGTTAGAGCACCCACAATCTACATTAAGAGCATGTCACAAATTTTCATTTTTGGAGATTATGCCGGATAGATGTGTTACCTGTATCGTACATGTAATGGATAAAAAGAATTTACCTGCAACAATAGACACAGAGTGCTATCACCACAATGATCAATAAGAGGGCGCCTATACCGGCCACAACAGCTAGTACAACTGAAAAATAAACATAAATGTATGTTTACATTACGGTAACACACCCGTGTGACATAGTGCATTTTTTCATATCTCAAAATGGCTACTTTTCTGATCAAAATCCGTGATATTTTTCTGATTTTTACTGCAAACATAGGTTATGGGTGCTCGTTAGAACCGCCTCATTGAGGCGGTTCTAACGAGTACCCACAACCTATGTTTTGGAGCGGAAATAAGAAAATAATGAATACCCCCGTAAACCCCAGTTTTCTCTTTATAAAGTGGGGTTTAAGGGGGTGTTCATTTCAAGAATTTGTTCACGTGATGAGAAATTCATGTGCTTTTTCTTATCATTCTTATTGCAAGGGAGATACATGTAAATGATTACCAAACAAGAAGTAATAATATGAAGTGTAATGTACCACTCAGCCTGTTGAAGTCCACAATGACAAATACTTGCATTTTTGTTTCTATATTGGCTTTGCCGGCCCTTTGAAGATCATTTTACTTATTTCGAGCTAATCGTTATTCTAAGGTGGGCACGAAGTTTCACTAATCTCTGAACATATTTAACTAAAAACTCAAAACAGGCAATCTTCCAACAGCGATTTTCCGTTATCACTACATTACGAAAAGATGCCTATACCAATACATTGTAAACTTTACCGCCGAAAAAAAAATATGATGACAAATTGTGATATTTTTATTATTTCTGCTCAAAATATAGATTATCGGTACTATGGGTACTCGTTAGAACCGCCTTATTGAGGCGGTTTTTACAAGTACCCACAATCTATATTTTAGAGCAGAAATAAGAAAAATAAGGTTTACTCCTGAAAAACCAAGTTTTACTATATAAAAGTGGGTTCAAGGGGGTCAAAATTATATAGACGTGTTTTCGTGATGTAGGACAAACAGGGATTGGGCGGCCATTTCATCATAGTGCGGGTTATATTTTCTAGTCCTTTGGGATCATTGATTCATTTGCGATATATCAAATTTTGAAATATGCATGTAAATGGTCAAGCCATTTTAATATGCTTTACATAAAAAATATCAGGTGTAACCATGTAGGGGAAGGGCCGTAAGTAATATTGTGAGAACGTGTGGCCCAATCCCATTGCTTGCTTTGCAATACAATATTATTAAACTGAAACTGATTCCTTTGCTGCTTTTGAAAACATTCGAGGATCACTAATGAGGCCTAATTACTGAAACTAGCTAGTCTGACTCAGAAAGATATTGAATACTCCATGGTTTCCAGTTCTGGGTCTTAGTATTTGTTACAGAAGCCTCCGTGGTGTAGTGGTTACGCTACTCGCCTTGTAAACCAGGGATCGCAGGATCGATCCCGGGCTTCTCCAGACTTTCGGGTGAGTCTTTAAACCGAGGTCCCGTCTCGTATGACTTTAGCTGTTGGTGGGACGTAAAACTCAAACACTCTCTCACTTAGTCCTTGCTATCAAAGGATTACCTTTCCATAGAACATTTTGTTAGTGCTCATTAAAACCGCTCATGCATGCGGTTCTGACGAATACCCACACAATCCATGCCTTGGTGCAAAAATAAGCAAAATTATATATGCCCCTTTACACCTCCAGTGGGGTTACATGTAATAGAGTAATCATGATATGGGCTTGTTAGCCGGCCTCGGTAGCGCAGTCGTATGCGCGTTTAACTGGTGATCAGGAGGATGCGGGTTCGATACCTGCCAGGGTCGGCAACATTCTTTCGTGGAGATTGGTCATGAAATCTTTTCTACGGTCATTCTCTCCCTTCCGCTGATTCAAGAAGGGCAGTTGCCAGTTTCTTGCGAAAGAATGTGCACTGCACTGGCTAACCGCTTACGTATAAGCCTACCCAGGAAAAGTGTGGATAGGTAGACTCACCGGCTCAAACATGACCTACAATTGGGTTGTCTGGGCCGTCAAACTCCAATACAAACAAACAAACAAATGGGCTTGTTAACATGTTGACCTGTCTTCATTAAGAAAACACGCCTATTCAAATATATTGAAAAATTTACCACCTAAAATGAGAATTTGCAGATAAAAAGAAAATCGGATATTTTTTTTTGTTTTTCTGCTCAACACATGGATTGTGCGTACTCGTTAGAACAGCCTCGGTAAGGCGGTTCTAACGAGTACCCACAATCAAGGTTTTGAGCAAAAATAAGAAACTGATATATATCCCTGTGAACCCCAGTTTTATAACATAAAAGTGGGATTTAAGTGGGTCTATTTGGGCCCCGTCAAGCGATTTTGGTACTTATCGCCTATGCGAGCAGCGAAGGTTCAGGCGAGCCTGCGCATCCGCGCAGTCTCGCCAGAACCTTCTCTGCTCGCTTATACAAGCAGTGAGTCAAGAGGAACCTTCAGACAGAAAGCCATATCCCTGGCCCCTCTGAATGGCTGGGCATGCGCAGTTAAAATTTGTCCTGACGGAATGCTCGAAGACACAAATTCGCTTGGCCGGGCTCAATTTATATAGGCGTGTTTTCGTAATGACAACACTACGAAACACTGAACTTATGTTGATTTCCTTACTTATCATATTGAATTTATCTTCAACTTGAGCAGTTGTAGAACTAGTGGGGATCGTCGATGTATCTTCGTTGGTCGATATATCTGTAGCAGATGAATCGGTGATAGTATCGGTCGCTGATGAAGTCGATTCTATCGCCACTACTGACACAGTGGTGACGTCACTGACCGACGTGGCGGTGGTAACATTATCTGGTATGGATAGAGGACTTCTTTCGTAACATGTGATCGTGGCAGAGGCGTCCGTTTTATTGGCTTGTATATTTTCATCTGCAAAGAAAAGTTGGAAAGCACACATCACCGTATAGCTCTAACGAATGTCTAACGGATAAAAAATAGCGAATTGAACCATCCGTTGTTGGCCGGTGGTGAAAATTGAATTTCCAGCTCGCCAGGCACCCGCGACCGAAAGTTTCTTTTTTGATTTGGTTTTACGACTCTTTCAAGATTATTTCACTTATATCGGGCCGATCGTTAGTCAGCGAAGGGCGAAAATCGGAGTACCCAGAGAAAAAACACCTGACCTTCCGTTGCAGATCTTGGCATTTCACATGTGACCCGAGCCAGGATCGAACCACAGCGGTTACAGACCTAATGATTAAGGGTCAGAACTCTTATCCACTAGGCCATGGAGGCCAGTCCACGACCGAAGTATGAAAAGCATAAACGCACAATGCCTGCACGCTTACCGAACGTGTTCAGGACAATGGACGAGCAGGGTATAAACCTTACAAGTAAGGGATTACAAGTAAGGGACGGACACCGGGTCAATTGAACGTATTACTCATGATAAACGAATGAAACGGTCTTCGAACGCATGCAGAACGTGTTTGTACCGGTTACATGACGTAGAAAGCGTATATAAATAGCCCGTTAAATCGAAATATTGTTGCATATTTTTCTCTCATCCGAAACGCATGTCAGATATGCCACCATCTGGAAGTCAAAAAATGCTGGCAATTGGAAGGGCAGGGGCTGGGGAAGACCAGTTTTAAGAGCTCCCTTTTCTTCTGCTCTCAATGGCAGCACAGAACTAGCATGTCAAGACATTGGGAATGATACAACTGTCCAAAAACATAGCCAGACGCGGCAGAGGTCCATTATTCACAGAGTGAAGGCTTGTTTGAAGATAGAGGCCCAGGCCAGAGCAATGCAAGTAGCCCCAGGCAGTCCTTTGTCTCGTCTCAGATATCAATTACCTCCGAGAAGTCTGAAAAGTCTTTCCGCCTCAAAGATGAGCAGAAAGAGGGTCAGGTTCTTAAAAGGGTGCAAGAGCATCCCTGCTAATGAGTCAAGAAGAATAAAGACTTTAAAAAACTACACCTCTGTAGGTATCCGCATAAAGTTCATAAGTGATCTCTGGTCGTCTCTCCTTAGCGCCATCACAATTTCGTCCTGAAGACCGAACTGCAATCGTTTCCCTGAAGTCAGTCATGCCCTAGACCACAGTATCTGCTGTCTGTATGTCCTCGTCTGTTTTGATCATAAGGAACAATGTGAAGATTTGCATCTAGATCCCCCTATGCCTGGAGCAATGCCGCTCGATACTTTAACCGGGCTCTGGTACTGTACACATGTGCCCCTGAAGCAACTCGAGAAAATTATGAGAGAGACGGAGAAGCCCCATTACATAGTATTTCCAAAATTGTACGCCACCAAATTTAACCAAGCGGCAACAGGCAACCGTTTAACTTCCGTTAGATATCCGTTTCTGTGCGTTCTTGTCCGTTTTGTTCGTTCGGCATGCGGTAAAAGTCCGGAAGACCTCCCTTTGTTCCGTTACATATTCGGTCGCGAATCGGGTCCACCGGAAAAGGGGCTAGTTGCAAAATTGCCGAATGGGTAGATGTGGACATGTGGAATCACCACATTGTGGATCCCTATTTTCTTCATCACGTCCACATTTGCTGCACGTCACCTACACAGTTTCAATGTTGAGATGTGGTGGTTACACATTTGCAATGTGGAGATGTGGGGGTTTAGAAACCAATAATATGTTGCTATGAAGTGTCGAGATACAAGGCCAAATAATGTCATCTTGTGGTACCCCTCGATCTCTTGAAAGTTTACTCACAAGCCTTTCAGCAACAGACACCAGAGACAAAGTTGTTTCTAAAATGTGCTATAGTCCTTCGAAACTGAACATTTATAGCGTCGCAGGTTGGTGACAACAAATTCCCCAGACTAAGTCATTTCCAAGCTTAGTCCCTTATAATAGTCCCTTATAATTTCATGTACAGAAAAGTTATAGGGACTAAGTCAATCCAGACAAAGACTACTGAGGAAGGTACTCAGCCAAAACACTATTGATCACCCAAGGCGCAACCTAGCGTCGTCAAGTTTAGATAAAGCAGGATATGCATGGTCCCCATACCGACCCTTACGTTACGCTAAATCTTCCAGGGCAGTGAAGATTTGGCAAACGTTATATTTTTTGCTGCAAGACTGTTGGATAAAAGCAACTGTCATTTTTAGTCAATAATAATAAAGATGTATTACGTCGCCGTACTTTCTAAAGCAGTCAACAGTTGTAAGATCATCGATCTCGTTAAGCTAGCGATCAGTGCCCAGTTGTTCAAAGCTTCATTAAATAGTTGTGGAATCGTTAATTGCTCATACAAGGACGATATCTAAAATAGTGTTACAGTAGCACTTCGATGGCTCGAACACCGATGGCTCGTTTACCATGGCTGAGTCGAACCAATGTTTGAGCCCCTAGAGAAATCTTGTACATAAGAAACAGTGGGGATAATTTAAGAGATTTTCGCCGTTTTTACTTGCAAATTTATGCTGTGTGTACTCATTAGAATCGCCTCGATGAGGCGATTCTAATGAGTACACACGGCATTCATTTTCATTATTTAACACCGCAAAGGTGTCCAAAAGTATATCGTATACCGCCTGGAAGTAACCCTCAGTGGCTCGAACTACCCCTGTCTCGAACAGATTTTCGAGGTCACAAAGGTGTTCGAGCCATTGAAGTTCGACTTTATTTTTAGAGCAGCTTTTGCAGATGCAAAAGCTGCTCTCATTCCTTTCAGAAAAAAATATAAGCATATTTGCCAAACTAAATGATCAAATAACTTTGACGCACTAACAGTTTTATTACATTTATTTTTCGCAATAAATTCTCCACCATCTCCGACGTTTCGGTTTTTGACAGCCTTTATCACGGAATTGTTCTCTCAGCTATCACATATTTTTTCAATTTCTACTTTCCACCATATTAATTATATTTCAAAGCTTTAGTTATATATTTGAACAACTGGACGCAGATTCGTTGCTGGGTGCAACTTGGACTTACGGTGACTCAAAGCATTTTCGCTATAGATGATTAAGCCAATCATTTTTTTTCAGCAAACTACTACTACAACAGTATTCTATTACCATTGTTAAGACAGTTAACATTTAAACCCCATTACGATAGCACACCCGTACGTCATAGTGCATTTTTACATCCCCAAAAAAGGTCAATTTTCTGAAGAAAAAAAATGATATTTTTTCTTATTTATCCTCAAAACGTAGGTTGTGGGTACTCGTTAGAACCGCCTCATTGAGGCGGTTCTAACGATTACCCACAACCTATGTCTAGGAGCAGAAATAAGGAAAATCATGTATACCCCCGTAAACCCCAGTTTATTCTATATTTAGTGGGGTTTAAGGGGGTGTTTATTTCTCGGACGTGTCCACATGATGCTGAAATAGTTTGTCGAGGTCAAATAACTTTTTTGTAGGACGTTTTGGTTTAAAAGTGAAGAGAAAGTATTGCCGAGATAAACAATCGGCTTTAGAGCTCCACAGAATCCACAGGTGTTAAATAAATAGGTGTAACCATAGGGGCTTGAATCATGAAAAAAATGAAAAAAAAAAAAAAAAAAAAATTTTTTTTTTTTTTTTTTTTTTTTTTTTTTTTGGTACTATAATAGAGACAAGGGGGGAAACTTCGGCTCAATTTTTTGGGGGGTTACCTCATTTTACCCAGTGTATCTTTTTCGCAAATGCAGTTTTTTACCTGCTTATTATGAATAATACAAGTTAAATAAGTCCACTTTGCAAAAATAATCCGCCACTGTCTGCCACTTGCAGGAAACATGCTTTTCTCGCATGGATTAACTCAGCAAAGCAAAATTCGGCATAAACGTGTGACAAAAATTTTCAGGTTTTCATCAATCACAACCGAACTAGTGATACGGGGGGAACTTTTTTCACTTTCACCCGTTGTCTTTCATTTAACTTTAGCTCGCTTTGCCAATTTGAAGCCAAAAAGATGTACTCGCAGCTCTAAATATAGATTTTTCCAACTTTTGCTTCGCTTTCGCAGTGTTCTGTCAATGATCGGTACAGAAACCCGGGCGCTTGCCATAATCGTCGTGTTTAAAAAGGCGGGACGTGCAGGACAGATATAATCCGGAACTTCTGAAACTACGTTCCAGCAGTGGAGTTGTTACTGTTAAAATGAGTGTGATAGCCTTGATTTCTCCTTTAATTTATTTTGTCACTGTAACATATTCTGCTAGGACTACGTATACACGTATTACGCAGCTAAGATAACTGGATGGTGTTTCTACGTATAATGGGCTGTGCTCTGGGAATTTTGTATTGCATCGCTTCCAGTCAGCCGCTGTAACTTTTTTGACACATGCGCAGAAAAGGAAATAAAATGTTTACTAAAAAGCAGAAGACGGCCTTTGATCTGATTAAAAAAAACAAGGCCCAACTGCCTTGTTTATGTCCAGGCTGGGACGGGCACAACCCACGTTATCGAGGAGATTGCTAGAGAGCTCCGTATTGAAGGGGAAATGTTTGTCAGTTTCTTGCACAACGGCTATCGTATAAAATCTATGTGTTTTTGGCAGAGTGCTAAAGAACATGTGTACATGACGTTTGTTTGTTTGTTTGATTTGAGGCTTAACGCCCCCGTCAACACTGTAAAGGTCATTTTGGAGACGTTGCTTCCAATTTTTACCCGACATTGAGATGACATGACATCTCAAGCCCTGTCGCCCAATGAAACCAATAGGGTTTATTAGCATGGACGGTCCGCCTCGCACTGCGGTTCTTGGACAGGCTTAGATCCTCTAAGCGGTTTACCAGTACTAGTGGGGACCAGATTCAGCTCTGCGGTTGAAGCATCATGCAGCCCATATATTTCTTCAAGCCCCTTTGGGCGGGGGCCGCTATGTACACGACATCGTCACCTTATGTTTAAACGCTCGTTCCCGGTACACGGCGACGGTTAGCTAAGAAAAAAAATAAATAAAAATGCAGCAGTGTTAAGCCAAACGGTTCAGAATTTTAGTTAAAAGAGATACGGCTAGAAATAACTTGAAATTGTTTTACAAATTTGAATTCATAGTGGTCGGAAAGACTGACGACTTTAAGCGTGTGTTATAATATTATTACCTAAATAACAAAGGCTGTTTTGGTGCCAATAGGCCTGTAGGAATTTTCGTTCTTTTTTTTTTTTCTTTGTGATAAGTGGAAACCAAGGAAAACGCGTTTCAACATGTATTTTGTCTAATGTTAGCTGTTCTCTCTCTCTCTCTCCCTCTCTCTCTCTCTCTCTCTCTCTCTCTCTCTCTCTCTCTCTCTCTCTCTCTCTCTCTCTCTCTCTCTCTCTCTCTCAGATATTTGGATTAAATTTGTGGAAGTCTTAAGATTAATTAGAGGGGTATGGAAATATTGTGTACTGTTCATTCCAGAGGTAGAAAGAACGGTGTACAGACATAAACTGCACCAACCTGCAGCCCAAGGATTATAAAACTTTTTTTAATGCTCAACTGATAGGGTATGGAATTTATCCGGCTCATAAATAAAAAATATAATGAAAAAACACATAGAAAACAGTATGGTTCATACTTCCGTAAACGCATCGAGTCACATGATTTTCAGTGACATCAAGTGACGTCATTCTAAACCATGGTTCTCTACGGGCGTTGGTGAGGTCAACGCTGTTCCTCTCTATGTATTAAAATGGGTGTAAATGTTTTTTCAGTTTAAAAAGTTTGCCCTATAAGCATTATTTTTCGCCCAGTGATGAGGGGCATAGGATGTTATTATAAAACAATAAACTTATTTTTTCTGCTTTTCATGAAAATATGAACGACAGCGAGTCGCTAACAAAGTTTACATGAACCCCGTGAACCCCGAAGGGGTTCACTTACTTTGCATACAACCCACTGCGTCCGTACTATCATGAACAGCAGAAAAATAATTTTCATTTCTTAAGTGTTTGTTTTCTTTGCCTCATATCGCTGCTCACTCTAGGGTTTATTAGCTATCCCATTATGTCAGTCATTGCAAAACACCCACATTGAGCCCGAGGTAATTTTGTTTTCAAAACCGTCTTCTGTAGCATGTTTTATTATCCATGCAATTAGGGGAGCAGCTTCTCAGAATGACATGTCCTTATCAACTTTTAATGAAATGGACATTCAATTTGTCATCAAACTGCTGTCAAGTGTCAAAGAAAGCAGGTCATGAAATGTACATGCACTGGTTTTTATTTCATGCGTAGCACTTTACATGTAAACGGATGCTTTAGACACAAACTTTAGCGGCTCACTGGAAAAATTATGACGATATTCTCCAGGAGGTATGAATATTAAAATACTGACATTTTGTTGTGTTACATTGGTGTGAAAGTGCTTTATCGCTTATTAATTTCTGTATATTTGTGCAGTTCACAACGCATTCTTTAAAGTTTTCGGACCTGCCCATCGGGGCTTAAAGAAATAGGTGGGCTGCGTGACGCTTCCAAGCAGAGCTGAAACCGACCACACGCGAGTACTGCTAAACCGCTCAAAGAATCTATGCCTGCCCAGGCAAAGCGGTGCGAGTCAGACCGTTCATGCTTATAAACACTATTGGTTTCATAGGGCGACAGGGCCTGAGATGTCAATTCATCTCAATGTCGAGTAAAAGTCCCACAAAATGGATTCAACGTCTCAAAATGACCTGTTGATGGGCACTTTTAACATCTAATCAAACAAATAAATTCCTTAAAGTGTTTGGGTGAGAAAAATAATTAATATTGCGGTCGTGGCTTCGGGCTCGTTTTCAGTGAATTAAAGTCTCGTGCTCGACAAAATCCTACATGATACTTTACTAAACTGAAAACTTGCTTGAAAATTCCTTGTTTTGGCCTCAATCCCATCATACATTCTATTATTCAGTTCTTATCTAAGCAGGAAACGGCCCCGCCCATCGGGGCATGAAGAAATGATGCTTCCACGAAGAGCTGAAACCGACCCGCACACGAGTACTGGTAATCCACTTAGAGCATCTAAGCCTGCCCAGGCAAAGCGGTGCGAGTCGGCCCATCCATGTTAATTAAACCTATTTGTTCATTGGGCGGCAGGGCTTGAGATGTCATTTCATCTTAAGGTCTGGTAAAAGTCCCACAAAATTGGAAGCAACGTCTCTAAAATGACCTTTGCAGTGTTGACGGGGACGTTAAACCTCAAATCAAACAAACAAATCTAAGCAGGAAAGTTGATGAACTTTTAGTATTTAAAATTAGCGAGCATTACAAATTTAACGCTCGACTGAATTGAGCATGAATAACGATTTATAACCTTTTAATAGCCTGGTCGAGAAAAACTAAGATTGGAATGCCGCTTTACTCAAAAGCACCAAAATTAAATGTCCTATATATTGAAAAAGGCCCCTTTCTCACTTACTTTCCAATACACTCTAGGCTAATACAAGTACTTTTTCAACAGATCTAAGCACTTCACAATCAAGACGGGCCTCCGTGGCCCAATGGATAAGAGCGCTGACTCTTAGTCATTAGGTCTCTCACCGCCGTGGGTTCGAGCCTCGCTCGGGTCACGTGTGAGACGCCAAGTTCTGCAACGGAAGGTCAGGTGGTTTTTCTCCGGGTACTCCGGTTTTCGCCCACCTATGATTAACGATCGGCTCGATATGAGTGAAATAATCTTGAAAAGGCCGTAAAACCCAAACCCAAAAAAAAAAACAAAAAAACTTCACAATCAAACCTTTCATAAAAGGCATCTATTTTAAGGCATTCAAGAGTTCTGAAACGGTCTTCGACCACATGTAATTAATAATCGGCTCGATATGAGTGAAATAAACTCGAAAGGACCGTAAAATGATCCCCGCTACACCCCCCCCCCCGCCTCACCCTCCCCCCCCCCCCCCTCAAGAACATCAGGTTGATATGCTCTAGCTTATTCTGACCTTCTTTGTTTGCCGTGTTGTGATGAGTTGTGGTGCCTATTCAGATTAATACAAACTTGCTGAGCAGAAGAATTGAGCAGTGATTTTTCTTACCCAAGTCCCTACATTAATGGATTTGGCCGAATTCATTAATAGAAGCGTCCACTTCAGAAACTCGCGGATGAGAGAACATGTGTGTGCTGCACTGTAGGGGTTCTGTCCCCTTAAATCACCCAATGGGCCCAACCTAAATAGTGCTTATTGTCATTTACTGGCCATTAGCGCGACCCAGGATCAAAATTTCAAAACATAAAAAGGAATATGTTGCAATTATTATTTTATTATTATTATCATTATTATTTATATTATTATTATTATTATTATTATTATTAGGGAACAACTTGTTTCCATGCTGCATCATTTTGAACATTTACGTATTGATGACATTTTAACAAGCTGGCTGTTTTTTAGCTCACCTGGGCCGAAGGCTCCAGGGGAGCTTATAGTATAGTGGGTCGTCCGTCGTCCGTTCGTCCGTCCACACTTTTGAGCAGCTATATCTCTGCAGCCTGCAGGCTGATCTCAATCATTTCTCATCTGTAGCATGCCTCTGGTGGGGCATTGATGACATTAGCGTTTTTTTTTTTTTTTTTTTTTTTTCTTTCTTTTTTTTTGAAATCGCATGAAAACTTTGGTTGCTATGGCAATCACAAAGTCCCATAGACTTACAATGGGAAAATGTTTGTCATCACCGTAGCCCCTCCAGTTTTGATCGGATGTTTCTGAAACATATATATAAGGTGGCTTGGGATTAAACCTCGGATGAGTTCGAAAACCGGCCAAGTCGGCCCATTTATCATAGAGTTACATCCCTTTGATCGCTGAAAATGCCGATTTTTGACCGTGTCATCACCGTAGCCCCTTCAGTTTTGATCGGATCTTTCTGAAACTTTTATGTAATGTGGCTGTGGATCAAATCTCGGATGAGTTCGAATACCGGCCAAGGTAGCCTATTTACTATATAGTTATGTCCCTTTGATGGCTGAAAATGTCGATTTTCGACCTTGTCATCACCGTAGCCCCTTCAGTTTTGATAAGATCTTTCTGAAACTTATATGTAAGGTGACTGGGGATAAAACCTAGGATGAGTTCGAATACCGGCCAAGTTGGCCCATTTATCATAGATTTACGTCCTTGTTATCACCATACCCCTTCAGTTTTGATCGGATTTTTCTGAAACTTATATGTAAGGTGGCTGGGGATAAAATCTTGGATGAGTTCGAAAACAGGCCAAGTCAGCCTATTTATCGTAGAGTAATATCCCTTTGATGGCTGAAAATGTTGATTTTTGACCTTTGTCATCACCGTAGCCCCTTCAGTTTTGATCGGATCTTTCTGAAACTTACATGTAAGGTTGCTGGGAATACAACCTTGGATGAGTTTGAATACTGGCCAAGTCGGCACATTTATCATAATCGGCCTTTGATTGCTTAAAAATGCCTATTTTCGACCTTGTTAGCACTGCTGCCCCTTCAGTTTTGATCGGATCTTTATTAAACTTACAAACAAATAAGTCAGGCAGAAAAGCTCGGAGGAGTTTGAAAACTCGTGAGGTTTGCCTATTTGTCACAGAGTAACATCCCCTTGATTGCAGCAGTTAATTGCTTATTTTTGAACTTGTCATCACCATAGCCCCATCAGTTTATATCGGATCTTCTTAGCAAGTCAGGAATAAAAGCTGGGATGCGTTTGAAAACTGGTGAGGTCAGCCTATTTATCATAGTGTTACATTCTACTTGATTTGCAGAAAATGCTTACCCTGTCATCACCGTGTCCTTCCATTAATCCTTCAGTAAAGGCTGGCACTTCCTAAAACTTTGAATCTGTTAGCTCAGGTGAGCGATACAGGGTCCATTTGTTTTATTTCTGTCTACACAAGCATGAGTGAAACTGTTTTGAAAATAACACAAAACGTCCACGATTTCAACAAAAAATACATTTCACATTTTCTGAGTCCGGTAAGGAGATAACTGCGGCTAATCCCTGCCTTCCTAAATTTAGCCACCTAAATTTAGCTGAGTGCCTCAGATGCTAAAGGTCCCAGGTTTGATCTCCAGCAGCGGTGCCAAAATTTCGGCGTCAGAACACGTTCCATTTGTATAATAAATTTTGCAGGTATGAATATCATAACGGTGCATCGTCCTTCGAATCTGAACGTTAACTGGAGACCTCTGTGCAGGGCAGACTTTCGGATGAGTCTTTAAACCGAGGTCCCGTCTCCGTATGACCATAGCTGTTGGTGGGACGTAAAACTAAAACTCACTCACTCACTCTGTGCAGGGAGAACCATCCCCTGTGCAGGTAAAAGAACCCTACCGTAATTACATGGTGACTGTGTACTCTTTCAGCTCTCAAAACTGGAGTATATGTAGTATACAACTTCTGTGTCCCCTCTTGGGGTTTAGTTGAAAATGGAAGAAAAATAGCGATAATGCTCATTTGTCACTACTGCGAACGGTATAAAAATTAAACAGCACCGGTCGTACCGGTCGTTAGTTCATCGATAGAGCAGCCCGGAATCAGCAGAAAAACCAAGCTTCGCGACGACTGTTTTCTTGATCTTTTACATAAAGTGATGTAAAAGTAATAAAATCTAAATTTAGAGCTGCAAATACATCATTTTGGATTCAAATTGGTCAAGAGAGGTTCATTTGAATGAAAGACATCAGTTGAAAGCGAAAAAAGTTTCCTCCGTAACACTAGTTCGCTTGTGATTGATGAAAACCTGAAAATTTTTGTCACACGTTTATGCCGAATTTTGCTTTGCTGAGTTAATCCATGCGAGAAAAACATGTTTCCTGCAAGTGACAAACAGAGGCGGATTATTGTTGCAAAGTGGACATATTTAACTTGTATAATTCGTAATAAGCAGGTGAAAAACTTCATTTGCGAAAAAGATACACTGGGTAAAATGAGGTAACCCCCCCAAAAACGGTGCCGAAGTTCCCCCCCCTTGTCTCTTATATAGTACCAAAAAAAAAAAAAAAAAAAAAATTTTTTTTTTTTTTTTCATTTTTTTTTTTTCATTTTTTTTCATGATTCAAGCCCCTATGGTGTAACAGATGCGTTTAATGTTAATGTTTGAAACAAGAAATATCTATAAAAAAGATATGCGGCGTAGATTTAATTGGAAGGTTGTATAGAAATATGAGCTACAATAGTGACAGCAACAGTTGTCTAGCTATGAACTGGTTTACTGTATTCAAACAATTCAGATGTCACGCGAGATAAAATAGCTTTGCAGAGGGCGGTGTCCCGCCTGTTTGAGCTAAGGTCAATGTGAAAGGTCAAGGTTAAAAACATGACCTCATTTCAAGAGCATATGATCGCAAGTATATGCACAACAAATAAGAAAACTTTATCATTTATTGTTTTTGAACACAAATTCTAGGGTTAACATTTAGGGTTGTCGCTATGGTGAACGTAAACGCATAGACGGACGAACAAACGGACGAGCAGACAAACGGACGGAAACTTGATCTGATGTGCACCTAACTAAAACTCAAATTACACTTATTCCTTTTCAGAATTTATATAACATTAATGATACTCGAAAATGTCCATTTTGTGTTAAAATGGAGGAAATAAAGTATGCTGAAGACAAATGATACACTGCAACTTTTATTGGGCATATACTGTAAATTAAACATCTGTCAATTTGTAATGCGATTATTACATGTTTTTGTCATGCTATATCTCTTTATTGGTTTCATTGGGCAACAGGGCTTGAGCTGTCATTTTATCCCAATGTCGGGTAAAAGTTCCACAAACTTGGAAGCAACGTCTCCAAAATGACCTACACAGTGTTGATGGGAACGTTAAACCTCAAATCAAACAAACAATTCCTTTCGCAAAAAATTCTTCCTTTCGCGAAAGGAACCTTCCTTCCGCGAAATGGTTCCTTTCGCTATATAGACCAACCACGTGAAATTAGGTCAAAATAGCTATTCACCGCAGCAGTTTCAGAATTCACTAGAAACACAATTATACATATGATGTATGGTCATCAAAGGACAAGACGGTGAGCAAGCCGAAACTGTATATATTTTTCATTCATGTCTCTCATAAAAAATGAAACATTTCCTAGGTTAAAACTTCGGCAAATTGTCGTATTTTTGAGTAGATTTATTTATGCAAATCATTGACCAATGAAATCGTCATCTCCTTGGACATGTGGTTTTATTGACCATTGGAATAACGAAAAATGTAGGACAAAAGCAAAAACATAACGGCTACGCCGTAAAAAAAAACGTTAATACAGAAAGATTAACAATACATACCCACATAGATGATAAGACAGGCATAATCAATTTGTTCTGTGGTTGCTTTAGTAAACTGTATTTCCGTCAAGTCGTTGACATAGAAGGAGGTCACATTACACGTGAGGGACATATGGGACACCCTAAATTCAAATCCACTCTCACATGGTGACGTTGGCCCTTGGTAATTGTAAGTGACTTGAACATTTCTCGCGGATTGGCTCACCTCAACTGAGCATCTACATTCCGCTGAGGCGTCATGTGGTGCGCCTAAAACGTCGATGTAGAATGACTGCCCTGTTTTTGAACCAGGTGTACAGACTGACAGTTCTACAAAAACAAGATACATGTGATACAACTGTCTAGACTCTAAAACAGAGAGCATATTTACCTTTTTGAGGTGATTACCAAAAACATTTCATTAAGTGTGTTAGAAACTTCCGAATTTTCACGAGTGGGAAGCAAGAGTGAAGATTCTAATGTTTTCAACAAACGACATTAACTATTTTTAGGGATTTATCGAAAAAAGCAAATTTTCTTTATATTTTATACGTGACTTTGGCCCTATATCCTTGCACTCGTGATAATCTCTAGTGTTTTCAACTCACTCGGCGATGTATGCATTTAACAAATTCGATGAAAAATTGGTATTTGTCGAAAAAAAGATTTTTCTTTTTTATACGAAAAAACAAACAAAAAAGTAGTTCCGGCTGCTACTGCGAAAATAACATGGTTTTGTTATTTTTCACATTTTGAAAATAATTTTCTCACTGTGAAAATTGCACTTTTGTGCACTTATTTCATTGCTAGGTATGAAATAGACTCTTCTCAAACCTTATACACATACATGTGGTTTGGAAATACAGAAGATCGTAACATTACGCAAACACGCCTATACAAATACATTGCCACCAATATCGCCGAAAAAATGAAAATTGTATTATGAAAAATTGTGATATTTTTCTTATTTCTGCTCAAAATATAGATTTTAGGCACTCGTTAGAAAGGCCCCCGCCCATAGGGGCTTTAAGAAATATATGGGCTGCCTGATGCTTCCACGCAGAGCTGAATCCGGGCCGCACACTAAGACTGGTAAACCGCTTAGAGAATCTAAGCCTGTCCAGGAACCGTGGTGCGAGGCGGACCGTCCAAGCTAATAAACCCTATTGGTTTCATTGGGCGACAGGGCTTGAAAAGTCATTTCATCTCAATGTCGGGTGAAAGTCCCACAAAATTGGAAGCAATGTCTCCAAAATGACCTTTACAGTGTTGACGGGGACGTTAAACCTCAAATCAAACAAACAAACAAAACACCCGTTAGAACCGTCTCATCAAGGTATACCCCCGGAAACCCAGTTTTACTATATAAAAGTGGGGTTCAAGGGGGTCAAAATTATATAGATGTGTTTTCGTGATGAATGGCCCGAACACTGACGACTCATTTAACATGGCTGAGACGACCTGTTTTGAAACTCCAAAAAATCTTTCGATGATATTTTATTTGGAATAGATTATCTATCTAACTTCATATACTGAGTCGGTCATAGTTGGCCACTACCTCAGTTATGTGTATTTTTTTTCAATCTTTAAAATGTATGCTGTATTGGCTCATTAGAATCGCGTCATCGATGCGATTCTAATGAGAACACACATCCTGATTTTTTAAATACATATCAAGCTGTCATCACTAATTTATCCACATTATACGTGTTTTCACATGACGACGCTATGATTATCCCTAGTTAGCTCGAACTGCCCCTATTTCTAACAAATTTCCACAGTCTGAAACGTGTTTTCACCACTCAAGTTCGACTGTATACACTAGTGTAGATGTAATTATTTTTTATCACTACAATTATCCATAGAACATGCACAAAATATTGAAACTCAAGTTTCTGCGAATAAGGCCTCATCAGTGATGATTGTATTAATTTTTAAGACCTCAGATGGGCTCCGAAATGAAACGGAAACAAAAGTATAAATTTTATTCTGATGAAGTAAGGGGAGCCGTTTTCCGCGACCTCACGACATATTACTCATCTACATGTACATCTACATCATACACGCTGCCAGCTTAAGTGGAGGGATATATGCGAACTATAAAGGTGTACACACAGAATACAAGTTTTCTAATTAGGCCTCAGCAGTGGCCAGCTTATGTGTTGTTTTCAGAACTTGTAATGGATTGGATGACGCCAAAGGAAATAACAGTGAACAGCAATTTTCACACACGCAGAGTCCCGTTTTTCATAAATGTAATGATTGAGCCTCGACAAGCATAACGATAACACATCCGTTTGACCTTTTCTTTCTTTTGAGTTTTGGTTTTGGTTTTGAGTTAACGGCCCTTTTAAAATTATTTCACGCATTTCGAGTCGATCGTTAATCAGATGTGGGCAAAAACCTGAGTACCCGGAGAAAACCCATGTGATCCTCCGTTGCTGAACTTGGCATCTCGCATATGATTCGAGCAAGGCTAGAGCCATAGCGACAAGACACCTAATGGTTTCGAGTCAACGCTCTTTTCTATTGAGCCATTCGTGTGACAAAGTCAATTGTGTTCATATCTCCAACATTGTTATTTTATTGTTGTTAATGTCTAGCTTGTTTCTCATACATACTCCACTAAAAGGTTGTGGGTGCTCGTTAGAACCACCTCACTGAGGAGGTTCTATCGAGTACCCACAGCTTATGTCGCTTGAGCAGAAATAAGAAAAGTAAGAAAAGCAATGTTTAAACCAAAAAGGTTTATGTTTTTTGTATGTATAAAGTGGAGTTTTCAGGCGTGTAAATTACATGGGCTTGTTTACATGATGCAATATGTGATTTCGAACATGAGCGCACATCGAAGACCAACACCCGCCTGTACATCTGACCAGTGTCTTTGCTGTGCATCACTTGAACACCCGTTGACCCTAATATTTCTCATGCCGGCAGGGAATATGGCCTCTGGCTAAATAGGTGTTCAGGATGATTTGTATCTTCACTGAGAGTATATATGAGTTAAGGCCTCTTTTGCTTGATGTTGTTCAGTGAATATTTCAACGGGGTTTGTAACTGTTGTACAAACGTAAGAAGCATTTGCATACATGTAGGAAATGTTCAACGGGCGAACATCGATGCCTCGTTAATAATGGCTGATTCGAACCCATCCGTGGATGAATCACTTTGGAATTCCTTCCATTAATAAAAAACCCAGAAGGGGTATCTTGGCAACAGTGCAGCCCAGATCAGACGCCACAGAGCGGCGTCTGATCAGGGCCTACACTGTTTGCAAAAAGTTCAGCCATTTTCCGAATAAATTTTGAAGAAAACACAACCTGACACCCCTAAATATAGAAATGGACTCCTGATATATATAAGGAGAAATATTCCATTTGGTATGAAATGAGTTAAGAAATGATGAAGGATCCTTATTACTCGAAAGTGTGTGTTCGTTGTCCTCATTATGAAACCACGCCTATTCAGTGCACTGGAAATTTTACCAATAAAAAATGAAAATGTTCAGATACAAAATTCTGATATTTTTTCATATGTCTGCTCAAAGACAGTCTAACGGGTACCCACAATAATGTTTCTGAGCCGAAAGAAGAAGAAAAAAATGTTTACCCTTGTACATTCCAGTTTTTCTATATCAAAGTGGGGTTTAAAAGGGTTCAAAATTATATCGGCGTGTATTTTTTACATCCAAGTCTTTGGAGTTCATCGACCTGATCTAAATACAAAGCGAGACACCATGTTTTTGAAGAGTTTCTTCCCTTGAATTTGTGTTCATTGCCCTTACCTCTCACACTTTATTTAAGAATTAGAATACATATACTCACATATACTCACCTTCGAAATCGCCGGGTGGTCTGCATGTTGAAAAGACACCTAGAAATTAAAAATAAGGCAAGTGTTTGTTATTGGGAAAACTTCTGGAAAACGGTCCTCCACGGCCGCCTCCATGGCCTAGTGGATAAGAGCGCTGACACTTAATCATTAGGTCTCTCGCCGCTGTGGATCGAGCCTGGCTCGGGTCACATGTGAGACTCCAGGTTCTGCAAAGGAAGGTCATGTGATTTTTCTCCGGGTACTCCAGTTTTCGCAAACCTCTGATTAACGATAAGCTAGATACCAGTGAAATAATCTTGAAAAGGCCGTAAAACAACAACAACAACAACAACAAAAATTCTGTAATTTTAGATCTGCTAAAAAGCGGTTCAAATAAGCATACACAAGTTATGTCTTGTGTAGACAGGGATTGAAGACAAGACAAAACAAAGACACACAAAATAAGATGCAAACAACAACTTTCAATCTTCATTTGGAGCATCAACTGAACAGTGGCGTTTAGAGGAAGAGCATTGGTGTATACGGGAGCTACTTTTTATGTTTGTTTTAAACAGAACTTGCCCTCAATAGCGAATAGAATATTCAATAAAACAACTTCAGACAGATCATAGGTATGTCAGGTTGTTTGTGGTAAACTTATATAAGTAAAAAAAAAACAAAAAAACGTTGCTTTAAGCAAAGAGTGTAGTTCAAGATCAAACGATGCGTTCTCTGGCGTCTGATCTGGGTCAGCAGTGTACAGCCAAGTCCTTAGGACGGGACACGAGGCATAAATAAGGTTAACGAGTAGCCTTGTTCCGGTCCCTCAAGGGCGGCCGGATATACGACAGGAATTTTGCAAAGAAATAGCGAAGAAACCAGAAACGTTCCAATTGGCAAAAGGAGTCGTTTCCTGGCTCAGTCTCTTTCATTTCTGTTGCTGCTGAAAGCCTAGGCTTATATATGTTTCCTCTGGCTTTCTTTGCCGGATCATTACACGGTCACTGATGAGGCTTTATTAGCCGAAACTACGTAGTATGACCCATCTTCTTTCTTATGAATGTTTTCATTGCTCTTAAAGGAAATCATTTTTGATTTTTATTTGCCTTCACTGCAGCTGGTGTTGTGTCGTGTGGCGGCCGTAAAACGTCTCCCTGTACATCAACCATAGTGCAGTTTATATTTTACTTTTGGTCCTTTGAGATCAGCGTGAATATTCTGGGAAATCAGAAATAAATTATTGGTTTAGACTCATATTCTAGACAGGTTTTTAACTATTTGGACCCCATTTTGATTTATATAAGTCTTTGTATCGACTGCCTATTCGAAATTCGCACAATTGCAGTATGTTTCCTCTGGCTTTCTTTGCCGGATCATTACAGGGTCACTGATGAGGCTTTATTAGCCGAAACTACGTTGTATGACCCATCTTCTTTCTTATGAATGTTTTCATTGCTCTTAAAGGAACTCATTTTTGATTTTTATTTATATCTGCAGCCACCTAGCGGAGGTTCTGTAGACAATAGTTAAAGTTGTACACGTTACCTGGGAACAACTGCGTCACGCACATTAAAACAATCATTTGTTCTTTTCGGGTGCCTCAGAAGCGGTTTGTTATGTCATGTTTTAACCCAGAAAAACATGTACACTTCACCATTTTCCGTTCTGTGGTACATCTCTTGTAGACTTACGTCAATATTCAGACGACAAACCCAGACTTGAGAAAAACAAACACACACACACACAAAAAAAAAAAAACTCAAAAGAGGTCCTTATAGCCTGGAATGATGAATACTGTCTCTCTTACGCAATTAAGTCAGACATGTTTTTTGTTTCAGATGTTGATGGAGAAATTGTCATGATACAAATATGATGTTTTATTAGAAGCATTTTTTACATACTGTCGCGAAGATCGCGATTTATTCTCATTAAACTTACATATTTCTCCGTCGGTGCCTTTCAAAGTTCATATTCTCCACATGATTATCATGCTCTGCTCCATCGGAGCTTATTATGATTTTCACGTGTTCTATAAAATAATCATGCATATGAGTCGTGGCGGAGCTTCGCAGCACTATTTATATATTCTCAATACTTTCGGGGTGTTTAGAGCTGAAAAAGGAAAAATAAAATAAATTGTACTGCGTTAACTTGTTTGAGTTTTATGAGTAAGTCTAAGAAAACTGACACTTTCTTGTACCATCACTTTCGACGTACAGGTCATTCTGTAAATAACATTGTTATACAACCAGTGGAAAAACTTTATTACGATGCAAATTCTACATCTAGATTCAAAATAATCAAAAGACATGAAGCTGAACTGAAATGGATTAATTTTTTACAGACCCCTTTTCCACTGGGATTTAATGACAACATTTATCATGAGGGTAATATTTCCAGAATGCCGGACTTTGATATTTTCTCGATCCTCGAATGTCGAAAACGCAGAACTAGATCTCACGGCACCAGGAAAAATGGTAATTTTAAACGTAAATCACGTGCGTTTAAACGAAACAATACTAGAGTGAAGTGACTGTCAATTATATTATTAAATCATGGACGCCACTCTATGCTTTCATTTTTAAGTTCATTACCCGTTTCTGTTTTACGTCTTCTGGACACCGAGGAGAATAAATTCTACGATAGTTCTCATCAGTTATATGATGCGGCTCTCTTAACTAGAAGCTATACTCAGCATACTCTCCGTCCTTACACTGATTCTGAAATTAATCATAAACGCCATTTCTTCAAAATATCCTTCATTAATAAGGGTATGGATTTTATAGATTTGCCCAGTATCTTCCGTGAGAGATCAGTGCTTTCTTCCATTCCTGTTTATTTTCAAAATACTGAAACACCTATAATTTGCTATAAATATAACAAACCTGTTAGATCTATCATTTTTAATTTCAATAAACTTGTTTCAGATCTTGATATTGATACTAATACTCCTGATTCATGTGATTGTAACAACTCAAAGTATTGCTATCCTGCTGCTGGTCACTGGCAATTTGAAAATTATTCATGATTCTAGGATAAGGAATATAACTTCTAAAGGACCGAAATATCGGTTTCCTTCTAAAATTGATTTCAGTAAATGTAGAGATGAAATCGCTGCTTCCTTGAATGAATTCGGTAATCGATGGTGTAAGCGAGAGTATGTTGAGCATAAAGCCCTTAAGGACTGGAAACATAGCATTTTAAAACTAGTGAACAAACGCATTTCTTTCTATTCTCAAAATACCAACTTGTTACCTCCTAAGCCCAAGACGTCTTTACGTCATCTTAAACTAGGTATTCAAGAATTTCATAAGAAGATTGTTTTGGCCCCTGCAGACAACGCCGCTAACAACGTCGTCGTTGTGTGACGGCTCCACTATGTAAACACGCTTAAGCAGGAGCTTGGTGGTACTAAGGCCTATGAACTTCAGCCTTAGCTGAAGAGAGAGCTATAGAAGATACACATGTTTGTCATTCAGCCACCAAGTTTGCTGTGTGTGTTAACGAAGGCCAAGACAAGCTTCCTACGCTATACTGGTTACCAAAACTTCTTAAAAGACCTTACAAAGCACGGTTTATTGCAAATTCTAGCTCTTGCACTACCACTGAACTTTCTAAATTATTAACTTCCTGTCTTACTGCTATTAAAACGCATGTGATTAAATATTGTGATAAAGTCTTTGAAAGATCAGGAAGAAATCTGTTTTGGTCTATAAAAAAATTCGAATGAGGTTTTAAATAAATTATAATCCAGACATTTTCGTGCTTCAAGTCTGTCTACTTACGATTTTTCCACTCTTTACACTACACTTCCTCATAATCTTATAAAAGAAAAGCTTAATGATTTAATTGATTGGGCTTTTCACAGAGAAGATTCTCTCTATATTGCATGTAATATCATAAATGCATTTTTCACTTCTAAAGAGCATAAGAATTATACACTTTGGTCATGTCAGAAAGTGTGTGATGCCCTCACCTTTCTACTTGACAATATTTATATTAGATTTGGTACTAAGTTATTTAGACAAATTGTGGGTATTCCGATGGGTACGAATTGCGCACCTCTTGTGGCTGATCTGTTCTTGTATTGTTATGAAAGAGACTTCATGTTGTCGCTTTCCATTGATAACCAATCTGAAATTATTGAAGCTTTTAGCTCCACTTGTAGATATTTAGATGATTTATTAAATATTGATAATACCTATTTCGATGGTTCGACAAGTCAGATTTACCTCCCCCCCCCCCCCCCCCCAGAACTTCAGTTAAATAAAGCAAAGTCTTCTGATACCGAGGCCCCGTTTTTGGATTTACATCTATCTATTGTAGATGGATTTGTTTCGTGCACAATTTATGATAAACGCGATGACTTTGATTTTGAGATTGTAAATTTTCCGTTTTTTCAGGGTTATCGGTACCATAAACTATGCAAAGCCTTTTCAAAATTTTATAGACGCCATTCTGATTTAATTTCAAAATTCAATATTGGACTTAAATCTCTTCTGCAACAAATTTCTACACCGAATTTTATGGTGACTTAGTATAAAAACTCAGAAAAATATATAACCGCAATGACTTCAGAATTGAGAATTAGAGAGATCTCATTCAAGGTAATGTTGGTTGGAGCCTGATGCTCTGTCTCTGGTCGAGCCCATCGGAGTCTTACTGTTGGTGTTCTTTTGCTCCAGCATTTCAGTGGTTTCTTGCTGTCAAGTCCTCACCGTTGTCTCACCTCTGTGGTTCTTTGATTTTTGTGTTCACGGAGATGTTGCAATGATGAGTTAGGAGGCCTTCGTGCGGACTGAACAAATTATTTGTCTAAATCGCGACGGAAGTAAGGGCGAGGATTGTGGCCACGTAAAATCGATTTAAGCCCCCCCCCCCCAGTGGAAATCATTCCACTGACCGTTCCAAGGCGGTTCTTCTGTGGCGGTTTATTTATGGTGTTGTTTGTTACTTACTGTGTGTATCACTTGTGTCTTTTTATTTTGGCTAGCCATATGGCCATTTTGTGGGAAAGTAACTGTCCTTATGGCCTTCCTTACTTTAGGTTTCCATTATGGTCTGGTCGCTTAATGTTTGTGTTTCTTTCCCTTCGGTGTCTTTGATGGGTGGAGTAAGTTAATTCTATCGATTCCTGATCTTTATTTTACTTCTACCTTGGAATAAACAAGGTTTTGTGTGTGGTGAAGAAAAAGCCGGCGGAAAAAAACATCGACTTCGACACATTTTGGTGCCGGAATCCGGGAATCAAGATAAATGTTTACTTTGTTCTTCTGCAAGTTGTATTTGTAATATACAGACAAAATGGCATCTATGATACCCTACCTTAAAGGAGTTCGAACTAGATATGTCATCATTTTGAAAAAAGATACAAAATCCGGTTTGGATTTTCTTGCTATTGATCCAGACATTGAAGATGTGACAGAACTGACTTTGAAACTCAACAGTTGTGTTGAATGCCTTCAACTGTATTGTGACAAAGTTGAAAACCAAAGAGAAAAAACTAGCAGAAGTTGTTGGTGACACGGACGCAGATCTGACTAATCTGCTAGTAGTTAAAACGAGTCCGTCTGTGACAAAACTTTAGAATGTGTTTTGAAACTTAAACAATTTAAGGAAAGCATCAGCTCAGCAAAGGAGGAGAAAATTGAAGCAAAAGAAAGATATGCGTTAGGTCAAATAGTAGAATTACAGAAACAAATGAACAGTATTGTTGTAAACCAAATGGAACAACAAAATGAGTTTCTTGAAAAACAGGATACTAAAGAGAAAGAACAAGATATCTCAGTGTAATTGCCAAACATCGACGTGATAACATTCTCTGGTAATAAACTAAAATGGTCAGAGTTTTGGGACTTCTTTGAAAGCGCATTTCATAATAACAAAATGTTGTCAAATTTTGAGAAATTCAACTACTTAAAGAATAAAGTTACCGGTGAAGCAAAAAGTGCAATATTAGGGTTACCATTATCCAATGACAATTATCAGACTGCCGTTGATATTCTTAAGGAGAGATTGGGTGATTCACAGCTAGTAGTTGATCTTCATTACCATAGACTAATAAATTTACCACAAGCAACACACAAGACAAGTAGTCTGAGCCATTTATATGACAGAATGGAAACACATATTCGAAGTCTAGAAGCCTCGAAACAATACATACAACAGGATGTTTTCGTGTCTATGATAAGGGCGAAATTGCCAGAAGAGGTTCTCTACAACTTGAACTTTTGAATGGAGTAAAAACCAAGTGGAATGCAGGACGCTTAAGAATCAAGTTTCAAGAATATATTACTGCCAGTGAACATGCAGAGAAGAAAGATGAGTTGAGGAACACAACATTCAGCAGAGATAACAATTTTCGTCCTGACAATAGGCCAAAAATGAGACCAAAGTTTGAATACTGACAGAGCAAGAAATCAACATCGAGGTGGAGGAAAAGCAGTATACAGTTCTAGCTTAGTCGACAAACAACTAACTGGTGACTGGAACAGATTACAAGGACCTATAGGTTCAGAGGAGGCTCTTACTGCCAACGCGAATCAAACATCTGAAACCAAATACTATGACCGGTGCAGATACTGTAAACAGAGACATTGGAGTGCCCTACATTCGAACTGTTGCAGAAAGGAAAAGGCAACTAAAGGATAGTTGCTATAAATGCTTGAAAACGGGCCATATGTTGAAAGATTGTAAAAGAACTAAAACATGCGTATAATGTGATGAGGTTAACACTCACCATAGGAGTTTGTGTCCTAAGAATTTTAGTTTTGATATTTCTAGCTCTCATTTAGCAGGAGAAATCGGTGAATTCTCAGGGAATGAAGCCTGTGCTGATGAAACTACTCTTGTGTCATCTAGAGAAATGATGCTTATGCAAACAGCGAAGGTGGAGATTAAGAATCAAAACAATTTCAAACACCAGGAAGTTAGAATTCTTCTTGGCTCTGGTTCCCAGAGGAAATACGTGATGGAAAACTTGGCCAAAAAACTTCAACTTTCAAAGGAAGGTGATTAAGAGATAAAGTTAGTAACATTTGGTAGTGACAAACCTACAACATTTAAAGAACCCAGACAAAGTTGAGTATTAAGCTAAACAATGGTCAGTACTTAAATATGAGTGCTAACATTGTACCAGTGATAAGTGGTACTGTACAAAGATAGGCAGTTAGATAATGTGCTTCTGCAAACAAAGACCATCTTGTGAGAAGTCTAGATATGACTGATACCATTCCGTCGGAAACGGAATCCACAGTCGAATTGCTGATTCGAAATGATTATTATTTAAATGTTATTCTTTCTAAAAAATTTGAAGTGAGCCAGGCCTCTATTTTCTTGCATCAAAACTGGGGTGGATTCTATCCGGCCGTACTAGAGAAACTGATTCAAAAGAATCTGATTCTTACATATGAAAATAACATCACTGTCACGAGTGTTTTCACAAGCATAGATGATGTCATTCCAACCAAACCAAATCTTGAAGGTTTCTGGAAATTATAGAATCCATAGGAATTCTTGATATCCCGAAAGCTTCAAATGATAAAAATATGATGAAGAATTTCAAGGAAAAGTTGTTATTTTCTGACGTAAGGTATCAAGAAACATGGCCGTGGAAAAATACCAATCCAGATTTACCTGTTAATCGAGAATTGGCAATGGGGCGTTGCGATCAAGCGTGTCGCGAATGAGAAATAAACCAGAGGAAATGGAAAAGTACGATTCAATAATACAAGACCAATTAGAAAAGAAAACAATTGAAGTGTTTGGAAGGAGTGCTGACAGGATGTTGCATTACCTTCCTCATCATGCTCTGATCAATCCACAGAAGCCAACTACGATACTACGTATAGTTTACGACGCTTCAGCCAAATCAAGGAAAGAAAATAATAGCCTAAATGAATGTTTATACAGGGGACCAGTTATTCTCAACAATCTATATGGGTTGTTATTACGATTTCGCTTAAACACTATCGCTGTGGTTGCTGATATAGAGAAAGCATTCCTTCAAATAGGTTTACAGCCAAATCAAAGAGACGACATGCGATTTCTGTGGTTAAAGGATTATAAGCAAATTAGAGTAGATAAAGATAACATTCAAGAATACAGATTTTGTCGCGTGCCATTTGGTGTGATTTCAAGTCCCTTCCTGCTAGGAGCAACGATTGAAAATCATTTAGAGCTACACGGGAGTGCACTTGCTGCAAAAATCAAAGATGACATATACGTTGACAGTTTAATCACTGGTACTAATAGTGTTGAGGACACTTTGAATCGTCATCGTGGTGCAAAATCAGTTTCTAAACAAGCATCCATGAATCTTTAGGAGTGGAGTTACAACGATATGCAAGTGAATCGATTCATTGTTTTCGATGATAGAGCTAGCAGAGATTCCGTGAACGTTCTGGCTTATATATATAGCACATAGAAAGTGATACCATTTCTCTAAAGAAAGCATATACATGTAGTACCTTAGATTCACAAAAAGTTACAAAACGAAATATACTAGAACGACTAGTCTCAGTCTTTGACCCGTTAGGCTTGTGTTCTTCAATAAAACTGAGAGGAAAGATTTTTCTCCAGTCACTTTGGAACGAACTTCTAGATTGGGACAACACACTCAGCAATGAACAGCTGGTTGTTTGGTCATCAATTAATTCAGAGCTTTCAAAACTTGCCGACCAACAAATAACGCGATGTATAGTTTTGACCTCTAACGTCCACAAAGTCAAATATCGACTTCTTTGTTTCTGTGACGCATCCGCTAGTGCATTTGCAGCAGCTGTGTATCTATTTCAAAGGGATTGTACTTCTGAATCTCTTGTTTTCCAAAACAAGACTAGCTCCACTGAAAACATTAATAATACCGCGATTAGAACTACTGGCTGTTCTCATAGGTGTAAGATGCGTAAGATTCATCAAAGAGCAGTTAAAACTCGGGCGAGAAGGAATTGATTTATGGGCAGATGCGCAATGTGTGCTGAAGTGGTTAGCAACAAACAAGACATTATCTGTGTTCGTAAGGCGATGAATTAAGGAAATGTGCAATGAAGGTGATATTGCATTCCACTACGTTAAATCAAGAGAAAAATCCAGCAGATATCGCATCCCGTGGTACTGCGTTACAAAACCTTTGTGAGAATAAGTTATGGTGGCATGGTCCAATGTGGTTGAAAGGAACAGTGGCAGAATGGCCAGATTCAGTGATACTTGAATATGAACTTACAGATAAAGTCTTTGAATTAGAAATTAGGAGTTCAAATTCAATCAAAGAAACAGGATTACTGAACACCACAGAACATTCTTTAAAACAAACAACATATAGCGCTGGTACATGTGCCCCACTAGGAATTAAGTGTGATAGATATTCATCCATGACCAAGTTGATAAGAGTTACGGCACTTGTCCTGCGCTTCATAAAGAAACTAAAAGGCTCAAATTGGGGTCAAGGAAGCCTAACAAATTCAGAGGCTCAAATGGGAGTCAAGGAAACCTAAAAAAATTCAGAGGCTCAAATTGGAGTCAAGGAAACCTAACAAATTCAGAGGCTAAAATTGGAGTCAAGGAAACCTAACAAATTCAGAGTTAAATCAAGCAGAGATTAATTGGATTTCCTACATACAAAGCAGGAACTGTTCAGATGTGTATGAAGCTGTGTACAATAGAAGGTCGAACAACCTACAGAAGCAATTGGGCCTTATATTGGTGGTAATGGAATTACACGGTGCCAAGGTAGGATTGATGTAGCTAATATCACAGAAAGTGCCCGCCGGCCAATATTGCTACCGAAGAATGAAAAAATCACGCGTCTTCTGATTGAAAAATTCCACAACAACGTTTGCATAGTGGTGTATCACAAACTTTGAGCCAGATTAGATATAAATATTGGATCCCGCATGGTCGGGCAACAGTTAGATCTGTAGTAAAGAGCTGTTTGATATGTAGACGTCATGACGGGGGTCCATATAAAATACCTGCTATGCCATTTTTACTTCAACGCGTGTTAACGAAGCCGTTCCGTTTCCAAGAACTGGGCTCGATTAACTTGGACCAATGTATATCAAAGTGTGTAATGGTCAACAGAAAGTATGGGTGTGCTTGTACACATGTTTGGTTGCACGAGCAATTCATCTGAAGTTACGGCAGGACTTATCATTTTAAGAATTTCTGATGAGATTCAGACGATTCATATTGCAATGGGGTTACAAGTGATAATGCTCTACAATTCAAAACATCAAGTAAACATTGGATTTGATATGGAAAAAATGATTAAGTGTGACGAAGTATTAATTCATGCATCAGATGCAGGAGTAAAATGGACTCTTATAGTCGAACTAGCTCAATGGATAGTGGGATACTATGAACGGTTGTTGAGTCTTGTGAAAAGGTCACTGCGTAAGTCAATTAACCGAAGTTACTAGCATATGTTCAATTGCAAACGGTTTTGAAGGAAGTTGAAGCAGTCGTAAATGCTAGACCACTAGTACATATTTCAGACGGCGTTGACTCAACTATAACACTTACACCCGCCCATTTCCTAACACTTAATCCGTTTAACGGAGTCACAGAATTAAAATGTTCCAAAAATGACTTTGCCTTCACTGCAGCTGGTGTTGTGCCGTGTGGCGGCCGTAAAACGTCTCCCTGTACATCAACCATAGTGCAGTTTATATTTTACTTTTGGTCCTTTGAGATCATCGTGAATATTCTGAGAAATCAGAAATAAATTATTGGTTTAGACTCATTCTAGACAGGTTTTTAATTATTTGGACCCCGTTTTGATTTATATCAGTCTTTGAATCGACTGCCTATTCAAAATTCGCAAAATTGCAGTACGTTTCCTCTGGCTTTCTTTGCCGGATCATTACAGGATCACTGATGAGGCTTTATTAGCCGAAACTACGTAGTATGGCCCATCTTCTTTCTTATGAATGTTTTCATTGCTCTTAAAGGAACTTATTTTTGATTTTTATTTGCCTTCACTGCAGCTGGTGTTGTGCCGTGTGGCGGCCGTAAAACGTCTCCCCGTACATCAACCATAGTGCAGTTTATATTTTACTTTTGGTCCTTTGAGATCATCGTGAATATTCTGAGAAATCAGAAATAAATTATTGGTTTAGACTCATTCTAGACAGGTTTTTAATTATTTGGACCCCATTTTGATTTATATCAGTCTTTGAATCGACTGCCTATTCAAAATTCGCAAAATTGCAGTACGTTTCCTCTGGCTTTCTTTGCCGGATCATTACAGGGTCACTGATGAGGCTTTATTAGCCGAGACTACGTAGTTTGGCCCATCTTCTTTCTTATGAATGTTTTCATTGCTCTTAAAGGAACTCATTTTTTATTTTTATTTGATTATTTCCCGTACAAAAGTACTGCACAACGTCTGTTACACACGTGGAAAAAGGGCCAAAACCTACTAAATATGTTCTGGCAAATATGGCGTGACGAGTATTTACTCAGTATGCGCGAACGATACCAACATGTTCTCAAAACAGGAAGACTACAGTCACATTTTACACCAAACGTTGGCGATGTAGTCTTAGTGAAAGACGACTTGCCACGTGGTTGCTGGAGGTTCGGCAAGATAGTCGATTTAGTGAAAAGTGGTGATGGGTGCATTCGGTCTACAAAGGTATCATTACCGTCAGGACGTATTATCGGATGTCCTCTCAATTTACTGTTCCCGTTTTGTTCGAACTCCCGTAAAACATGTGAAGTTAAAAATAAAACAAAGTAAAAGTAAAACAAAGATCAGGAATTGATACAATTAACTTACTCCACACATAAAAAACACCAAAGGGAAAGAAATACAAACATTAAACGACCAGACCATAATGGAAACCTAAACAAAGGAAGGCCATAAGGACAGTTACTTTCCCACAAAATGGCCATATGGCCATCCGAAACCAAAAGACACAAGTGATACACACAGTAAGTAACAAACAATAACATAAATAAATCGCCACAGAAGAGCCGCCTTGGAACGGTCAGTGGAAGATTTCCACTGGGGGCTTAAATCGATTTTACGTGGCCACAATCCTCGCCCTTACTTCCGTCGCGATTTAGACAAATAATTTGTTCAGTCCGCATGAAGGCCTCCTAACTCATCAGTGCAACATCTCCGTGAACACAAAAATCAAAGAACCACAGAGGTGAGACAACGGTGAGGACTCGACAGCAAGAAACCACTGAAATGCTGGAGCAAAAGAAAACCAACAGTTAGACTCCGATGAGCCCGACCAGAGACAGAGCATCAGGCACCAACCGACATTATCTCTCTAATTTTCAATAAGCCTTTACGTTGGAGCCGTCATAGAATCTGAGGCCTGACCCACCGGCGCGCAATTAAAGAGGGAAGCAAAGTTGCCAACCGTGATTAGGTTAACTACCATGCATGCAGTCTGTCGTATAATATCCATGTTGTATCCAATCTTTTTATATCGCAGAACGATTTTACGAAATTGGGTGCTGAAGTCATTGCGGTTATTTATTTTTCTGAATTTATATACTAAGTCACCATAAAATTCGGGTTCCGTTAGACCTTGTTGCAGAAGAGATTGAAGTCCAATATTGAATTTTGAAATTAAATCAGAATGGCGTCTATAAAATTTTGAAAAGGCTTTGCGTAGTTTATGGTACCGATAACCCTGATTAAGGAGTTTAGCCGTTAATAATTTATTACGAGTGTTGAAGTCAGTTAGATGACTACACACTCTAGCAAATCGAATTAATTGCGAAATATAAACGCCATAGGATGGCGCACGAGGAACATCACCATCCAAAAAAGGAAAATTTACAATCTCAAAATCAAAGTCATCGCGTTTATCATAAATTTTGCACGAAACAAATCCATCTACAATAGATAGATGTAAATCCAAAAACGGGGCCTCGGTATCAGAAGAATTTGCTTAATTTAACTGAAGTTCTAGGGGGTAAATCTGACTGATCAAACCATCAAAAAAGGTATTATCAATATTTAATAAATCATCTAAATATCTAGAAGTAGAGCTAAAAGCTTCAATAATTTCAGATTGGTTATCAACGGAAAGCGACAAAATGAAGTCTCTTTCATAACAATACAAGAACAGATCAGCCACAAGAGGTGCGCAATTAGTACCCATCGGAATACCCACAATTTGTCTAATAACTTAGTACCGAATCTAATATAAATATTGTCAAGTAGAAAGGTGAGGGCATCACACACTTTCTGACATGACCAAAGTGTATAATTCTTATGCTCTTTAGAAGTGAAAAAAGCATTTCTGACATTACAAGCAAGATAGAGAGAATCTTCTCTGTGAAAAGCCCATTCAATTAAATCATTAAGCTTTTCTTTTATAAGATTATGAGGAAGTGTAGTGTAAAGAGTGGAAAAATCGTAGGTAGACAGACTAGAAGCACGAAAATGTCTAGATTTCAATTTTTTTAAAAATCTCATTCGAATTTTTTATAGACCAAAACAGATTTCTTCCTGATCTTTCAAAGACTTTATCACAATATTTAATTACATGCGTTTTAATAGCAGTAAGACAGGAAGTTAATAATTTAGAAAGTTCAGTGGTAGTGCAAGAGCTAGAATTTGTAATAAACCTTGCTTTGTAAGGTTTTTTATGAAGTTTTGGTAACCAGTATAGCGTAAGAAGCTTGTCTTGGCCTTCGTTAACACACACAGCAAACTTGGTGGCTGAAAGACAAACATGTTTATGTACTATAGATCTCTCTTCAGCTAAAGTCTTATCCGATTAAAACAAAATTCATGCTAGTGTATATAATAAATATAAATCTGATGTAAATATAGTAGAATTGTAGACAATTTGTGCAAAAAAATACGTATAAAAATAGAAAAATAGCTGTGTGAGATATTAAAATATCATTTTGATAAAAAAATTATTACATAAAATCTGATTATAATCAAGGGGACAATACGAAACTCTCGTAACCATACCTTTTTCACAATCGAGGCCAGTAAGGGCAGAAAACAGAAGCCTCTGTGGTGTAGTGGATAAGCTAGTCGTCTCGCAAATCAGGGATAGTAGGATAGATTCCGGGCTTCTCCAGATGGGTCTTTAAACCGAGGTCCCGTCTACATATGACCTCAGATGTTGGTGGGACGTAAAACGCAAATACACACAATGTAGAAGACAGTGTATATTGTTATATAATAGTAGTACACTTATGTGATTGAATATTTTATCGATTTAAAACACATGCAGATTCCATCCTGTATAGATATTGGCGGAGCAAATATTTGTTTCTGTTATAGGCTGCACGTTGATATCGTGAAAATTGTGTACATATATTTGACCTTAGTCCGTGCAGCTGATAGTGTATAGTCATACATGAGTAGACAGCTATTGCATGTGGACATTGTACTGTCAGTTTGCATATACGTCTCATACTTTACTTTGTTGTTCGTTTCTTCTACGTATCAGATCGCTGATTTCTAATTCAGAATTATGCCTAACTATAAGTGCGATACGTGTGGAAATAGTTACAAGTACAAACGGAACTTAAAACGGCATGTGAAGGAAAATCATGGCAACGTTGAACACTGGAACTGTGTCGAAGAAAACTGTAAGTCTAAGTTCATAAGAAGAAGTTATCTTTCCAAACACAATATTTTAAATCATGGCTGTACTGCTTTGAGAACAAGGATGTTGTTTGTCGGGCTCCTAGGGGTGCCATTAATGTTAAACATATTATGAGGATATAAGTGAAGATGACAGTATATTTGATTTGTATGACGAGATGAAAACATTTCAAACTCAAAATGAAAGTATAGTCGAGTTTGAATTAGATTACCTGGATGATATTAATCTGGGAACTGAAGGTGATAGTACTGGACCGATTAATAAATATGATGTTAAAACTAGTGATTACATCAGGATGAATAGTGATGCTCTCGTGAACACCGATGACGTCGGCGATGATTAGGTGTGAAAAACGATGACACGGGAGTTGAAGGAATTGTGAAAGACGGTGGATTAGATGTTTCAGTTGTATATAATGACGTGCAGAATACTGATTCAGTAATGAATGATGATGAAGTGATTAATGAGGCAGATGTGATTAGTTAGGCAATGCATATTATTTCAACAGTGGATAACGATGATAATGAGATAAGTGTGTAATTCCAGATATAAACAGCTTAGAGGCTAGAGATAATCATAGTGGTTTTGACGAGAACGTTTATGAAGAGGCGAGCGATATAAGTGATTCTGGAACTGGATTCGACACCGGCGGTTCTTATAATGCCGATTCTAGCAACGATGATGGCGATGGATATGTTTCTGACTACGGTGTGGTTGGGGACGCTCATGACAGCAAAAATGATTCTGTAATCGTCATCAGCAGTAATGACGAAGGAACTGTTGAACTGTCACAATTACGTACGCATACACAAACGTTTATATTTTCAGTTACCAGACAAATTCAATATTTAAACGGCCAGGTACTAAACACTATAACATCTATGAACAGAGGCTATTTTAGGACTATAATTAATTAATATTCATGCTGAACTCTTTGATGGGAAGTGTCGCGAAGATCGCGATTTATACTCATTGAACTTACATATTTCTCCGTCGGTGCCTTTCAAAGTTCATAGTCTCCACATGATTAGCATGCTCTGCTCAATCGGAGCTTATTATGATTTTCACCTGTTCTATAAAATAATTATGCATATGAGTCGTGGCGGAGCTTCGCGGCACTATATATTTTCTCAATATTTTCGGGTGTTTAGAGCTGAAAAGGAAAGATAATTGTATTGTACTGCGTGAACTTGTTTGAGTTTTGAAATACATAAGGTTTTGTGTGTGGTGAAGAAAAGGCCGGCGGGAAAAATATCGACTTCGCCACACAAACACGTTCTTAGAACTTGATTCTTTATGTAAGTGCATTGTTGGTTTTCAGTAGGCGGTAAGGTTCGTTAGTTTTCTTATACTGTCCTATCTTGAGTCCGTCTCTGGTCATTTCCTCGTTTAAGTGGGTAGCTACATTTAGATTTTAGCTAAAATCACTGTATATCTCCCATAAATAATAATTTAGCAGAGGTATGCTTTTACAAACCTTTTTTACTCCTTTGCAGTCTTGGCATCTACCAAAGAAGGAAGGTAATCACGAGAAAGAACAGTTCGTGAGGAAAACATTATTCAGGGAACCCCTGTAGAGAACTGGTTGGTACACGTCAACGCAACTAAAGAACAGTGTGTTGTTTAATTCTGATGCATCTTTTGCACTAAGCGGCAAAGTCATAGCAGATTCTTTTGGCAATATGGATTGAGACGTCATTTCATCTTAATGTCGGATAAGAGTCCCACAAATCGGAAGGAGCGTCTACAAAATGACCTTAATACCATTTGTGGGGACGTAAAAGCTTAGCATAAAGAAATAGAACAGGTTCAGGTATCTTAAACAGGTTGAGACAATGTATATGTAATTATGTTTTAAAGGATGTCTAAGGAGAACTGTTCACGACAGGCCTCCAGGGATGGCCACTTCAATTCGTTAAGCATGCCACAAATGCTAATTTGTTTCGCCATTACAAACAGACATACACCAGGACCTGTGATATGGAAAGTTGGTCCATATCTCTCACCAAACCGATAAATTTAACTACACTATGCTCACCACCTTCATCTGAGGAAATTATTGAATCGGAAAGGAAATTCTAATCTCTAATGGTCATCTTGTTCATTGGAGTTGAACCATTTTAGCTTCTTTTGGTAGGAACCATCTAGGCCCAATTACTGTGAAGTTTGAATCAAATTGACCCAATGGTTTAGTAGACTTATGGGTTGATGGTTCCCTTTAACAATACAGAGCGGACCTATATTTCACTATCTGGGCATTTTGTGGACATTGAGTGCCAGTTTCTAGTGCACCAGACGGATATGATCCGGCTCACTCCAACTAACAATGCCTTAACTCAAACTAAAACCAGTGTGCCCCAGGGCAGGTCCATTTTTAGCCCAAGGGCTATAATTTGAAAAATCTTGGTAGAGGGTTACCAGATGAAGCTTCATGCCAAATACCGAAGACTTGGGCCTTTAAGTTTCAGACTAGAAGACTTTTTAAAGGTTTTCTCTATAAAAGTCTATGTATAACCGTTGGGCCCCGGAGTGAGGCCATTTTTGGCCCGGAGGCTACAACTGGAACAATCTTGGTAGAGGTCCCCACATAAAGCTTCATGCCAACTATCAAAGTCCTGGGCCTTGTGGTTTCAGAGAAGAATATTTTTAAAGGTGTTACAAACAAGAGGCCCATGGGTCACTCTGCTCGCCAGAGCTCAGGCGGGCACTGCCTTTGGCAGCCATGTATGGTTTTAATTTATCGATTATAAAGTCTCCCAAATGAACACCCATTTCCAAATGAGCACCCACATGGACTCTGTATCCGAAATATTAGGTATTTTATGAAGTGGAGGGGTGGGACACGGACCAAGCAGAGCCCAGGTCGGTATCACTGAATTTGTCTAATCATAAGGAACAAGTATATGGTTTACGAGTAGGAGAGTGGATGTGTACAGTTCCTGAGATATAAGGCCTTTTAAGCTGTGGATAGGTTAGAGCATGGCCCTGGCAGGCCCCAGGAAATCAAAGATTGTTGTCCATGAATGTGTCTTATCAATAGGACCAATGAAATATGTTGTTTAGGAGTGGGGATCTGAACTTTTTCTTAGATATGAGGCCCTCTTATGAAGTAAAGAGGAGCGGAATGGCCCCTGTGGACCGCCAAGTTGGTGTGACCGAATGTGTTTTATCACAAGGAACAAGAATATATATGATTATGAGGTGAGGATCTTAAATGATGTCTGAGATATATGGCCTTTCATGAAGTGGAGGGACGGGCCATGGCATCGACACATTGCCCTAGCATAAAGAGACCCCAGGTTGATATGACTGAATGAGTCTTATCATAAGGAACACAAATATCCATGCATTAGGGGTTGGGGATCTGAACTGTTTCTGAGATATATGGCATTTTATGAAGTGGAGGGGTGGGGCATGGCCCCAGTGCACCCTGGGAGGCCCCTAAGTTGGTATCACTGAATGCGTCTCATCATAAGGAACAAGAATATATTACGGTTTAGGGGTGGGGATCTAAATAGATTCTGAGATATTGGGCCGTTTACAAAGTGTAGGGGGTTGGAAATGACCCGGGCACATCCAAGGGGACACCCAGGTCGGTGTCACTGAATGCGTCTTACCATAAGGAACAAGAATATATATGGTTTTGGGGTGGGGATCTGAATGGTTTCTGATATATATCGCCTTTTATGAAGTGGAGTGGTGGAGCATGGCCGGGAGACCCCTAGGTTGGAATCGCTGAATGCGTATTATCATAAGGAACAAGAATATATATGGTTTACGGGTGGGGATCTGAAGGGGTTCTGAGATATTGGGCCTTTTTTATGAAGTGGAGGGGGTGGGGCATGGCCTGGGCACATCCTAGGGGACACCCAGGTTGGTGTCACTGAATGCGTCTTATCAATATATGGTTTTGGGGTGGGGATCTGAATGGTTTCTCAGACATATCGCCTTTTATGAATGGGGTGGGAGCATGGCCCCGGTGCACCCTGGGAGACCCCTTGGTTCGTATTACTGAATGCGTCTTATCATAAGAAACAGGAATATATATGGTTTAGGGGTGGGAATCTAAACGGTTTCTGAGATATTGGGCCTTTTACGAAGTGAAGGGGGTGGGGCAAGGCCCGGGCACATCCCAGGTGACCACCAGGTTGGTGTCATGGAATGCGTCTAATCATAACAAACAATAATATATATGGTTTTGGGTCGGGGATCTGAACGGTTTCTGAGGTATATTGCCTTTTATGAAGTCGAGGGCTGGGTATTGCCCCGGCGCAACCCGGGAGGCCCCTAGGTTGCAACCACTGAATGCGTCTTATCATAAGGAACAAGAATATATACGGTTTAGGGTTGGGAATCTGAACGGTTTTGTAGATATTGGGCCTTTGACGAAGTGGAGGGCTGGGGCATGGCCCGGGCACATCCCAGGGGACCCCCAGGTTGGTGCCACTAAATGTGTTTTATCATAAGAACAAATATATATATCTATCTCTCTCTCTCTCTCTCTCTCTCTCTCTCTCTCTCTCTCTCTCTCTCTCTCTCTCTCTCTCTCTCTATATATATATATATATATATATATATATATATATATATATATATATATATATATATATATATATATATATATATAGATTAAATATAAATAATATCCACAATGCGGGTAAATATAACTATGAAAAAATTAAAGAAACACTGGAATAAAAGTTATTTTTCCTGTATTTTTAACAACCGGTTTCATCCATGATGGAATTTTCAAGTTAACAATGATGTTTATTATTGTACGTTAAAGTGACGTAAACGTCAATAGTTATTTATTTTTCCCGTAACGCTCAATAAAAGCTGACGCTTTGGTGTTTTTGAGACGTTACGTATTTACATATGACATATGAAAAAATGTCACCCCATATGTAAATACGTAACGTCTCAAAAACACAAAAGCGTCAGCTTTTATTGAGCGTTACGGGAAAAATAAATAACTATTGACGTTTACGTCACTTTAACGTACAATAATAAACATCATTGTTAACTTGAAAATTCCATCATGGATGAAACCGGTTGTTAAAAATACAGGAAAAATAACTTTTATTCCAGTGTTTCTTTAATTTTTTCATAGTTATATATATATACTTTAGAGGTGGTGGTCTGACTTGTTTCTGAGATATATGGCCTTTTATACACTGGAGGGGGTGGAGCGTGGTCCCGGCACATCTTGGGGGACCTCAGGTTGGCATAAAAGCATGTGGCTAAAATAAGTTCACTGAAGGAATATTTCTATAAAAGTTTTGTCAAAATATCTGCAAAGGCTTGGCAGTAAATTCCATTTTTCTATTTTCCACATTATAAGTCTATGGGAACTATAAGTTGCTATAACAACCAAATTAATGAGCCGATTTTCATTAAAAACACGAACTTTCAATCCCCAAGGATGCTGCAGATGAAATCTGGGCTGAATCGGCCCAGTGGCTTCAGAGATGTCGTTTGAAAGTGTTCACGCCAGACGACGCGGACGACGCAGACGACGACGACGGACAACTGCCTATCCTATAAGCTCCACAATAGCCGTCGGCTCTGGTGAACTAAAAAGGAAAACCGGTGGGACCCGAGGCGGGGCCATTTTTGGCACAGGGCTATATTTATATATATTAGGGACAAAAAATAAGGGAACCCCCAAATTCAAATAGTAAAGAAGCGAAACTTCAATGCCACAGGGAAGGTTTATATGCAAAGGGGATCAGTATCTGGTCCATGCACCAAGAGCATTGATGCATACACGACACCTTCTGGGCATGCTAGTGATTGTGCGATGAATTATCTCCCTTTGCGTCAGTCGCCATTCTTCCAAGCTGTTGCAGACAGTTACAACGCTGTCGTCTGTTGCACACGTGGCGACCCAAGACATCCCAAATGTGCTCAATCGGCGACATATCGGGGGATTTGGCTGGCCACGGCAGTGTCCTTACACCTTGTTGTCTCAGAAATTCGACGGCAACACGGGCTCGATGTGGGCGTGCGTTGTCGTCTTGGAACTCGAAGTTCCCACCAATGCGCCGGGCGAATGGGACGGGACAACCACTGGGCGTAAAACCTGGTCTACGTAACGCTGGTCAGTCAAGTTACCTTGAACGATCATGGTAACTTGACTGGCCAGCGTTACGTAGCCCAAATTCCAAGACGACAACGCTCGCCCACATCGAGCCCGTGTTGCCGTCGACTTTCTGAGGCCTTTTGGATCCAGAAAAGACAATTTTAAAGGTTTCCCTTATGTAAGCCTGTGCACAACATATGAAAAACCCAGGGCGGGGCCATTTATGGCCCCCAAGACTATAATTTCTGACAGGTCCATACCAAATATCAAAGACATGGGCCTTCTAGTTTCAGACAAGAAGATTATTAAACGTTTCCCCTATATATATCTGTGTAAAACCGGTGGGCTCCCGGGCGGACCATTTTTGCCCCCCCCGGGCTATAATTTGAACAATCTTGGTAGAGGTCCACTAGATGAAGCTTTATACCAAACATCAAAGACCTGGGCCTTCTAGTTTCAGACGAGAAGATTTTTAAACAGTATTTCCTTATGTAAGTCTGTGTTAAACCGGTGGGCCCAAGGGCGGGGCCATTTTTGAACCCAGGGCTATAATTTGAACAATCTTGATAGAGGTCCACTTAATGAAGCTTCATACCAAATACGAAAGACCTGAGCATTCTGGTATGGGACGAGAAGAATTTTAAGGGGTTTCCCTATATAAGTCTAAGTAAAACCAGTGGGCCCTGGGCCGGGGGCATTTTTGGCTCCCGTGCAATAATTCGAACTATCTTTGTAGAGGTCTATTAGATACAACTTCATACCAAACATCAAACACCTGGGCCGACTGGTTTCTGACAGGAATATTTTTAAAGGTTTTCACTATGTAAGTCTATGTAACACCGGCGGTCCTCGGCGCGGGGTCATTTTATCCCCAGGGCTATAAATTGAACAATCTTGGTAGAGGTCTATTAGATACAACGTCATCCCAAATATCAACAACCTGGGCCTTCTGGTTTCAGACAAAAAGATAAGTCTATGTAACAAGAGGCCCTTGGGCCACTATGGGCACCAGAGCTCAGGTGGGCACTGCACAATTGCAGCCATGTATTTTAACATGATATCATTTTAATCTGCCAAATGAACCCCCATATCCAAATGAGCACCCATGTGGACTCAGTATATGAATTATTAGGCCTTTTATGAAGCAGAGGGGGTGGGGCATGGACCCAATGGAGCCCTGGTTGGTATCACTAAATGTATCTTATCACAAGGAACAAGAATGTGGTTTAGCAGTGGGGATCTGTATGACTGCCTCTTAAATAGTGGAGGGGTTGGAGCATGCCCTGTCGATCCCAGGAAGGCCCAAGATTGTTGTCCCTAAATGTGTCTTATCATAAGGACCAAGTATATATATGGTTTAGGGGTGGGAATCTCAACGGTTTCGAAGATATGAGGCCCTTTCATGAAGCGGAAAGGAGAGGACTGGCCCCTGCGGACACTCCTACAGTAGGTGTGCTAATAATAAGGAACAAGAACATGTATGATTATTGGGTGGGGATTTGAATGGTTTCTGAAATATATGGCCTTTTATGAAGTGGAAGGGCGGGGCACATTGCCTCAGCGCAAAGAGACCCCCAAGTTGGTGTGACTGAACGAGTCTTATCATAAGTAACAAGAATATGTATGGTTTAGGGGTGGGGATCTGAACGATTTTTGAGATATATAGTTTTTAATGAAGTCAAGCGGTTGGGCAAGGCCCGGGCACTCACAAGCTGGTGTCACTGAATGCGTCTTATCATAAGGAAGATGAATATATTTGGTTTAGGGGTGGGGCTATGAACAGTTTCTGAGATATAAGGCATTTTGTAAAGTGCAGGGGTGGGACAAGGCCCCAGGAGACCCCCAGGTTGGTGTCAATGAATGTGTGTTATCATTAGGAACAAGAGTATATCTGGTTTAGGGGTGGGGATCTGTAAGGTTTCCAAAATATTGTGATATTATGGAATGGAGGGGTGGAGCATGGCCCTAGCACATCCCTTGGGACCCCCAGATTGTTGTCACTGAATGTGTTTCATCATAATGAACAAGAACATATATGGTTTAGGGGTGGGGATCTGAATAGTTTCTGAGATATATGGCCTTTTGTGAAGTGGAGGGGTGGGGCATGGCTCCGGCGCACCTTGGAAGACACCCAATTTGGTGTCAATGAATGTGTCTTATCATAAGGAGCAAGAATATATATGGTTTAGGGGTGATGATCTGTAAGGTTTCCGAGATATTGGGCCTTTTATGAAATGGAGGGGATGGGGCATGGCCTCGGTGCATCCCGAAGGACCCCCAGGTTGGTGTCACTGAATGCGTCTTATCAATAGGAACAAGAATATATATAGTTTAGGTGTCGGGATCTGAATGGTTTCTGAGATATATAGCCTTTTATGAAGTGGTGGGGTTGGGGCATGGCCCCGGCACAACCTGGGGAATAGCTTGGCATAAAAGCATATGACTGAGAGAAGTTTACTCAAGAAACATTTCTATAAAAGTTGTGTCAAAATATCTGCAATGACTTGGCAGTAAATGCCTTTTTTTCAATTTTCCCCATTATAAGTCTATGGAAACTCTAAGTTGCCATAGCAACCAACTTAAACAGCCGATTTTAATAAAAAACACAAACTTGCAATCCCCCAGCCCAAGGATGCTACAGATAAAATTTGGGCTCAATCGGCCCATTGGCTTCAGGAAAGATGTTTAATAGTGTTGACACCAGACATACGACATACGACGACGACGGACAACTGCCTATCCTATAAGCTCCCCCGGAGCCTTCGGCTCTGGTGAGCTGAAAATGATGGTCCCCGTCGCGAAGGCAGTTTGGCCCGTTGGCTATAATTTGAACAATCTTGGTAGAGGTCCACCCGACGAAGCGCCATACCAAATATCAAAGACCTGGACCTTGCGGTTTCAGAGAAGAAGATTTTAAAACTTTTCAGTAAAAAAATCTAGTTTCTGTGACCTTGATGTGCAACAGACCGGAACCATTAGAACAAATTTGAAAGGGGACTACCTCAAAATCATTTCTGTGAAGTTTGGTCAAAATCCTATCAGTGGTTTAGGAGATGTCAATTGAAGAAAGTGTTTACGTGTGCACGGACGGACGCACGGATGCACACACAACGGACAAAAAGTTATCCCAAAAGCTCACCTCGTCACTATGTGACAGGTGAACTCACCTCGTCACTACGTGACAGGTGAAATAATAAATGAAATACTGCTTAAATAAACGTTGTAGAGCGCATCCTGCGATGTAAAGTGATGCTCTTTAAGAGTCTTTATAGAATCTGTATATATATATATAAACACATTTCTAAAGGCACTTTTATATAGTATATAAAAATGCAGATTTAGTACCACCTAATTAATGTTATCCATACTTAAAAAAATCTGCTCCGAATTATCTTTTTTTTTGTGTTATTACATTTAACGAACTGCATTGTTCATACAAAATTTCTATAAAACCAAAATAGAAGAACAAAAAAAAAAAAAATACTATTCATTTAGCTTTTACAGTCAGGAATATAACCCCAGATTTTCATGAAAATTGGGAATACCAGCCAATCTTGAATGATTATTTTCTTAACGGTAATATAATTGCAGTGTAACTGATTCTTGTAGTCAAATTCTGGGAGAGTGGCAGACAACAATTTATGCTCAGTGTGGTCATTTATACTTGTTAACAAGATGGTTAAGAAGATAAATTATAAGCACCACTGGTATACTTTATGTCCGAGTATTAAATGGAACATTCTCTGATTATGTTAAGATGCAACAAAATTTAACTGCAGCACAGCCAAGTCAAACAGCATACCAGCTGCACTCATAATAGTAGATCATCCAGCACATCTTAAAATAATAATAATAATAATAATAATAATAATAATAATAATAATAATAACACACCAAAAAATGTTCGTGTACACAGCCTATTCTCTCTGATCTCAGTCTTTGGTGTCCCAAAAAAAGGGAAATTAGGCACATATATGGGCTAAAGTGGATTTTGGATTTTTGTTTGTTTGATTTGAGGTTTAACGTCCCTGTCAACACTGTAAAGGTCATTTTGGAGACGTTGCTTCCAATTTTGTGGGACTTTTACCCGACATTGAGATGAAATGATATCTCATGCCCTGTCGCCCAATGACACCAATAGGGTTTATAAGCATGGACGGTCTGCCTCGCACCGCGGAGCCTGGACAGGCTTAGATCCTCTAAGCGGTTTACCAGTACTAGTGTGCGGGCCGGATTCAGCTCTGTGTGAAAACATCATGCAGCCCATATATTTCTTCAAGCCCCTATGGGCGGGGGCCGCGTGGATTTTGGATAAAATATAACTGAAATGTTCAAAAAATGAAATGTAACTGAGACTCATGAGAGTAATTAACCCATAAGTTGCCAGTCACAACAGTTGTCGTCTACTTTGTAGTCTTCTGGTCACTTTTAGTCATTGTTGCAAATACTGTGGACCCAGATCAAATTGCTGCTCTAGGTGCTCTCCGATCTGGGTCCACACGTTTTGCGTGTTTCCGATGAAGAAAAGTTGACAAGAAGCTGCTGCAGATGACATAAACAGTGAACTTTTTAGATGCAGTTTGTCTTGGCATTTTAAAGATTTACTAATTTAGCAATTGAACTGACCCACAAACTGCACTTGATCTCTCGTTTTTTGTCACGTAGGCAAGTTTTTTTTTTGGATGGAAAGTTAGAGCGTAATTATAGCCTATTTCAAAAACTCCAGGGTTGCGAACGTTGATTTTGCATTCTCTCTGTTGTGGGTCATAAGCGTCGAACGTTTTTAATTGATGTTTAACGTCCTCATCAGACGGGCCTCCGTGGCCTAGTGGATAAGAGCGTGGATAAGAGCGCTGACTCTTAGTCATTAGGTCTCTCACCGCCGTAGGTTCGAGCCTCGCTCGGGCCACGTGTGAGACGCCAAGTTCTGCAACGGAAGGTCAGGTGGTTTTTCTCCGGGTACTCCGGTTTTCGCCCACCTCTGATTAACGATCGGCTCGATATGAGTGAAATAATCTTGAAAGTGCCGTAAAACCCAAACCAAAAAAAAAAAAAAAAAAAAAAAGAACGTCCTCATCAGGGCTATTCAGGTCATTTTGGAGATGTTGCTTCCAATTTTGTTGGACTTTTACCCGACATTGAGATGAAATGTCAAAGGGAGCGTGGTAGCTCATTAGTACACCTGCCAAGATTGTGCACAATGGCGTTTGTTTTGTTTGTTTGATTTGAGGTTTAACGTCCCCATCAACACTGTAAAGGTCATTTTGGAGACGTTGCTTCCAAGTTTGTGGGACTTTTACCCGACATTGAGATGAAATGACATCTCAAGCCCTGTCGCCCAATGAAACCAATAGGGTATATTAGCATTGACGGTCCGCCTGCACAATGGCGTATAACAGCATATAGAGGAAGACAAAAAAGAAAAAGAAAGAAAGAAAGAAATGACATCTCAAGCCGTTTGACCCAAAGAAAACCAACTGGGTTAATATGCATGGACGGTCCGACTCGTTTTACTTTGCCTAAGAGGGCTTCGACGTCCAAAGCAGTATTCCAGTACTCATGAGCGGTCCGTTCGAGCTCTGTGTGAACGCACCATGCAGCCCAGTCAATTTCTCCTAACCCCGTTGGGCGGGGTCCGAGCGAACATGCGTAGATACATATGTGTGTTTGTTTGATTTGAGGTCTTACGTCACCGTCCCCGCCCACGGGGGCTTGAAGAAATAGATAGGCTACATGATGCTTCTACGCAGAACTGAAACCGACCGTCCATGAGTATTGGTAAACCACTTAGAGGCTCTAAGCCTGCCCAGGCAAAGTGGTGTTAGTCGGACCGTCCATGCTTATAAACTCTATTGTTCTCATTTGCCGAAATGGTTTGAGATGTCATTTCATCTCAATGTCGGGTAAAAGTTCAACAAAATTGGTAGCAATGTCTCCAAAGCATAACCTGGGACGTTAAACCTCAAACCAAACAAACAAAACGTCCAGGTCAACATACTATCGGTCATCTTGGAGACGTTGCTTCCATTTTTGTGGGACTGAGATGAAATAACATATCAAGCCCTGCCGCTAAATGAACCAATAGGGTTTATATGCATGGACGGTCACGACTCACGTCAATTCTCCTGGGAAGGCTTAGAACCTCTAAGTGGTTTACCAGTACCCAAGTGCGGTCAATTTCAGCTCTGTGTGAAAGCATCATGCAGCCCAATCTTATTTCTTCAAGCCCCGATGGGCGGGGGTGGGCTGTGCATGCTTGCGCGTGCACGTGAGAGAGAGAGAGAGAGACAGACAGAGAGAGAGAGAGAGAGAGAATGAGAGTTTGATCTGAGGTTTAACATCCCCGTCAACACCCATTTTAGAGACGTTGCTTCCATTTTGTGGGACTTTTGAATGAAAACTCAAACCCCTGCAGCCCAACGAAACCAATAGGGTTAATATGCATGAACGGCCTGACTCGCACCTCTTTTCCTGGGCAGGCTCAGAACCTCTAAGCAGTTTACAAGTACTCAGGGTGCGTACTGAGAGAGAGAGAGAGAGAGAGAGAGAGAGAGAGAGAGAGAGAGCGAGCGAGAGAGAGAGAGAGAGAGAGAGAGAGAGAGAGAGAGAGAGAGAAGAGAGAGAGAGAGAGAGAGAGAGAGAGAGAGAGAGAGAGAGAGAGAGAGAGAGAGAGAGAGAGAGCAAGAGTAGCATATGTCCAAATTTCATATGTTCAAATTTCATTCAAAATGATGCGTTGACCAGATTGAAAGTCTAGATCTGAAACATGCTGCTTTGCGAATAATAAAAAGTGTTACCATGCATTTGCTAAGGAAACGATTTTTAGTATGTTGATAAATGATTGTCTCTTTCTCTAAATTCTCTAAATTGTCATGGATGACTTTTTTTGTTTTGCTTTTTATAACCTTAGAAACTCAATCTATTATGGACATGGCAAACTGAAAGAAACCGATGCCTTTCTGAAACTGGAAAGCACTGAAGAAAGTGCGATCAAAGGTTGGGAGCCTGGAAGTTTCATTATTTTCAATCGACCGAAGTCTCAGTCGCGGAGACGTTCCAAAAATGGCATCTTAACATTGGCGTCGTGACGTAAGAGGTTACCAACCTAGTTGCACGTGAACGTCAACTCGAAAAATTTAAACCCGTTGAAATACATACCGGACGAGTTTAAAAATATCGTATAGAAAGAACATCTTTCATGTTTTTTTTTTTTTTGTTTTTTTTTCTTCTTTTTTCTGTTTATTAACTGTCATTTGTTAGCTGAACGAGCTCGTAAGTGGTAACTGTTCTGATAAGAACATTATCTAATAATCTGGTAGTTTTGCTTAAAACATGTGGGCAACATTTTCATTTTCAAAAGCTGTTTACATGTTTCTGCAAAGATATTAGTATAGTTGCTACATTCATTTATCAAAATTTTTAACTTTTGAACAACTGGTCCCGGATTTTTACGTAATGGCGTAGGCTCACAGAATCAACGACATACGTACAACATGTAATTAATATCTTGAATCTCGTTTCAACTTGCCAATGGAGAAAGGGAAAAATAACGTTCCGTCAACACTCGACACTATGTCATTTTGGAAACGTTACTTACGATTTTGTTGGACTTTAACCCGACACTGAGATGAAATGACATCTTGGCCTACCGTCGAAAGAAAACAGTGGTCCGACTCGCAATACTTTTCCTGCCGGGCGGTTTACCATTACTCAATCTTGGTCGGATTCAGTCCAATCTATTTCTTAGAGCTCCGCCGATGGGCGTGGGCGCCGGCCCCTTTTGATTGACCAAGCCCGTTTACGGGACCAACTCTGTATTCGACATGTTTGTAATGTGGATAAGGTTCTTAGGGGCGCTCTGTGCAGCCAAAGTGGTCCAAAGTTTCACTGAACTCAAACGAAAACAAAATGAAGGTCAGGGTGATGCTTCACCGCAACCAAACAGTCTCATAACGTCACTGTTATGATGAAGGTAATTATTCAATCAAAGCACTGACAGCACTGGTGGGCCGACAACGTATTGTTTGTTTGTATTGGAGTTTAATGGCCCAATCAGCAATAATTTAGGTCATTTTTGAGCCGCTCAGTTTACCTATCCAAACTTTTCCTTGGCAGGCTTATGCATAACCGGTTAACCAGTACAGTGCACATTCTTTCGCCAGAAACCGACAACTGCCATTCTTGAATCAGCGAAAGGGAGAGAATGACCGTAAAAGATTTCATGATCAATCTCCAGGAAATAATGTTGCCGACCCCAGCAGATATCGAACCCGTGTCCTCTGGATCACCAGTCTGAAGCGCATCCGACTAAGCTACCGAGACCGGCCGGGGCCGACAATGCAAGAACGAGTATGACCCGACTTCTAGCTGTAAAACAACACCATACTAGGTCAAATTGTGGAAGGATCTTGCCTTGCACGTGCACAAAAAGAGACTCGCGATTCGTTTATATCTAGTCCCCTTTATGATGAGAATGTTTTGGAATATCATTGGTTAAATATTAAAATGGATATTTTCTCAGGTTGCTGAATGGCATGCATATGTGAAAAATGATCGAATTATGCACAATTCTGCCATGTATTCCACGGTAATGTCCACGGACCTAAAATATATTGGACAAGCCATTGCTTATTGTTTGTTTGTTTGAATTGGTGTTTAACGTCCCCGTCAACACTACTTAGGTCATTTTGGATAGGCTGCTTCCCTTTTTGTGTGACTGTTACCTGACATTGAGATGACATGACATCTCAAGCCCTGCCGCCAAATGAAACCAGAAGGCTTACCGCTTTGCCTGGGCAGACTAAGTCCTTCTAAGCGGTTCACACAGTACTCGTGTGCTCTGCGTGGAAGCATCATGCAGCCCAACCTATTTCCCCAAGCCCCAATGGGCGGGGTTGAGAAGCCATTGCTTTTACCAAATTGACTATACGGAACTTAAAGTTCACTGTAGTTACCGATCATTTTTTAGTTTTTCCTTCACCAATCATGTCCAAACACCCAATAAAAAGATAGGGCAACTTAAAAAAAAAGTTAAAGTGGTTTAATCCATTGAAATCATGTTGCCCTTAACCTTTTTGGCCGGCCCCCATAGCTCAGTTGGTAGAGTGTCCGCTCTGGGGAACAAGAGGTCACGGATTCGATCCCGGGCCGCGACATACCAAAGTAGTTAAAAATGGTATTAGCTGCTCCTCGCTTGGCACTCAGATTTACGGGGTAGAGCTAGGACTGGTCGACCCAGTGTCAGGATAATGTGACTGGGTGTGGTATCATGTAATGTGTCTGGGACATGATACTTCAGTGAGACAGCACTATAAAAGTGAGCATTGAGCTCCCTGTCGCAACCAGACACCGTTGTGATATGACTGAAAAATTGTTGAAAGCGACGTTAAACCCGAATTCACACACACATTCACTTAACTTTATTGTTGGCACACTACTGTCAGCTGAAATTGACAAAAACAAAAATGCAACAAAACAACACCAGATTATTTATACAATCGTTAAGTGTTGGTTTTGTTTGTTTTGATGTTTATGGGCCAAGTCAACACTTTTTAGGTAATTTTTAGCTGGTCAGTTTATGTATCCATACTTTATACGTAAGGGCCCCCGCCCATAGGGGCTTGAAGAAATATATGGGCTGCATGATGCTTCCACGCAGAGCTGAATACGGCCCGCACACTAGTACTGGTAAACCGCTTAGAGGATCTAAGCCGGTCCAGGAACAGCGGTGCGAGGCGGACCGTCCATCCTAATAAACCCTATTGGTTTTATTGGGGGACAGGGCTTGGGGTGTCATTTGATCTCAATGTCGGGTAAAAGTCCCACAAAATTGGAAGCAACGTCTCCAAAATGACCTTTACAGTGTTGACGGGGACGTTAAACCTCAAATCAAACAAACAAACTTTATACGTAAGCCATTAACCATGCAGTGCAGTGCACATTCTTTCGCCCAAAACTGACAACTGCTCTTCTTGAATCAGCGGAATGGAAAGAATGACCGTAGGAAGGATTCCATGACAAATCTCCACGAAAGAATGTTGCCGACACCGGCAGGTATGGAACCCGCGTCGTTCTGATCGCCAGTCAGACGCGCATCCAACTAAGTGTTGGCTACTTGATCATGAGTGTAACTTTACCGAATTCAGTGCGACAGATGTGCATTGGTATGTGTTGCTAAACCCAAAAATTATGAAAAGAAAAATAGACGGGAAGCCTAAGTGAGAATGTGTGAGCTCTATATGGACCAAATTCCGCTAAAATGCATGCCACATTTTTAACCATCTCCTCTTGGATATTTTTGTTCTGCTTTTACGGACCTTATAAAATCATTTCACATATCGGGGCGATCCTTTTCTTTTCTTTCTATATATACTGCCATACGCCCTCGCGGGCATTCTAGGCAGGTGTATTTTACATACACTCCTTAATCAGAGTCGGGTGGAAACAGGAGTACTCGGAGAAAAAAACCTGACCTTCCGTTGCAGAACTTGGCGTTTACATGTGATCCGAGTGGGGCTTGAATCACAGCGGTTAGAGACCCAAAGATGAAAAGTCATTGCCCTTACCCTTACCCATCAAGCCAGGAAGGCCCGGTTAATCACTTGGACAATTACACAGCGTTTAATGTGGGTGCGAAAACAGCATTTCTTGTGCGATTTTGATTCTGTTTAAAGCAAACTGTTTCCAAAAGGGTAAGCTAAAAGCTGATAGGTAATATGTAAACAGATACTACATGTGAGTAAAATAAAGTGGCAAAAACCACAGTTGTGTAGAACATTTTTTGCCGGGTATACAGTAAAACCTGTCTTAGTGGTCACCTCTATTAAGCAAGAAACCTGTCTAAAGCAAACAGACATTTATTTCCATAAAAAGGAAAATGCATTAAATTTCACCTGTGTTGAGCAAGCACCTGTCCTAAGCAAGCACTTTTGAATATCCCATCTATAGGTGGTTGCTTAATACAGATAGGACTGTATATTCATGTATGGCACAATTACAGTTTGCAGTCATGTGAATGAGTTTTCTTTTTTTTCTGTTCTAAAATAATTATACTTCTTTTGGATTCGAATAAGGAAACCCCTAAAATGACATATTTGCCGCCATAAGATCATACTGTATATATTGGCAGGATAATGTCATTTGCACCGCTCGCACACCTCACTGAGTTTGTTCTAACGAGTACCCACAACCTAGGTCTTGGAGTAGAAAAAAAAGCAAAGTAATGTATACCACTGTAAATCCCAGTCTGCTCTATATGGTGTGGGTTTAGCCATTGGAACATTATGAAAACACACCTATACAAATACATTGTAACCTTTGTTGCCGAAAAAGTGAAAATTTAAACCCTCCTGTTGAACCCGGATATGTCTTATCTTTCAAACATTGGAGATCCAGATCAGATGGCTTCTTATCAGATGGCTTCTCATTGTTTGTCATTCAGTTTTTGATTTTGTTGCAATATTTTGCATCAAGTAATCTGATCAATTTGATATATAAATATTCAGTAGGTCAAGGGTTAAGAGGAAAAATTGTGATATTTTTCTAATTTCTGCTCAAAATATAGATTGTAGGTACTCGTTAGCACAGCCTCTGTAAGAAAATGTTTTCAGATTCTGGAGAGGTCAGTATATACAGTACAAGAGAGAAACTAAAACAAATTGGGGGAAAGTGTAAACATTAGCAGCTCGCCTGCTGATTTAATGGATTTTACTGCAGATACTTGAGCTGTTAATAATAAACATCAGTGATAAGGTACTGAACAAAGTTTGTTCATTTCCGTGGGGTTATATTCTTGACTGTTTATCTTTATTGGTAAAACATGAAAATCAAATGTTCAGCCTTTTCAAAAGCTATCCTTGTCACACTCCGATAGTTCAAAAAAAAGGACATAAACATGTCACTAGGTAAGGTTTTACATAAACAAACACTATTCTGTATGAATCTCATGTTTGTGGAACGCTGTGATGTAGTGATAAAGCGACGGACTCGTGATTGAAAGGAACCCGGTTCCAAGCAGGCACATGACGTAATTGTGACGTCACATCAACGTCGGTACAATGTCAAAGCGTAGATGCAACATCAAATCTACGTCGGTGCAACGTCACGGCAATGCACCGACGTTGACTGTCATGACGTTGCACCGTTGCTGATTTAACAAAATTTACATTTCCAATGCAAATCTATAGAAAACAATGTAGTTCATACTGCCACGAACGCATCGAGTCACAGGATTTTCAGTGACTGTCAGGTGACATTAATCTAAACCATTGTTCTCTACGGGCGATGGTGGTGTCAACGCTGTTCCGCTCTTTGTAGAAAAAAAAACAGCGTGCAAATGTTTTTTAGCTTTAAAAAATTGCCCTATAAGCATTTTTTCGCCCAGCGATGAGGGGCAAAGAATGTAAATATAAAAAATAAATTTATTTTTTCTGCTTTTCATGAAAGTATGAACGACAGCGGATTGCTAGCAAAGTTTACATTTTAATTCGGGGTTCATTTACTTTGCACGCGGCCCTTCATGAACAGCAGAAAAATAAAATTCATTTCTTAAATGTATGCACTGACCTTGTCATGACGTTGCACCGACGTTGATTTAACAATCTATGCACTGACCTTGATTTAACGTTGCCCTAGCGACGCGTGCCTGCTGAGTTCGATCCCACGCGAAGCAAGTGTTTCCTCGAGCAAGAGACTTTATGCACGTTTCTACCCGGTAAAAGAGTGCCACGGGGAAGGTAAGTATTGGTTTACCCCCCAAAAAACTTTCGCCGACTATTATACACCAATACGTGAATTGCCTCATTCTAAAACATACATTGGCCTTTCTTTCAGACTGTCAAAAAATTTATACGCGAGATAAATCATTCACATCAGAATCAGGATTGTTTACTGTTGACACGTTCTTAGACAATCCTTCAGCAAGAAAAAATATACTGTCTGCACATATACGTATAATTAGCAATAAAATTACATACCAGAAACCCAAGCCAACAGGCATATGATTTTACACACATTCGTTGCAAACACATTGGAAGGCGCCATTTTGAACTTACAAAATTATTTTCGTTGTAACATGACCGTGCTAGAAATGAAGGAATTCAACGATGAATTCATAATACATAATTGATCACTGATCCTGATATGCCTAGCGTCCCATGAAGGAGACCCAGGTAAACAGTGTAGCCCCAGATCAGACGCCACAGAACTCGGCGTCTGATCAGACTCTACACTACTGCTAATATACAGGAATGTATGCGAAACATAAATCGGATGAAAAAACAAAACAAAAAAACACTACAAGTGTAAGATTCAATTTGCCATGAATGAGCTATAACGAATATAAAAATAGGCTAATCCCTCATAGTTATTTAACTTTTTCATTCAACCGGAAACTTTAGTAACTTTTACGAATGTAAAAGAAAAAATCCATAAGTTGACCTATATGTATTTACTACGATTTTTACTTATAGAAATATTAGCTTTTACAAAAACTTTGAGTATACGCTTTGCACACATTAATTTGTGAATTCACAGGAACTTGAAAGTAAAATAACTATATATTTGTTCACGTGTTTGTTGTGTGTCAGTAGATATTAAAGTCATTAACATCCATTCATTTCAGTTAAGGATTTCTAAATGTTCACGCCTACATATTCTCATTTAACAAAACTTCTGGTCAATGACAACAACTCGACCCAGCAGGCACACGTCGCTGGGGGAAACGTCAAATCAACGTCGGTGCAACGTCATGACGTCGCACCGACGTTAAGATGACGTTGTATCAACTATATGACGTTGAACCGACGTTGAAGTGACGTCACAATTACGTCATGTGCCTGCTGGGGTACATGTACAAATGCATAAATATATATAACACATGATAAGAACGCTGATTCTCCCATCGCTGTAGTTCGAGCCATTCTCGAGTCACATCTGAGACGCAAAGTTCTGCAAATGCAGGAAACGAGCTCCACCCCGACCCCTCGCCCGGGATCTCCGGGTTTCGCTACTCTCTGATTAATGATTGATTCGAAATAAGAGACATAATCTTGAAAGGGCCTTAAAACCAAAACCAAAACCAAGAAGACGTGCCCTCTATCGTGAAACCTTACAGAGCTGTAAGACACAGTTAGATGACGAGCAGAAGTCAAGAGCCATAACTCTAGCTTTATTACATTTTGAAATAATGGTCATTTGAACGTTGAAAACATTGGTATTAGTCATTTATTGTTTGTGGTATGTGTTATGTAGCTTTGAATACGGCCGTTAACAACTCATGAAACTTTACAGAAATGAAAAAACACTATAGGAAAAAAAAAGAAAGAAAGAAAAAAAATAAAAACAACAAAAAAACAACATAAAACTAGTTTACTTAGATTAGGAATTGTAGCACTTTTAATCACAAAACCACTATTTTCATTTTTCAGTGGGCCATAATTAAAAAAGTGTAAAGTAGAAGTAAAACAAAGATCAGGAATTGATACAATTAACTTACTCCACCCATAAAAGACACCACAGGGAAAGAAATACAAACATTAAGCGACCAGACCATAATGGAAACCTAAACAAAGGAAGGCCATACGGACAGTTACTTTCCCACCAAATGGCCATATGGCCATCCAAAAAGTCAGAGTTATGGTTATTGTCTACTGCGTATCGACTTATTGGGCTTCTTATTTCTGTAAAGTTTCAGTGTCATGAAACTATATCTAAGGTTTTCCTAGATAACAAACGCAAGGAATATCTGAAACCACTGTTTTCGTTCTTCAAGGGGCTATAATTCCAAAAGTCGAGACAGAATTATGACCCTTGTCTTCTGCACATTGCGAAATGGTGCTTTACAATTCTGCATAGTTACATGATAACGGGTACATCTTTTTAAAATGGGAACCGCTATATAGACAGGATAATATATATTTTCTCAAGTTATTTAGAAACATTTTGGCATATCCAAATATATATTTGGAAGTAGACGACTTATAAGTATATCGTAGCATCTTTTTTCGGCACTTTCAAGTGAAAACCGAAGTACCCGGAGAAAAACCACCTGACCTTCCACTGCAGAACTTGGCGTCGCACATGTGACCCGATCCCAGAGCGGTGAGAGACCCAATGATTAAGACTCAGCACTTTTTCCACTATGTAACGGAGGCCCGTTCGTAGCATTTATTTTGAGCTATAATATGTCTTTCTTAATTTAAAATGCAATAAATACCATGTAAAATTGTAGTTTTCAAACATGCTTATAGTAAATACAGAGGTCCAGAAATTCGAACATCAAATACAGATATATATTATACGAGGGCGAGTCAATAAAAACAGCCTAACTTATTTCTGGAGGAGATGGATCTCTTCTTTTTCGATGTATTTATAATTACCCTCTGAAAGTATACAATTGGACCAACGCTGTTCCAGTGCCATGAAGCCAGTGTCCTTGTCTCCGACTCACTCTTCAACTGCTGCTACGACTTCTTCGTTGGACCGCAAATGACGTCCACGGATATCCTTTTTCAAGTTTGGGAAGAGGAAAAAGTCACAACGTCCGGAGAATAGGCGTTGTGCGGTATTAGCTCGTATCCATTCCGTTCAAACAGCATCCATTGCAATTTTGCAAGTGTGAACTTTTGCATTGTCCTCTTGGAACAGAATCCCTTTAGAGAGTTTACCTGGACGTTTTTCACAGATCGAAGTTCTCAGTTTTCTCATGAATCTTTACAGAAAATAAAAAACACTATAGGACGATGTGCAGATGACAAGAAACATAACGCTAGTTACTTAGTTTAGTAATTATAGCATTTCGAATAACAAAACCACTATTTTCAATGTTCAGTGGACCATAATTAAAATGATGTAAAGTCGGAGTTATGGTTATTGTCTACTGCGTATCGATTCAATCCGCCTTTTTATTTCTGTAAAGTTTCAGTGTCATGAAACTATATCAAACGGTCTTCAACCTAAATTACAAACGCAAGGAATATCAGAAACCACTGTTTTCGTTCTCAATGGGCATACTTTCAAAAGTACTCGACTAAGAGTTATGACCCTTGTCTTCTGCACATTGCGTAATGGTGCTTTATATTTCTGCAAAATTACATGATAATGGGTATGTCTTTCTAAAATGACAACCTCTATATAGACAGGATAGTATAAATTGTCTCAAGTTATTCAGAAGAATAATGACAAATCCAAGCAGACGACATAAAAGTATATCAGAGCATTTTGTTTTGTTTGGTTTTACGGCCCTCCCAAGATAATTTCACTTATATCAAGCCGATCGTTAATCTGAGCTGGGCGAAAACCGGAGTACCCAGAGAAAAACCAACACATATACTTATTGTCTGTTTATTTGGTTTGCGGTTTAACGTCCCCGTCAACACTGTAAAGGTCATTTTGGAGACATTGCTTCCGATTTTGTGGGACTTTTACCGGACATTGAGATGAAATGACATCTCAAGCCCTGTCGCCCATTGAAACCAATAGGGTTTATAAACATGGACGGTCCGACACTCACACCGCTTTGCCTGGGCAGGCTTTGATCCTCTAAGCGGTTTACGAGTACTCATGTGTGGGTCGGATTCAGCTCTGCGAGGAAGCATCATGCAGCCCATACACATGGGGCCGAACACATATACTTATAGTGAATACAGAGGTCCAGAAATTCGAACATCAAATACACATAAACAGTTTGATCAGTGAATATACGAGGGCAGGTTCAATTAAAAAACAGGCTAACCTATTTCAGGGTGACATCGATCACTTCGTTTTCGATGTATCTATAATTACTTTATAAAACTACTCACTTGGACCAACGCTGTTCCTGTGCCATCAGCCAAGAACTAAAGAAGCCAAGGTCCTTCTCTCCGACCAACTCCTCAACTACCACCACGACTTCTTCGTTGGATCGGAACTGACGTCCATGTATATCCTTTTTCAAGTTTGGGAATAGGAAATCGTCACTAGAAGCTAATTCCGGAGAATAGGCGGGGTGCGATATTAGCTCGTTTCCGTTCTGGTCAACTGCTTCCATTGCAATTTTGCAAGTGTGGGCTCTTGCATTGTCCTGTTGGAACAGAATCCCTTTGGAGTATTTACCTCGACGTTTTACACGGATCGTAGTTCTCATTTGGTCGAGCAAATTTGCTCAATACGCACCTGATAGTGTACTTTTCTTTGCTAGAAAGTCCACATTATAATATCGCCTTTTGCTTCCCAAAATACAGTTGCCATCACCTTGCCAGCAGAGGGTTGCATTTTGAACTTCTTTGGCCTCGGAGACCTTTGCCGTACCGACTGGCGACTTTGAGTGTTATTCTCTGGCTCATAATAATGGACCCAGGCCTCATCCACAGTCACCAGACGTGAAATAATATCATCTTCCTTTGACCTAAATCGCTGCGCTGCATACTGATGCTCTGGTTGCCATTTGCTCGTCGCTTAGGGATTTCGGGACCAAACGGGCTGTTAGCTTGCCCAAGGCCAAGCGATCATGTACAATTGTTGAGACTCTACCATGTGAAATGTGTAATGTGTATTTCTTCCACCTTAATTCGCCTATCAGAGTACACCAGATCCCGCATATTGTTACACATTTCTTCATCGGTGGCATCTGATGGGCGTCCTGGTTTCGTCTTCTAAAGACGTTCTCCTGCGTTTGAAATCCCCAACTCAGTATTTATCTTGTGCATACGGTGGTGCAGAAGAACCATAAACATTGGTCAACTCGCAATGATTCCATGACCTGTTTTCCCTTTCAAATATAAGTACCGATTTACTGCACGAAGTACTACTCAAATTTTGACGAAAACCTTGCGTTTGCATCGCTAGCCATGTTTGACGTTCAATATTGTATGAGTGAATGACACGGTAAGGGTGCAATTGTGCCCTCATGCGTGACACATGTATTGAAACAAGGCATGCAAATCTTGGTTGTCTCGGTCTAGGCTGGTTACTTATTGACTTGCCCTCGTTTTGAAAGCCATTTAGATTTGATTGATTACAACCCAGTTTAATTCTGACCGTCTTATGATGTGACTGGGAAAGTCTTGCGGGTAAGATTGCTCTCCACGTATTTACGCAGTGAAAACGCGTTCGGAATACACAGCGGAATATGCAGCGCCTGTCGACGTCTATCTATCTATCTATCTATCTATCTATCTATCTATCTATCTATCTATCTATCTATCTATCTATCTATCTATCTATCTATCTATCTATCTATCTATCTATCTATCTATCTATCTATCTATCTATCTATCTATCTATCTATCTATCTATCTATCTATCTATCTATCTATCTATCTATCTATCTATCTGCGTCGGTCACATTTGACCATTACCGCAGGTGTACATTACATACACTCCAGGTTTGCAGGATGAAAGCCTACACAGTAATCATGTAATTACGGTAGGGATCTTTAACCTGCACAGGGGATGGTTCTCCCTGCACAGGGGGCCTCCAGTTAACGTCCCGATCCGAAGGACGGTGCACTTTAGGCTATAAATTCATATAGCGTTTCCACATGTCTATTTTTAAAGCGTTTCCAAGAATTCATGTCAAAAATCATTTCCAAGAAGTTAAGCTAAAAGTAAATTTACATTAGAACTTTCTTCCTTTGACAAAGCTATCTCGTTTACCAATGGGGGATAATTAAACCCATACATCACAATATGATATTCCACATTTATAAATAGAAGTGGAGGCGATGATCAGGAATCGATACAATTAACCCGCAGCTCCCATAAACAGTAGATCCGGATCGGTCGTCGCGTTTTGCGGCGTCTGATCTTGGTCTGCAATATATCAATTCGCCACTGTCCCCAAAAGGACCGCTAGGCATATATGGGTTAATTACAATAGTTAAGCTCAATGTAATAAAGCAGGCGTACTTGACTCCATTTCTGAGTTAGGGCGGTAGCGCTCTGCACTGACCTGACGTACACGGGGATTCTGGGTATCTATTCCAAGAAAAATACCAGTTTTTCATATGAAGAAAATATGTATGATCGTGGGATACGTCAAGACATACATCGCTGGTAAAATTTCAGACAAAATAATTTAGGTTTCTTGCGAATTGGATAAATTAAATGCGTTGTAAGCGTTTTACTTTTTCGCGTAATAATATCTATTCTGTGTAGGATAGTGATGCGTCATACAATTAGGAAGAATAAGACATGCGCAGACAATGGAGTCAGGTTTCTTTCGTCTCGAATTATTTCCCATTTCCGGGTACCCCGTGCATAGTCTATTATCCCTATTCTTATATCTTAGCTACCATATTCAACGTAATAAGCGTACTAAACTAACCCTATGTTCTGTATAACTTGATTTCTGCATGTGGGCCAAAGTTTATCATAATGCTAAAACATCTATGTGCTAAAATTGTGGCTTTCATAAGTCTTGAGCTAGCATTTTTTCAGTTATTTACGAAAACACTCCTATTCAAATATATATAGAATTTTGCCACCAAAAATGAAAATTTCCCGATGGAAAATTCCTTTTTGTCATATTTCTGCTTTAAACATAGATTGTGGATACTCGTTAGAACCGCCTCGCTGGCGCGGTTCTAAGAAGTACCCACACTCTACATGTATGTTTTAGCAGAAATAAGACAAAAATAATGTACATGTATGCCCCTGTTAACCCAGTTTTACTGTATGAAAGTAACGTCTCCAAAATGACCTAATTGAAGGGGACGTTAAATTTCAACTCAAACAAACAAACAGACGACAAAGCAGACAACAGCGGTTGTGACCGATGCCTCAAGTCCCGCAAAATTTGAGGTAACAACATTTGTCGACGGGTACATGTCCATTCATTTAATCAAAATTGTCCATCCCGGTATAAGACAGAACCATCTACAATAGCTGGATTTGCGATCGCACTGATGCTGTTGCCAAGCATGACTGTGGCGTAGTCAGGGAAGCCACTGCTGTCATCAACTTGTCCTTCTGCATCAACACTCCGTAGTTGATTACCGACCGCACACGAGTACTGGTATACCGCTTAGAGGATCTAAGCCTGCCCAGGCAAAGCGGTGCGAGTCGCACCGTCCATGCGTATAAATCCTATTTGTTTCATTGGGCGACTTCTACCCGACATTGAGATATAATGACATCTCAAACCCTGCCACCAAATGAAACCAAAAGTGTTTACAAGCATGGACGGTCCGACTTGCAACGCTTTGTCTGGGCAGGCTTAAATCCTCTAAGAGGTTTACAAGTACTCGTGTGCGGGTCGGTTTTAGCTCTGCGTGGAAGCAGCATGCAGCCCATCTATTGCTTCAAGCCCCGATGGGCGGGGGCACGTTTGAGAAGTAACTGAATATTCTTAGTACACACCCATATGCAATCATCCATACCTAAAAACGGGTATTTACTGATGATAGTTTTCCTATTTTACTCCATAAGTAACTTGCGGGTCCTCATGGGAATCGTCTCAGTCAGGCAGTTGTAACGAGTACCCACATCCTACATTATACATTTTATCTCTATATTGACAACGGGAAGCTTACTACTAGGCTGTACCATAAAAGAGATGACTTCAATTTTCCCAATGTTAACTTTCCCTTCCTGAGCAGTAATATCCCGTCTGCACCAACATATGGAGTTTACGTTTCACAGTTAATTCGTTATGCTAGAGCCTGTTCCAAGTATCAGGACTTTCTGGAACGTGGGAAGGTGCTCACTACCAGGTTGTTATGCCAGGGGTTTAAAAAAAACCAAACTGGTATCAATTCTAAAGAAGTTCTATTGGAGGCAACATGATCTTGTGTATCCGTACAATGTGGCAATTTCCAGAATTATTTCTGATATGTTTGCCAATGGAAAGCCATAGGAAGACTTCCGAAACTTATGACATACCCTTCTCGGCATTTACTCCCTTTTTTCGTTCAGGTCGATAGGCATGGTGGGCGAAGCTCGCTTACAAAATAATGCTTACTATCCTAGGACGCCTGATTACACTCTTCTGGAGCCCATGTCTGTTGGTCTGAACATTGATATTTGCCATTTGTCTATGGATTAATGATTTTGGATTAACGTTTTGGTACTACGACCTAAACTTCCTTATACGCCTAGGAACAAAATAAGGGAAAAATGTATACCTTGTAAACTCCATTTCTCTCTATATTCTTTACATGTCCCCCCCCCCATCGGGGCTTGGAGAAATAGCTTTGGCTGCATGATGCTTCCACGCAGAGCTGAAACCGACTGCACATGAGTACTGGTAAACCGCTTAGAAGGTCTAAGCCTGTCCAGGCAAAGTGGTGCGAGTTGGACCGTCCATGCATATAAACCATATTAGGTATATTGGGCGGCAGGTATTGAGAAGTCATTTCATCTCAATGTCGGGTAAAAGTCCAACAAAATTGGAAGCAATGTCTCCAAAATGACCTAAATAGTGCTGATGTGGACATTAAACATCAAATCAAACCATAACTTTGTACTGTACATGTAAATTGGGGAATAGTGGGTTGTTCATTACATGGACTTAATTATTAATATGTTGACGTACCACCTGTTTGCTCCAATTAGGAGTAATTATTAGTTAGGGCTGGGTGAGGGGGCGGGTAAGGAGACTTGCCATAAAAAAAACATGTGATAAAATATTGCGACAAAGTCTTCGAAAGATCAGGTAGAAATCTGTAGTGGTCTATCAACTGAAATCCAGGCGTTTTCGTGCTTCAAGTTTGTCTACTTATGATTGTTCTACCCTTCACACTACACTTCCTCATAATCTTATAAAATAACAACTTAATGAGTTAATTGAATGGACATTTCATAGGGAAGACTCCCTCTATCTTAATGTAAGAAATGTTTTTTTTTTCACTTCTGAAGAGCATAAAAAAATATACTTTATGGTCATATCAGAAAGTGTGTGAAGCTCTCACCTTTCTACTTGACACTATTTACATAAGATTTGGTACTCAGTTATTTAGTCAAATTGTGGGTATTCCGATGGGTACTAATTGCGCACCACTTGTGGCTAATTTGTTTTTGTTTTGTTATGAGAGAGACTTTATAATGTCCCTTTCTGCTGAAAACCAGTCTGAAATCATTGAAGCGTTTAGATATTTGGATGATTTATTAAATATTGATAATACCTATTTCGATGGTTTGATCAGTCAAATTTACACCCCCCCCCCCCTTCCCAGAACTTCAGTTAAATAAAGCAAATTCTTCTGATACCAAGGCCCCGTTTTGGATTTACATCTATCTATTGCAGATGGGTTTGTTTCGTGCAAAATTTGTGATAAAGGCGATGATTTTGATTTTGAGATTGTAAATTTTCCTTTTTTGGATGGTGATGTTCCTCGTGCACCATCCTATGGCGTTAATATTTCGAAATTAATTCGATTTGCAAGACTGTGTAGTCATGTAACTGACTTCAGCACTCGTTATAAATTTTTAACGGAAAAAACATCTATATCAAGGTTATCGGTACCATAAACTACGCAAAGCCTTTTCAAAATTTTATAGACGTCATTCTGATTTAATTTCAAAATTCAATATTGGACTTAAGTCTCTTCTGCAACAAGGTCTATCGGAACCCGAATTTTATTGGTGACTTAGTATATACATTCAGAAAAATATATAACCGCAATGACTTCAGCACCCAATTTCGTAAAATCATTCTTCGATATGAAAAGATTGGGTACAACATAAATGTTATACGACAGACTGCATGCATGGTAGTTAACCCAATCACGGTTGACAACTTTGCTTCCCTCTTTAATTGCACGCCGGTGAGTCAGGCCTCAGCTTCCATGACGGTTTCAGCGCAAAGGCTTATTGAGAATTAGAGAGATCTAGTTCAAGGTGATGTTGGTTGGTGCCTGATGCTCTATCTCTGGTCGGGCTCATCGGAGTCTAATTGTTGGTATTCTTTTGCTCCAGCATTTCAGTGGTTTCTTGCTGTCGAGTCCCCACCGTTGTTTCATCTCTGTGGTTGTTTGATTATTTGTGTTCACGGAGATGTTGCACTCGTGAGTTAGGAGGTCTTCATGCGGACTGAACAAATTATTTGTCTAAATCGCGACGGAAGTAAGGGCGAGGATTGTTGCCACGTAAAATCGATTTAAGCCCCAGTGGAATTCGTTTCCGCTGACCGTTCCAAGGCGGTTCTTCTGTCACGGTTTATTTTTGTTATGGTTTGTCTTCGGGTGTTTGTGTCGCTTATATTATTTTGTTTTGGATAGCCTATTGGCAATTTTGTGGGAAAGTAACTGTCCTTTTGACTTTCCGCATTTGATGTTTCCATTAGGTCTGTTGTTTCATGTTTGTGTTTCTTTCTCTTTGGTGTCTCTAATGGGAGCTGTGGGTTGATTGTATCGATTCCTGATCATTGCCCCAACTTCTATTTTGGTAGCGCAAATAATGAATGTTCAAAAATGCATGCGAATGCAAAGCAGAATGAAATTTTTCACGGGCCTGCATTGAGCATGGCGCGATATAGGAATAGGGTTTTCCGTCCATCCTCCTCGACGTAGGCCTAGCCTATGGTGGAATCCTTGTGTTCTTCGTAAAATGGTCGCTAACTTTGCATTCAAAGCACCGCTTGCTGTACCAATTAGACATCTTGTAAGCATAAATGATTGAAGCGAATCTGAGCTTTTGGTAAATATCGCACATCACTATGGCGTTAATTACCTACATGTCGACTTCTTATGAAAACTCGCTCATTCAAATATATAAAAAAATAACATTTAAAGCGGAAAATTTTCAGATACAATTTCTGACATTTTTCATATTTCTGGTCAAGATTGCAAATATCTTTACATCGTCTCGGCGAGGCGGTTCTAATGAGTACCCACACTTTGTTTTGGAGCAGAAATAAGATACATAATGTATACCCCTAAACACCCCAGTTTTAATATATAAAAGTGGGTTTTAAGGGATAAAATATAAATAGGCGTCTTTTCTTGATGTGAACAAATGTTGTCATGACACTTTGAAAGGAGTTATACAATGAAGAAATAAATTATTTAACTGTTATTGTGTAACATGAAGGAATTTTGTCACTTGTGTCACACTTTTCTCGGAGTATTAAACTTTTCCTGGTAACTCAGTATTTCCTTGACGTACGTTTGACAAATGAAATCAGTAAGAAGAGTTTTGCAGAGGGTCAGTCCCGTTAGCATAAATTCCTCGTCTGATAGTCGAAGTAGCTGATATTTTTTTTTTAAGTTGTATATTGTGATTGGTAATGAGTCCCATGCTCGTAGTTGAAGGAAAGAATGATTGAAGAAATAGATTTGTATAAGCGCTGAGGTTGTGAATATCTTCGGAGTTACGTAAGTTATACCTTGTTGTAGTTTGTACGAGTTCAGAGAGGTGATCTGGAGCGAGACGGTGAAAGCTTTTGTAGACAGCAACTAGTTTATGCTTATTACGGCGACTCTGGGAGTTCAGAAAAAAAGCTTGTTAATACTGCGAAGATTTGTTGCGCCACTTATACATGTAATTCGTGCAGCTTCGACTTGAATTGTATCAAGATATTTGGTTCTGTGGAGCAGGTGTCCCAGACGATGTCGCTTTATTCGGGTAGGGGTCGGACGAAGCTAATTTACATCTTTTCCAGAAATTTTCTGCTTACTCTGAATTCAAGAGCTCTTAGTAAGTTGAGACGTGTCCGTGTTTTTTTAGAAATATAAGTCACGTGGTCAGTCCAGTTGAATGTAAGGCCCAGGTGTTTATGTGTAGACGTTTAATGGTTAGTGGTAAACGGTATTTAGGTTCCTAGATAGGGTCATTGCCTTTGTCTTCTTTGCGTGTAATTCCACAAGCCAATCTTCAGCCCAGTTGGAAATAGTTTGGAGATCACCATATAGCTGCCTTGCTGCTATGTCGGGACTTTCAACAACAGTGTACAAGCTACTGTCGTCTGCAAAGAGACGGATGGATCAACCAATATCCTTGACGATGCCATTGATATATAGTAGGAATAAGAGTGGGCCTAATATGGACCCTTGTGGGACTTAAGCTTCGACTAAGGTCCAATCTGAAGATTTTCCATTGATGACCACACGTTGCCTGCGATCAGATAAATAACTATTAAACCAGTTCAAATCCTTTTCAGAGTTTATGAAGTAGTCCTTTGTGCCAGACTCTGTCAAAGGCTTTCGTGATGTCACAAAAGACAGCACGTACTTCTTTGCCGCTGTCCACTGCCTCACAAAAGGTGTGATAAGTATAGCGTAGTTTTTTAATGGTTTCTTCTGACACAATACACAATATGAACATTGAAAAACAAGAGGGTGAAGAACAAATCACTGTTCATATACATAACCGTCATATAAATGTCAACTAAAGTCGTAATGTACAGCATTACGCGGTTGATTGATTTTTCCTCGAAAAAGAGTCTCCTATTATTACATACATTTGGCTGTCTACTGTATGTATCAATATCGATAACGCTTCAGTGGATACATGTACAGAAGTATATCGAGTGTGTATAATGGGCGTTCAGATAAACTGTGACTAAATGGAATAGTTCGATTCAATACATAATAGTTGTGTACGAGTCTGGGATTTTATGCTATGTTCTCAAGTTTCGGTAAGTTTCTATATCTGTGCAGTAACATTTTCACCTTCATTGGCTGTAATCATTCTTGTTTACAAGTCATAAATGCCTTTTAAAAACATACATTATGCAAGTAAATATTTGGACTACTAAGGTATAAATTGTGAAAACTCGTACAGCGGGTACTTGTTTAATCACCGTATTGTGGCGGCTATAAGTTGCATTTACAATGGGACTGATCTATGTTCTATGAAAAGAAAATCAAAGCGATAAATTAATCTCAAAATATTCTAATACAGTCGAACTTCAACAACTCGAATACCTTCGGAGCCTGTTAGACACGTGGCCGTTCAATTCATTGAAGATCACCCATACCGTCAGGCTATGAGGTATAATAGGTATTTTCGACTTTTTTTTTTTTATAAAACATATGTATGCTATGTTCGCTCATCAGAATCTCCTAATGGAGTCGACTTTAATGAGCGCCACAACATACCTTTACAAAGTAAATTCAACCAAAACATGCATAAATTACTTAAACACAAGGATATCTGGAGCTGTGGGAAGAATTCACGGACTCAAAATTGAGTTCAATTTGCCACATTGAACGAATTGTCCGTATTCGAGTTATCGAAGTATCACTGTAGATGTCATTTCTCTAGCCATCAAACCGTGTGTTAAAATTGATAGACATGGTGGTGAGTACTGGTATTTGCTCTTTCAATGATAAACTATATTACATGTTATCTTCTCTTTACTAGAAAGGTTATACATTAAATGTAACTAGCCACTTTTCCCAGTTCATTTTAAATTTGTTATAATTATTTTTTATCGACGTTAGTTTTTAAATTTCAATGAATTGTTTTACATATAGTTGCCATGGGACGATGTTTAATGGTTTATCACTCAGCTTTGTCTTATATATATAATGTCTTGTAATCATAAGAATATAGTTGACTGGAATATTTTCTGAAGTAGTTTTGTTTCAATTCCAAATATTGATCTACGTTTATCAATATTTATCATGTAATTATTTCTATGATAAACCCATTGATTGATATCTTCCCAAATTTGATTAACTATTTCGCATTGCCAAAAAAGATGCTCAATTGTTTCAGGTTCCGTATTACAAAAATAACATAAATTACTCTGTTTAATATTCAATTTTGTTAATAAGTGGCTTGTAGCTAAAATTCTATGTAATATTCGATATTGAAACCAATGTATTTTGGTATTATCACAGCATCTGGCTGGAATAGTATATAATTTTTTCCAATCAAACTGAACGTTTTCAAAAATAAGATTCCATTTTAACTGACTTTTTGGGGTAATTGTTTGACATTGCATTGCATGATAGATATCACTACAACCTTTTTTTTTTACTTTTGAGAATGATTTTTATATTTATTGGTAAAAAACAGTTCATGCTACCCTCTTGCTGTATATTGAATCCCAATGACGTATAAAGTTTTTTACTGCAGTTATGATACCAAAATATTCTACAAAATGTGTTTGAATCTGAAATTTTTGCTGGAACTATGCATATGTTAATAATTGTCCACCTGTGTGCATTAGATCGTTGATGAAGAAAATGTTTTTGTCATACCATCGTTGGATAAAGTAGAAGTAAAACAAAGATCAGGAATTGATACAATTAACTTACTGGATTGTTATTTATCTTTATGTTGCCGCTATACCAAAGGTTTGTGGCCACTATGTCGCTAGCGGACTTAGGGTATGTCTTCAAGCTGAGTTTATGCCATGCTCCGAATACATCATACCAAAATTTATTTTGACAAGTATTTTTTAGATCCTGAATACAACATTCACTCCTGTTTACCAGATCTAAGTATGGCGTAGCTGGTAAGTAGTGGAGTCGCCATGCATAAAGCCTGATTGGAATGGAGTTATCATCTGATTAGATACGACGTAGTTGTAGAAGATTTTGTGCACACAGCGTTCCATCGTTTTTTCCTTCGGGGCTCAATAGGGATATTGGTCTATAGTATGCCGGCAGAGACCTGTCTACTTTTTTGTGGAAAGGGCAAACATTTGCATTTTTCCACACAGGCGGAAAGTATCCCTGTTCAAAAGATCGGTTGAAAACAATGGAATAAGGTCGTGCTAGGTAATCTGCACCTTCCCTTAAGAGTATTGGGCTAATAAGATCGGGGCAACATGCTTTACTAACATCCAGGTGCTTAAGGACACCCAGAACGTCCTGTGTGGTTGTAGTAATTGATTCCAGGGTCGAACGAGGTGTCTCAAGATTAGGCAGTGGTTTGATGTTGCCATTTACCTTAGTCTACGAAGAGAAATATGCGTTTAAAATGTGTGCTTTCTGATCAACTGTTTCAGCCACATCGTTATTCGTTAGTAGAGCCGGAATGCTGTCTTTGGAGCGTGTGAGATTTAACAGTTATTTGGGAGTTTTCCAAAATAATTCAGGGTCGTTATTTTCAGACGACAGCAGTTGATCTAGTTATGCCCCCAACTTTGAAAAAGTTGGAGGGGCATATTGCTTCTGGTTCGTTCGTCCGTTCGTCCGTTCGTCCGTTCGTCTGTTCGTCCGTTCGTCCGTCCGTTACGCTTTTGATGCATAGCATAACTAAAGAACCGTGTATGCTAGGGTTTTGAAATTTCATATATGGATTACTCATGGAAAATTAGCTGACGCGTATTTTTTTTTCTCATCTGGATTATGCCCCCTTCAAGAGTTATTGCCCTTTGAAATTTTTTAAATAAAATCTTGTCAGCAAGATATCTCAAAAACTATTGGAGCTAGAGCCTTGAAAGTTGGTGATTATATTGGTGGTGATGAGTAGATGAACTGATTAACTTTTGACAAAATTCCGAAAAATACTTTGTGAGTTATGGCCCTTTGTCATTTTGGTAATTTGTGCCCATTGTATTGTATGCTAAAAGTGATGCATAGCATATCTTTAGAATCGTGTATGCTAGGGTTTTGAAATTTCATATATGGATTCCTCATGGAAAATTAGCTGACGCGTATTTTTTTTCTCATCCGGATTATGCCCCTTTTAAGAGTTATTGCCCTTTGAAATTTTTTTAATAAAATCTTGTCAGCAAGATATCTCAAAAACTATTGGAGCTAGAGCCTTGAAAGTTGGTGAATAGATTGGTGGTGATGAGTAGATGAACTGATTAACTTTTGACAAAATTCCGAAAAATACTTTGTGAGTTATGGCCCTTTGTCATTTTGGTAATTTGTGCCCATTGTAATGTATGCTAAAAGTGATGCATAGCATATCTTTAGAACCGTGTATGTCAGGGTTTTGAAATTTCATATATGGATTCCTCATGGAAAATTAGCTGATGCGTATTTTTTTTTCTCGTCCGGATTATGCCCCTTTTAAGAGTTATTGCCCTTTGAATTTTTTTTAATAAAATCTTGTCAGCAAGATATCTCAAAAACTATTGGAGCTAGAGCCTTGAAAGTTGGTAAATAGATTGGTGGTGATGAGTAGATGAACTGATTAACTTTTGACAAAATTCCGAAAAACTATTTGTGAGTTATGGCCCTTTGTCATTTTGGTAATTTGTGCCCATTGTAATGTATGCTAAAATTGATGCATAGCATATCTTTAGAACCGTGTATGCTAGGGTTTTGAAATTTCACATATGGATTCCTCATGGAAAATGAGCTGACGTGTATTTTTTTTCTCGTCTGGATTATGCCCCTTTTAAGAGTTATTGCCCTTTGAATTTTTTTTAATAAAATCTTGTCAGCAAGATATCTCAAAAACTATTGGAGCTAGAGCCTTGAAAGTTGATGAATAGATTGGTGGTGATGAGTAGATGAACTGATTAACTTATGACAAAATTCCGAAAAATACTTTGTGAGTTATGGCCCTTTGTCATTTTGGTAATTTGTGAAAAACTTTGTCATCGTTCTAGCGCCTACATTTCTTGACCAATTTCAATATAACTTCACACAAATGTTCCTTATAAAAAAATCTCGAGCGAGTTCGACTTACAAGGTCATGACCTCAAGGTCAAGGTCACTGTGGCTATTTTTAGAAAAAACTTTGTCATCGCTCTAGCGCCTACATTTCTTCACCAATTTCAATATAACTTCACACAAATGTTCCTTATAAAAAAATCTCGAGCGAGTTCGACTTCAAGGTCATGACCTCAAGGTCAAGGTCACTGTGGCTATTTTTAGAAAAACTTTGTCATCGCTCTAGCGCCTACATTTCTTCACCAATTTCAATATAACTTCACACAAATGTTTCTTATGACAATATCTCAGCGAGTTCGACTTTCAAGGTCATGACCTCAAGGTCAAGGTCACTGTGGCTATTTTAAGAAAAACTTTGTCATCACTCTAGCGCCTACATTTCTTCACTGATTTCAATATAACTTCCCACAAATGTGCCTTATGACAATATCTTGAGCGAGGTTGACTTTCAAGGTCATGACCTCAAGGTCAAGGTCACTGTGGCTGTTTTTAGAAAAACTTTGTCATTGCTCTAGCGCCTACATTTCTTCACTGATTTCAATATAACTTCACACAAATGTTCCTTATGACAATATCTCGAGTGTGTTCGACTTTCAGGGTCCTGACCTCAAGGTCAAGGTCACTGTAGCTATTTTTAGAAAAATTTTGTCATCGCTCTAGCGCCTACATTTCTTCACCGATTTCAATATAACTTCACACAAATGTTCCTTATGATAATATCTCTAGCGAGTTCCACTTTCAAGGTCAAGGTCACTGTGGCTATTTTTAGAAAAACTTTGTCAATGCTCTAGCGCTTACATTTCTTCACCGATTTCAATATAACTTCACACAAATGTTCCTTATGACAATATCTCAAGCCATTTCAACTTTCAAGGTCAAGGTCCCAATGGCTATTTTTAGAAAAACTTTGTCATCGCTCCAGCCCCTACATTTCTACACCGATTTTAATATAACTTCACACAAATGATCCTTATGACAATACCTCGAAAGAGTTCGACTTTCAAGGTCACGGTCACTGTGGCTATTTTTAGAAAAACTTTTTCATGCTCTAGTGCTTACATTTTTTCACCAATTTCAAAATCGATTCACACAAATGTTCCTTATGACAATATCTGTAGCGAGTTCCACTTTCAAGGTCAAGGTCACTGTGGCTATTTTTAGAAAAAACTTTGTCAATGCTCTAGCGCTTACATTTCTTCACCAATTTCAATATAACTTCACACAAATGTTCCTTAAGACAGTATCTCGAGTGATTTTGACTTTCAAGGTCAAGGTCACTGTGGCTATTTTTAGAAAAACTTTGTCATCCCCCTAGCGACTACATTTCTTCACTGATTTAAATATAACTTCACACAAATGTTCCTTATGACAATACCTCGAGTGAGTTTGACTTTCAAGGTCAAGGTCACTGTGGCTATTTTTAGAAAAACTTTGACATGGCTCTAGCGCTTACATTTCTTCACCGATTTCGGTATAACTTCACACAAATGTTCCTTATGACAATATCTCGAACTATTTCGACTTTCAAGGTCAAGGTCACTGTGGCTATTTTTAGAAAATCTTTGTCATCGCTCTAGTGCCTACATTTATTGATGGATGTTAATAGAACTTCACACAAATGTTTCTTATGGTAATATCTCGAGTTGCTTTGACTAATGTAAGAGTCCATTTCTCAAGATCTATTAGAGCTTCATTAATTGTATTTGGTACAAGCTTGCATTTAGGAATTGAAACTTCAATGCAAGTATCCATTTCTGACCTTGACCTACATTTTATGGTTCACTGATTTTGTAAAATAGTGTGACAACCCTAACTTTCAGCCTGATGTAAGAGTCTGTTTTTAAGAGTTTCATTGATGATACTTGGTACATGCTTGCAACTAGGAGTGAAATTTTTATGCAGGCATCCATGTTTGACCTTGACCTAGATTTCATGGTTTGGTGACTTTGCGCCCCCACAGGCGCGACATAGCCTTCAGGGGAATTCTTGTTGTATGTTTTTGAGTCTTTAACAATATTTGTTGAATATTTTGCCATCTAAGGACAAGCAAAGGTTGGGGGCATTGTGTTTTACAAACACCATTTCTAGTTTATCAAAATATTGTTTCTTTGATATCCGTATGGCAATGATAGTTTGGTTTCTAAGAAGTTTTAAGCCCCTGCCCATAGGGGCTTGAAGAAATATATGGGCTGCATGATGCTTCCACGCAGAGCTGAATCCGGTCCGCACACTAGTACTGGTAAACCGCTTAGAGGATCTAAGCCTGTCCAGGAACCGCGGTGCGAGGCGAACCGTCCATGCTAATAAACCCTATTTGTTTCATTGGGCGACAGGGCTTGTGATGTCATTTCATCTCAATGTCGGGTAAAAGTCCCACAAAATTGGAAGAACGTCTCTAAAATGACCTTTACAGTGTTGACGGGGAAATTAAACCTCAATCAAACAAACAAACAAACTAAGAAGTTTAAATTTAGTCCAAAAGTAGTCGTTGTTCGTTTTTATATTGCCTATAAGTGCGTTTGCGTTTCCGCATTAAATATTTTATATGACATGTACTCCATGGGTGGTCGTTTGGCTTGATTGTGACTGTTATGTTTGGAATAGATTGTTTTGCGGCGTCAAATATTATGTCGGTGGTGCTCTGTTTGTCGCAGTCAATATTATCATAAAATTCAACTTTTCTGAAATGTTTTATTCAGAATGAGTTATTCTGTATTTGTCGTAATCGGCCAATTTATAGTTCCATATCTGTCTTCGAAATGAGTGTGCATGTAGAAGTGTAAATTTCAGCAACACTATAACTGGATAATAATATCTGGTATAATCCGCCATGAAAGCATCTAGTATGCCGCTTGTCAAAATATAACTTGTACTGCGTACTAAGATAAGATCAATGAGTGATGCTGAGTTTTCTGTAAAATAAGTAGGTTCTGTTATAAGCTTGGAAAGATTATATTCTAACATGAGTTCTCTAATCCTATATTGCCATTTTAGACATATCGACATTGAAATCGCCTGTAATAATTATGTCTGCAATGTTAGTGCTACACGCTTTATCGATACTTTCTTTAATTAATTCAAAGTAGTCGTGACCGCTGTTAGGAGGTCTCTAAAAGCCACCTACTAATACCTTTTTCAATTTCAGCTTCTACCCAGACAGATTCCATGCCTAGCAGTTCTAGGTCGCTCCTACGCTTGCATTACAATGTGTCACGGATGTAAACTACAACTCCTACGCCAAGACGATCATGTCTGTCGGCTCTAAAATGGGGCATACAGTGCTCGATGAGTATTGTGTGATTTGCAATATTACGATTTAGCCAGCTTTCGGAGAAAACGAGGACGTCATATGCGGATTATGTTCAACTTTGGTACAAGACTTTGGACGTTTGCATGCATAATACTTAAGTGGTTATGCAAATGTTCGAGCGATGTTACTGTTGACAAATATTTAATATGTTCTAGAAAGGGTTATCCTTTAGAAGCAAGGAATACACAACAGCAAGGAATACGACCGTTTTTCGAACGGACGTATAAAAATGAAAAAGCTTTAAACGTCTTGTCAATAATGAACTTAAAAGACAACTCCTAAACCAGTAGACTGGGTTTGAAATAATTTACAGGAATGTTTCTTGGGGGCTACCTCAATAGTTTCGCGCCGCTAATTAAAATGGCAGCCATAGCTAAAAATAAAGCAATCCTTAAAACAACATCTCCTCCAAAGTCGCTGGCCCAATTTGAAGATTATCGCACATTAATATTCCTTTGACGACCTCCTACTAACAATGTCCAAAGGGTTCCGCTCAGATGAACAAAATGGCACCAGAGCTAACCGAAATAAAAAAGAAAAGAAGAAAAGAAAAAAAAAGAAAAACCTTTAAACGACTTCGCGTCTATCAACAATTTAATCAAAAGCCATCTTCTTCTTAATCGATGAACTGATTTTAAAATAATGTTTCACGAATGTTTCTTAAGGTTTCCCCCATCGAAATTGCCTAAATCGTTCCGCTCCGCTGATCACAATGGCCAGCAGAGCTGATGGTGATGATGTTTTGGAGTTTAATGACGCGCCAACCCGCCATGTGGGTCATAAGCGTCAATCGGTTAATGATCAAACCTATGTAGAGTTATAAGGATATTAAAGGTTAATCAATTCAGAATGATAATATATAAAAATCTTAAACAAAATTATGTCATATGAAAAAGTCCAGTTTCTTTTATGAATAAAATAATGTTATCAGCAGGTACATCATGAAACAATCGTTGCAAAATGTCAGCTTCAATTAAGATATGTTGAACAGTGAATGGCTGATCACATCCTACACAAGACGGCTGATCATCACCATCAAAAATATAAGAATGAGTAACTCTAGTATTGCCAATGCGCAGTCGCGTTAATACTACATCCTCTTTCCTGGAAAACTGTAGAAGAGAGCATTTTGTTCCAACGACAGGTTTAATGGCATGGAGTTTGTTATTTATTACACGGTCCCATTGTCTTGCCATTCCGACAAGATGTATCTGTTGATAAATGGTTTAAAATTATTAAAAGGCATTTTAAAAGCAGACGGATCAATGTTGAGCGATTCCTTTGCTTTTTTGTCAGCACATTCATTGCCGACAATGCCAATATGGCTCGGAAGCCAACAAAACAAGATTTGATGTGTTTTAGAAATTTCATGATGTTTTTCGATCATTTTTTTGTATTTGAGGATTGTTAGATGATGAATGGTCTATAGCCTTAAGCACAGAAAGTGAATCAGAAAATATGATTGCTTTTTTGAATTGTTGAAGAACTGATAAAATCTAAACCTATGCCTTTTACTTTGGCTTCATCTGTAAAACTAGATAAACCATCTGGAAGGCGCAGGGTTTGGTGCGTATCTTCAGAAACATATGCACAACCAACTTTTTCTCCTTCTTTGGAACCATCAGTATAGACTTGCTGGTAATCATCATTACGTGACTGCAGTACCTGAAAGATTTGTTTGAGTAGTATTTGATTTGATTCGGATTTTTGCCATCATGTAGGTCAAACAGAATAGAAGGTTTTTGTCTGGTCGGGCCCACTGGAGTCTAACTGTTGGTTTTCTTTTGCTCCAGCATTTCTGTTGTTTCTTGCTGTCGAGTCCTCACCGTTGTTTCATCTCTGTGGTTGTTTAATTTTTATGTTCACGGAAATGTTGCACTGATGAGTTAAGCGGCCTTCATGCGGACTGAACAAATTATTTGTCTTAATCGCGACGGAAGTAAGGGCGAGGATTGTGGCCACGTAAAATAGATTTTAGCCCCCACTCCCAGTGGAATTCGTTACCGCTGACCGTTCCAAGGCGGTTCTTCTGTCGCGGTTTAGTTTTGTTATGGTTTGTCTTTGGGTGTTTGTGTCGTTTATATTATTTTATTTAGGATAGCCTTTTGGCCATTTTGTGGGACAATAACTGTCCTATTGGCTTTCCGCTGTTTGTGTTTCCGTTTGGGTCTGTTGCTTCATGTTTGTATTTCTGTCCCTTAGGTGTCTCTGGTGGGAGCTGTGGGTTTATAGTATCGATTCCTGATCATTGCCTCTACTATTTTTAATACACCAAGATGGAACTTCGGCAGTTTCATGCTTCTGAATATTTTTAAGCTCGATACCTAATTTTCTAGCATTGGTAACATACGTAATCCAAAAGGTTTGATTGATGTGGGTTTAATTTCATACTTGTCTACAAATCCAGGTGGAAATGAAATTTTGAAAAAAACGGATTCGATGGATTAGTAGCACGTTAGATAGCATACTGAAGAGAAAGTTTTTCTCTGCGCGAAGTTAAAGATGGTTCACCTGCTTCCACATAAAGACTCAATACGGGAGAAGTACGAAAGGCTCCCATAGCCAGACGAAGGCCTTGGCGATGGATAGTATCCAAAGATTTTAAATAGTAACCAGTGCTTCAGCTGAAGTGCACGACCCGCTGGATGCTTTTAGTTTTATGAGTGTTACCATATATGGGTATGGCGGCCATTTTGGTCATGTAACCTGGACCTAAAACGGTTCCCCCAATAAATGCGCCTTATCGTAAGGAGCAAAAATATATCTTTTACTTTAGTACTGTATTCTGAATCGTTTGCAGGATAAAATGCATTCTGACTTTTCCAATACAAAAGCATATGTGTCAAAGTTTGACCTAGGCACAAAGAAGGTCTATCTAGTTACGGACGGACAGACAGACTGACAGAATGACACGGTGATTTTAGGGCACTCTTTTAAAATCAACCGACTTCAGTCGGTCGCTTTTTTCTGCGGGTCGTGCAATTTTTGGCAGAAACATAATAACAGACCCATAATCAAATTAAGATCTTATTAAAGACCGGTAAAGATGTAACAAGGTATACCGATCTGCTCCCCAACTTGTTTGAGCAAAAACCTTCAACAGATTCAAAGGTTTTAAGATATTTGATAGGGGAATAAAGGATAATTTTTGATCAAATAAAATCCCAAGAAATTTAGCTTCTTCAACAGCAGGAATTTGGTGACCCGCATAAAAACAAGGAAAGATGTTCGTGTTTCTCCTGTAGCTTACGAAAATGAACACACTGCGTTTTCGACTTGGAGAACTTGAAACCATTTTAATCAGTCCATTTTTCTATTTGTTTTAAAGTTTGTTGTAACTTTCTTTCAATTGTTTTCATATTTTCTGAACGGCAACATATACAAAAATCATCAACAAACAATGCACAGTCGGTTTTGTCGTCAAAACATTGTACAATATTATTTATTTTGATGTTAAATAGCGTAGTTGAGAGAATACGACCTTGTTGGACACCCTGCTCTTGTTCATAGAGGTCTGACACGGTAGATCCCACACATAACTAAATGCGCGCTCACCTGAAAAGCTTTGAATAAAACTTGGAAGTAGAAGTAAAACAAAGATCAGGAATTGATACAATTAATTACTCCACCCATAAAAGACACCAAAGGGAAAGAAATACAAACATTAAGCGACTAGACCACAATGGAAACCTAAACAAAGGAAGGCCATAAGGACAGTTACTTTCCCACAAAATGGACATATGGCCATCCAAAACCAAAAGACACAAGTGATACACACAGTAAGTAACAAACAACAACATACATAAATCGCCACAGAAGAGCCGCCTTGGAACGGTCAGTGGAAGATTTCCACTGGGGGGCTTAAATCGATTTTACTTGGCCACAATCCTCGCCCTTACTTCCGTCGCGATTTAGACAAATAATTTGTTAAGTCCGCATGAAGGCCTCCTAACTGGAAGTTTTCCCCTTAAGCCGAAGATATGGAGATATTTCAATATTCCATAACGCCATGTGGTATCATATGCTTTCTCCATGTCGAACAAGACAGCTACTACGTGTTATTTGTTAATAAAAACATTTCGTATAAATGTTTCTAGTCTTATTAAATTGTCGTTGGTACTACGTTCCGAACGAGAGCCGGACTGGTATTCTGAAATGAGGTTGTTGGACTCTAAGTACCAGACTAATCTCTTGTTTATCAATCTCTCTAATGTTTACACAGACAACTTGTCAAAGCTATCGGACAATAAGTGTAGGTTCTGCATGATCTTTCCCTAGGTTTGGAATTGGTACAACTGTAGCTAAACGCCAGCTGTCAGGACATATCCCTGTTTCCCAAATATTATTAAATATATCTAAAAGTGTTGAAAGATAACATTTTGGTAGATGCTTAAGCATCTGATAGTGAATTTCATCGGAGCCGTTTGCCGTATCATGTGATTTTTCAATGGCTTCAGCCAGTTCGGATAATTTAAAAGGTTTGTTGTATTCTTCGTGATTGAGTGATTTGAAGTTTAGATTTCTTTTCTCTTGGTCATTTTTGAAATTTCTAAAAGTGTCAGAATAAAGTCGCGATGATGATTTTCTCTTAGCCTCGCTCGGGTCACGTGTGAGACGCCAAGTTCTGCAACGGAAGGTCAGGTGGTTTTTCTCCGGGTACTCCGGTTTTCGCCCACCTATGATTAACGATCGGCTCGATATGAGTGAAATAATCTTGAAAGGACCGTAAAACCCAAAACAAAAAAAAAAAAAAAAAAAAAAAAAATGATGATTTTCTCAAGAATGTGCTACCAAGAGTATCTGAAATATCTCTATTAGTTGAAGCTTTTTGTGTAAAAACCAGTATTTAAATGTGTAAAACTAGGAGACTTTGTTTTTCCTGAAACTTTTCGTACCATATCCCAAACCTTTAAATGGGGTTTTGTAGTTCAATTTTGAAACATATTCCGTGCATGACTTTCGTTTTGAAGCTCGGATTGTTCGTCGAGATTTAGCTCTAAAAACCTTAACGTCGTTTAGTTTTTCTGATGTTGGACTTTTGCAGAACTTATTGCAAACCTGTTTACGTTTTTGATAGCTTCTTTACAGTCCCTAATAGACCAGCGTTTGCTTTTCTTAGAATTTGTGGAGGTCTTTGGAATGCATTGTTCTGATATTTTAATGAGCGAATCTGTGAAATCAGAAACAATGTAAGATGATTCATTAACGTGATCGATTGATAAATCTTCTTCACATAAATTATGGAATATTTCCCAGTCGGCTTTATTCATTTTCCATTTCTGGTTATGGCCATTGAAGTCATCAACTAAAAGATATGGCGATGGAAGTTGACCCAGCAATGATTCAAGATGCTCGGCCTTTAAGAAAATGAGGGTGGAATATATAGAGAGCAAATTGTAGTTTCTTTATCCAGAGAAACCGACACTGCCACAGCCTGTTTTCAATTTGACCTCCCTTTGTGGTAAACAAGGTTTAACATTAATTGAACTGCCACAAGATGGTCTGTTACCACAGAAAAGATATAGTTATATGCATTGAAACCCCTAATATCGATGTTGTCCTCAGTTTAAAAAAAAAAGTTGCTTTCAAATAAAAAAATGATTGGTTTAATAAAGATAGAAGTAATAAGAGTTCATAATAATTTGATTTTGTTAAAGGTGCACTATTGAGCTACCGGGTCTCAATTTTTTTTCTGGTTTTTATCTTCAATGCATACTCTTTTGTCATGTGTACACTTTTGGAGCCAAATACAGCTTCAGAACTTTGTGAAAATGGTCGTTTTCATTCGTGTTTACCCTTAGCTCCGAACATGTGTTCGGAATTTCTGTTCTAAACATAAATCTGTCACTTTACACATACATGGCGATAGTATCGCCTCTGAGTGTCGTTACTTATGGCATGGTATTCAGCGTCATATTTCTTCTGATTCAGGCATGGCCTAAGCAAACAAGGCCAAAAATGAACGTCGCATAACGTCATATATGGGGATTCTATTTTTGTCACGAACTAAAAATAGATCTAACTAGTGTGCGAAACCTAGTTAGGGAATCCCTCTCAAACTCGTTTACCTGTCATCATATTTGTTCGCATTTTTGCATACATTCATTTGTATTGTTTTAAAGTAAAATACCGGGTATATGTTTTTGTTTTATTTTTGGAAGCATTTTTCCAGATAGCTCAATAATGCACCTTTAAGACCTCGACAATTCCATTGTATTATTTTGTGTTTTAGATCCATTGACAGGTGTTTACATGACTAGAAACTAATGTGTCGTTATTGACGAAATTACCAACCTTATATAAGGTTTCCTTGTAATTTTGCTACTCCTGAGAGGACTGGTTGGAGCATCATCATAATCCATTGATTCTGCGTCCTCGTCAGGCGGTAGCCCTTTTTGCGAACAATGTAATTTGATCGGCTCTTCCGATCCCTTACTGGTTCGACCTGTGTCGAATTTCTCTTTAACGTGTGGCGACGGCTTCGGTTTGGTCGCTGTCGTCCGATCCGGAGCAACCTGGATTGCGTTATTTGATAAATTCTTTGATGTTTGTGGTGCCGGAGTGGATTTACTCCGTGCACCAGATTTTGTTTTCAATTCAGCTATACATAATTCAACAGTTTGTGTTGCGGAGCTGGTGCATTTTACACCAGCACCCTTTGTGATACTGGCGTAACTGGTGGTTGATGTTGTATGTCGCTCTTCAACAATTTTCCGAGCTTCTGGAAAAGATAACGATTGTTGGTAATTAACTGTGGGTATTTTTTCCAAGCCGGAATTCTCGAGAAAAACAGCATGTTGGGCACCACAAATGACGCATTTGGCCTCATTCTTACAGTGTTGATGATTATCGACATGTTTGTCTTCACCACAATAAGCACAGAATTTTTTTCTGACATTTGCTGTGGCGAAACACCTGACGGTTGTGACATCTGAGAGGGTTCGGAATGTATACCTCTACGTTGACAGAAAGATACTCTACTTTGATTTTCTGTGGTAGAACTGGTTAGTTAAATGTCAAAACATAAGTGCTTGTCGATTTAAGCACACCATTTCTACGACCTTGGTTGTAACGAACACCAACGACGCCTTGATCCCTCAAATTGTCAAGAATCTCTTGATCTCAGCAAGGACGTAGTTCCGGGCTGCGAATGACACCCTGAGATGAATTGAGGGTATTGTGAAGGGAGATCGTGAAATTGATATCAAACAACTTTTTGGTGCTGAGCAGGTTTGTCACATGTTGTTATTTCTCGATTTCCAAGAGAAGATCACCTGATTTAAGTTTTTTAATACTTTTCGGATGTCCGGCTATGGACTGAATACTCTACTCAATTACGAACGGAGACAAGCTTGAAACATTTCCTGAGTCGTCTAGTGATGTGATGACCAAGAAACGCGGAAAATTGAATGATTTTGGTACAGCAGACTTGATTAGTATCACAAGAGTCAACAGACTTTTCGTTTTGTTTACGTTTTTTGTGTTGCGGTTAGTTTTTAGTCATTCCAAACGAGGAATATATCTAAGTTTCGTCCCAAGTGTTCTCCGCCCTCCTTGGAGCCCTACAAGGGAACACCATATCTGAGTGGTTATCCGACTCGCAGGTGTTAGAATCACACGTGCGATAGCCTCGCATTAACAAAAAGCCTACACAATTGGTCCGTTTGGCCACCGCCTTCTAGAGTTAAAAAGACAGAAGAGCGTTAGGTTAATGGGCATATGGTTGGTATCAGGAAAGATACAAAAAGAAAGGAAAAGAAAGCAAAGTTGTATCTTTAGGGCTTGGCACGACCAGCCGATTGACCGTGACGGACTGCACGGCCACCCGTCTACACCGAAAAGCCAGGCCAAAGGGGCGGGTTGGGTACCTGAAACACAGCAACCTCAGGTAACCCTCAACCTCCAGGATCCATTACTCCGGCTTACAGGATGCCACACACGGCAAACGGTGGTACTTCCTTTAGCTCTTCCTAGAGGGCACAGAGACCACAGCAGCAATGTGCCCAATGAGAATTGAGCCCCCCCCCCCCCCAGGGCCACGGCAAGGCAGGAAGTCTAATACCCGGGGGCCAGCAGAGCTACATTAGTAAAATGTAAAACCCATACCCCCTCCAAGGCCACTGAGCCATGGGTGACCCACTTCCCAAAAACCAAAATTGCACAAACCGTTCCGCTCAGAGGAACAAGATGTCCATCAGAGCTACAACTTTTAAACGTCTTCTGGTGTGTCAATTAACTTGTGATTTAAATGACATCTCCATCTTGACTGGTGAACGGATTCCGAAATAATTTTACAGCAGTAGTTTTTCGCACATTTGCCTAAATGGCTCCGCTCTGCTGATCAGAATGGCCGACAGAGCTGATAATAATAATAATAATAATAATAACAAACTTAAAACGACATCCCATCCAAGGCCTCTGACCGAAATTCAAATAATTTTACAAGAATACTACTTTGGAGATTAGAGGCAAAGGTGTCGTGTATTTTGCGTCACTGGGGTTGCCACCTGATATTGGATTACAGCTGGACAAGGCCTGCTCAAAGGTAGAGAAGGAGTGTTATTCTTCTGTTTCTATACTTGCTATACTTCCGTACATTTTCCTCTTTCTCCCCTGTCCCTCACTTTCACTTCTACTATCTCTTCTATCAGTTGTCTCCCTTTTTATGGAAAACGACACAAAATGACCCACAAGGGTTGACGTGTCGTTAAACACAAAACGATTAATCAATCCTAGGGTGACTGTCTACCAAAATTAGTGAAGCCGTTTTGTCTCCTTAACCAGTGAACTGATTTTTTAATTCACTTGACTGTTCCTTGGATCACCCTCTACCAAATGTGCTTGAACCGTGGCTCTGTTGAACAGGATAACCACCAGAGGTAAATAGACAAAATGTATTAATTGACTTCTCCTTAACCACTGGACAGATTTTGGCAAAACAATAAAAAAACCGGAATGTTTCTTGGTCGACCCAATCTGTTTTGCTCAGATGAAAAAATGGCCATCAGACCAAAAAAGAGAAGAAAAAAAAAAAAACTGTAAACGATGTCTTCTCCCAAACAAGTAGATTGATTTCGAAATAACTTTACAGGAAAGTTCCTTGGGTGATCCTCTACTAAAATTGCTCAAACCTGTCCGCTCGGAAAAAAACATTATGTACACCAAAGCTAAATTTTAGGATAACAAAACCACAACGTCAAATGACTTCTCCTTACCCAGTAGATGGATTTTGAAGTACTTTTTCAGAAGTGTTTCATGAGTATTCTAAAATTGTTCAAACCGTTCCACTTTGATAAACAAGATTGCTGCCAGAGCTAAAAATATATATAAATTTTTTTTTTTAAGATTTTAAGCACCAGTTTTTTGATGCAGTACTTCTTATTCGTGGCTATACTCAAAATGCTTTACGCCCTTCCATCGAATCTAAGATTATTCATGTGAAATATTTTCTGAAAATTCCTTTTGTCAATAAAGGTATTGACTTCATAGATTTACCCAGCATATTTAAACATAAAACCATTATATCTTCAACACCATCATATTTCAGAAATACAGAATCTCCCAGTATTTGCTATAAATACAGTCAACCTATTAAAGTCGATTTTTAATCTTTTTTGCAGCGTTTTTGGCGAATATTTTTTTACTTTTGAATTATGATCATCATATTAGACAATAATGTAGAAAATACTAATGAAGCTATGAATACATTGGGAATTATGTCTATTTTTGATAAAATATTCTTTGGAAAAGCAAAAACAATGTTGAAGATATATAATGGATCGGCACCTACCGCCATTGAAGATAACTTTCAACTTAGACAAGATAATGAAACCATACTAGCTCTCAGATCAGCAAGTTCAGACTGTTTTGTCCCTCCTAAGCCAAATAAAGTTTTGTTTAAAATATCCATGAGATACCCGGGGATGCCTCATACGGAACTCCTTACCTGATAGCATTAAGAACTCTCAGTCGATAGACTGTTTCCATAAAAGATGTGTTAAATGGTTGAATGGTGACTAAAATGGTCAAAAAGTAACTGGTATCACCAGATGAGCTCTCTCACTGTTTTTTGTGAATAGTTTCATTCTAGTTTAGACTTTGCTTTACCTCTGTAACCCATTTTTGTAGAGAAACGCCAAACCGGATCACTTGCATGTGGTGGATGCCAAGATCAGATGCCGCAAAACACAACACCTGATCAGGGTCTTTACTGTTTGCAGAAAGATCAACAAATGACGTCTAAATGCTATTTAGCCCGGTACACTAAACTCCTTTGTGTGAGTTTTGATATTCCTTTCAGTACAAAAAGGGTTACATTTATTTGTTTTTTGTTATCATTACATGGTATCTTTTTTTTTCATTTTTCTTTATTGCTGATATGTGTTTGTTTGCAGTTTATCTGTATTTTAATGTATATATGCTTTGTAAATAGTGTAAATGGATTTGAGGGCCTCGTGGAAGATTAGCTATCTTGCTAAATGTGTAACCCTCTTTAAATAAATGTACAATAAGACTTTACTTACATCCAGCGAGAAAGTTGTCGAGGAGAGCTCCGTCAATTTCTCGTAAAGGAATAAGTCTCAAGAGTTGTATACCTTTTGTCTAATCACGTGGACGTTTTACAATTAATGTTGTTGTTTTTTTTTTCGATAAAAACTAAGACCAATTCTTTCACTCACACTCTCGGAATGCAAATAAATTCCTAGCCTATATTTGGATAAATCCCGTGCCGCCAAGGAAGCGCCTAACTGAATGGTCGTTGTACAAGGCATTAGAGTGTAGACAGTCAAAAACATGCAAAAGGGGTTTCGGTCGGCAAACCGTTATTAAAGACAATACAGATCAAAAGCCTTTGATCAATATTAATTAAATATGTAATGCAAGAGGACCATGATGGTCCTAATTCGCTCACCTGAGTTAAGATATGTACACGTGTGTCCCAGGGTGAAGCAATGTTTGGCCCGAACTCTATGATTTGAAAAATCTTGGTAGACCCCAGCGCTGGGGTAAATTTAGCCCCAGGGCTACAATTTGAACAATCTTAGTATAGGTTCACTAGGGGAAGCTTCATAACACATATCAAAGACCTGGGCCTTTTGAAATCAGACAAGATGTTTTGAGGTTTTCGCTATATAAGCCTATGAAAAACCCGTGGGCCTTGTGGCAGGGGCATTTTTGGCCCCAGGGCTACAATTTGAATAATGTTGTTAGAGGTCCACTATATATCAAATATCAAAGACCTTGGCCCAACAGTTTCAGAGAAGATTTTTAAAGGATTTTCCTATACAAGCCCATGTCAAACTGGTGGGCCCCAGTGCGGGGCCATTTCTGGGCCCAGGGCTATAATTTGAACAATCTTGGTAGAGGTTCACTAGATGAAGCTTCATACCAAATAATAAAGACCTGGGCCCAGCGGTTTCAGAAAAGAAGATTTTTAAAGAATTTTCCCTATGTAAGTCTATGTCAAACCGCTGGGTCTCCGAGAACCGCCATTTTGGCCTCAGTGCTATAATTTGAACAATCTTCGTAGAGGTCCCCTAGATGAAGCTTCATACCAAATATCAAAGACCTGGGTCCTACGAATTCAAAGAAGAAGATTTTATAAAAGATGTCCTTAGACAAGCACTTATGTGTAAAAGCGGTGGGCCCCAGTGCGGGGGTAGTAGAGGTCCCCTAGATGAAGCTTCATACTAAATATCAAAGATCTGGGCCCAGTGGCTCAGAGAAGAAAGTTTTAAAAAGATTTCCTTATAAAAGTGTATCTGAAAACGGTGGCCCCCAGGGCGGGGCCATTTTTGGCCCCTTGGCTATAATTTGAGCAATCTTGGTAGATGTCCACTAGATGAAGCTTCATACCAAATTTCAAAGACCTGGGCCTTTTGGTTTCAGACAAGAAGATTTTTATAGGTTTCCCTATATAGGCCTATGTAAAACCAGTTGGCCCCGGCGCGGGAGAATTTTTGGCCCCAGGGCTTTAATTTGAACAATCTTGGTAGAGGTCCATTAGATGAAGCTTCATACCAAATATCAAAGACCTGGGCCTTCTGGTTTCAGACAAGAAGATTTTAAAATGTTTTCCCTATAAAGGCCTATGTAAAACCAGTGGGCCCCGGCGCGGGGGCATTATTGGTCCCAGGGCTCTAATTTGAGCAATCTTGCTAGAGGTCCACTAGATGAAGCTTCACACCAAATATCAAAGATCTTGGCCTTCTGGTTTCAGACAAGAAGATTTTTTAAAGATTTTCCCTATGTAGGCCTACGTAAAACAAGTGGGCCCCGGCGCGGGGACATTTTTGGCCCCAGGGCTATAATTTGAACAATCCTGGTAGAGGTCCATTAGATAAAGCTTCATACCAAATATCAAAGACATGGACATCTGGTTTCAGACAAAAAGAATTTAAAAGGTTTTGCCTATATAGGCCTATGTAACACCAGTGGGCCCCGGAGCGGGGGCATTATTAGCCCCAGGGCTATAATTTGAACAATCATGGTAGAGGTCCACTAGATGAAGCTTCATACCAAATATCAAAGACCTGGGCCTTCTGGTTTTAAACAAGAAGATTTTTAAAGTTTTTTTTTCTTATTTTCTTCTTTTTGTTGCCATGGCAACCAGAGCTCTGCATGGAATGAATTTTTTTGAACAACTTTGAGAGAAGACCACCCAAAGATCATTTCTGCCAAGTCTGATTATAATTTGTTTAGCAGTTTATGAGGAGATGTTGTTTAAAGAAATTGTGGACAGACGGACGGACCGACCGACGACGACGACGACGGACGGTGAGCGATCACAATAGCTCCCATTGAGCCTTCGGCTCAGATGAGCTAAACAAGAGGGCCATGATGGCCCTGGATCGCTCACCTGATCCATTGGGTATCAATTGGGCCCCTGGGAGAGCCATTATGCCATTTTTGCCCCCAGGGCTATAATTTGAACCATCTTGGTAGAAATCCACAAGACGAAGCTTCAAACCAAATATCAAAGACCTTGGCCTTCTGCTTTCAGACAAGAAGATTTTCAAAGGTTTTCATTTCCATGACTTCTATTTCCCAGGTCTATAATAAGAACAATTTAGATGAAGCTTCACGCCAAATACCAAAGACCTGGGCCTTGTGGTTTCAGAGTAGAAGATTTTTTTTAATTTCCCTATATAAGTCAATCTAAAAACGAAGGGCCCCGGGGTGGGGGCATTTTTGACCAAAGTGCTATGGTTTGAACAATCTTGGTAGAAGTCCACTAGATGAAGCTACACACCAAATTTTAAAGAACTGGGCCATCTGGTTTTGGAGAAGAAGCTTTTAAAAGATTTTCCCTGTATAAACCAATGTAAAACTAAAGGGCCTGCAGGTGGGGGCATTTTTCGCCCTAGGCCTATAATTTGAACAATCTTGATAGAGGTCCACTAGATGAAGCTTCACACCAAATATCAAAGATCTGGGCCTTGCGGTTTCAGAGAAGAAGATTTTTAGCGATTATCCCTGTATAAGTCTATGTAAAACCAAAGGCCGCTGGGGCGGGGGCATTTTTGGCCCCAGGGCTAGAATTTGAACAAACTTGGTAGAGGTCCACTAGATGAAGCTTCATACCAAAATTAAAGACCTGGGCCTTGTGGTTTCAGAGAAGAAGATTTTTTTTAATATTTTCCCTTTATAACCCATTTGTAAAACCAAAGGGCCCTGGGGTGGGGGCATTTTTGGCCCTAGGGCTATAATTTAGACAATCTTGATAAAGGTCCCCTAGATGAAGCTTCACACCAAATATCAAAGACTTGGGCCTTGCGGTTTCAGAGAAGAAGATTTTTAAAGATTTTCCCTATATAAGCCTATGTAAAAACAAAGGCCCCCGGGGCGGGGGCATTTTTGGCCCCAGGGCTATAATTTGAACAATCTTGGTAAAGGTCAACTAGATGAAGCTTCAAACCTAATATCAAAGACCTGGGCCTTGTGGTTTCAGAGGAGAAGATTTTTAAATGTTTTCCCTATAGAAGCCTATGTAAAACCAAAGGCCCTCGGGACAGGGGCATTTTTGGCCCCAGGGCAATAATTTGAACAATCTTGATAGAGGTCCACTAGATGAAGCTTCAGACCAAATATCAAAGACTTGGGCCTTGCGGTTTCAGAGAAGAAAGTTTTAAAGATTTTCCCTATATAGGCCTATATAAAACCAAAGGCCCCTGGGGAGGGGGCATTTTGGCCCCAGGGCTATAATTTGAACAATCTTGGTAGAGGTCCACTAGATGAAGCTTCAAACCAAATATCAAAGACCTGGGCCTTGTGGTTTGGAGAAGAATATTTTAAAGGTTTTCCCTTTATAAGCCTATGTAAAACCAAAGGCCCGCGGGGCAGGGGCATTTTTGGCCCCAGGACAATAATTTGAACAATCTTGATAGAGGTCCACTAGATGAAGCTTCAGACCAAATATCAAAGACTTGGGCCTTGCGGTTTCAGAGAAGAAAGTTTTAAATATTTTCCCTATATAGGCCTATATAAAACTAAAGGTCCCTGGGGCGGGGGCATTTTTGGCCCCAGGGCTATAATTTGAACAATCTTGGTAGAGGTCCACTAGATAAGCTTCAAACCAAATATCAAAGACCTGGGCCTTGTGGTTTTAGAGAAGAATATTTTAAAGGTTTTTCCCTTTATAAGCCTATGTAAAACCAAAGGCCCTCGGGGCAGGGGCATTTTTGGCCCCAGGGCAATAATTTGAACAATCTTGATAGAGGTCCACTAGATGAAGCTTCAGGCCAAATATCAAAGACTTGGGCGAGAGTATGTTGAGCATAAAGCCCTTAAGGACTGGAAACTTAGCATTTTAAAACTAGTGAATAAACGCATTTCTTTCTATTCTCAAAATACTAACTTATTACCTCCTAAGCCCAAGACGTCTTTACGTCATCTTAAACTAGGTATTCAAGAATTTCATAAGAAGTTTGTTTTGGCCCCTGCAGACAAGGCCGCTAACAACGTCGTCGTTGTGTGACGGCTCCACTATGTTAACACGCTTAAGCAGGAGCTTGGTGGTACTAAGGCCTATGAACTTCAGCCTTTAGCTGAAGAGAGAGCTATAGCAGATAAACATGTTTGTCTTTTAGCCACCAAGTTTGCTGTGTGTATTAACGAAGGCCGAGACAAGCTTCCTACGCTATACTTGTTACCAAAACTTCATAAAAAACCTTACAAAGCACGGTTTATTGCAAAATCTAGGTCTTGCACTACCACTGAACTTTCTAAATTATTAACTTCCTGTCTTACTGCTATTAAAACGCATGCAATTAAATATTGTGATAAAGTCTTTGAAAGATCGGGAAGAAATCTGTTTTGGTCTATAAAAAATTCGAATGAGGTTTTAAATAAATTGAAATCTAGACACTTTCGTGCTTCTAGTCTGTCTACCTACGATTTTTCCACTCTTTACACTACACTTCCTCATAATCTTATAAAAGAAAAGCTTAATGATTTTATTGAATGGGCTTTTCACAGAGAAGATTCTCTCTATCTTGCATGTAATGTCAGAAATGCATTTTTCACTTCTAAAGAACATAAGAATTATACACTTTGGTCATGTCAGAAAGTGTGTGATGCCCTCACCTTTCTACTTGACAATATTTATATTAGATTCGGTACTAAGTTATTTACACAAATTGTGGGTATTCCGATGGGTACTAATTGCGCACCTCTTGTGGCTGATCTGTTCTTGTATTGTTATGAAAGAGACTTCATTTTGTCGCTTTCCATTGATAACCAATCTGAAATTATTGAAGCTTTTAGCTCTACTTCTAGATATTTAGATGATTTATTACATATTGATAATACCTATTTTGATGGTTTGATCAGTCAGATTTACCCCCTAGAACTTCAGTTAAATAAAGCAAATTCTTCTGATACCGAGGCCCCGTTTTTGGATTTACATCTGTCTACTGTAGATGGATTTGTTTCGTGCAAAATTTGTGATAAACGCGATGACTTTGATTTTGAGATTGTAAATTTTCCTTTTTTGGATGGTGATGTTCCTCGTGCGCCATCCTATGGCGTTTATGTTTCGCAATTAATTCGATTTGCTAGAGTGTGTAGTCATGTAACTGACTTCAACACTCGTAATAAATTATTAAAGGCTAAACTCCTTAATCAGGGTTATCGGTACCATAAACTACGCAAAGCCTTTTCAAAATTTTATAGACGCCATTCTGATTTAATTTCAAAATTCAATATTGGACTTAAATCTCTTCTGCAACAAGGTCTATCGGAACCCGAATTTTATGGTGACTTAGTATATAAATTCAGAAAAATATATAACCGCAATGACTTCAGCACCCGATTTCGTAAAATCATTCTTCGATATAAAAAGATTGGGTACAACATGGATGTTATACGACAGACTGCATGCATGGTAGTTAACCCAATCACAGTTGGCAACTTTGCTTCCCTCTTTAATTGCACGCCGGTGGGTCAGGCCTCAGATTCTATGACGGCTCCAACGTAAAGGCTTATTGAGAATTAGAGAGATAATGTTGGTTGGTGCCTGATGCTCTGTCTCCTATCTCTGGTCGGGCTCATCGGAGTCTAACTGTTGGTTTTCTTTTGCTCCAGCATTTCAGTGGTTTCTTGCTGTCGAGTCCTCACCGTTGTCTCACCTCTGTGGTTCTTTGATTTTTGTGTTCACGGAGATGTTGCACTGATGAGTTAGGAGGCCTTCATGAGGACTGAACAAATTATTTTTCTAAATCGCGACGGAAGTAAGGGCGAGGATTGTGGCCACGTAAAATCGATTTAAGCCTTCCAGTGGAAATCTTCCACTGACCGTTCCAAGGCGGCTCTTCTGAGGCGATTTATTTATGTTGTTGTTTGTTACTTACTGTGTGTATCACTTGTGTCATTTAATTTTGGATGGCCATATGGCCATTTTGTGGGAAAGTAACTGTCCTTATGGCCTTCCTTTGTTTAGGTTTCCATTATGGTCTGGTCGCTTAATGTTTGTATTTCTTTCCCTTTGGTGTCTTTTATGGGTGGAGTAAGTTAATTGTATCAATTCCTGATCTTTGTTTTACTTCTACTTTGCGGTTTCAGAGAAGAAAGTTTTAAAGATTTCCCCTATATAGGCCTATATAAAACCAAAGGCCCCCGGGGCGGGGGCATGTTTGGCCTCAGGGCTATAATTTGAATAATCTTGGTACAGGTCCACTAGATGAAGCTTCATACCAAATATCAAAGACCTAGGCCTTGCGGTTTCAGAGAAGAAGATTTTTAAAATTTTCAGTAAAAAAATCTATTTTTAGCTCCTGTGACCTAGATGTGCAACAGACCGGAACCATTTGAACAACTTTGAAAGGGGACCACCTAAGGATCCTTCCTGTAAAGTTTGGTCAAAATGCAATCAGTGGTTTAGGATGAGATGTTGTTTGAAGAAAAAGTTTACGGACGGACGCACGCACGCACGGACGCACGCACAGACGCACGACGGACGACGGACAAAAAGTGATCGCAAAAGCTCACCTTGTCACTACGTGACAGGTGAGCTAAAAAAGCTACACCAGTCATTGTGATCGTGTTTTAATCTCGATTTGTGCATTTTGTAAGCCAGCAAGATGTCGGAATGACCCACATAATTATCATTCAATCAACCACTGAACAGACGACATATTGTCAAACCACGCCAAGAGGAAACAGAAACTTTACCACAACCTTGAAATAGCAGAAATATCCATCTGATTACAGATCTGCTCGTATAACTTACGGACATGAAACCTTCTTGAAGGGTTGGTGGAGCTTCTCCTCTATAACTTTCTCGCAGGAGGTGTTGACCAAAAATCAACAATATAGAAGTTTTCGCCGAAAATTTCGGCAAAAAATATAAAAAATCGACTTTAGAAACACAATATTCAACTTCAATAGAATAGTTTCTGATTTAGATATTCAAGCAAACACTCCTGAATCCTGAGACTGAATTTTTTTTACTATCCAGCTGCTGGCCATGTACTTACTGGCAATCTGAAAATTTTCTCAGAATATAGCATACGAGGTATTATCTCAAGGGGACCTAAATATAGATTTCCTTAGAATATTGCTATTTCTAAGTGTCGACAAGTAATTGCTGATTCCTTAAATGAATTCTGTAAACGCTGGTTTAAGAGAGAGTATGTTCCGTCTACTGCTTTGAATAATTAAAAAAAAAATTAAAATTGTTGATCGACTTATATCGTCTTACTCAAAGAATACGCATCTTTATCCTCGTAAACCAAAGGCACTTTTAGGCACCTTAAGCAAGATATCCAAGAATTCCTCAATGGGTGTGTTTTGGTTCCAGCTGACAAGGCTGCAAACAATGTAATTTTTGTTTGTCGGCTGCACTACGTTTATACTCTTAGACAAGAACTTTAGGCCCCGTTTTTGGATTTACATCTATCTATTGTAGATGGATTTGTTTCGTGCAAAATTTATGATAAACGCGATGACTTTGATTTTGAGATTGTAAATTTTCCTTATTTGGATGGTGATGTTCCTCGTGCGCCATCCTATGGCGTTTATATTTCGCAATTAATTCGATTTGCTAGAGTGTGTAGTCATGTAACTGACTTCAACACTCGTAATAAATTATAAACGGCTAAACTCCTTAATCAGGTTTATAGGTACCATAAACTACGCAAAGCCTTTTCAAAATTTTATAGACGCCATTCTGATTTAATTTCAAAATTCAATATTGGACTTAAATCTCTTCTGCAACAAGGTCTATCGGAACCCGAATTTCATGGTGACTTAGTATATAAATTCAGAAAAATATATAACCGCAATGACTTCAGCACCCAATTTCGTAAAATCATTCTTCGATATAAAAAGATTGGGTACAACATGGATGTTATACGACAGACTGCATGCATGGTAGCTAACCCAATCACGGTTGGCAACTTTGCTTCCCTCTTTAATTGCACGCCGGTGGGTCAGGCCTCAGATTCTATGACGGCTCAACGTAAAGGCTTATTGAGAATTAGAGAGATCTAATTCAATGTAATGTTTGTTGGTGCCTGATGCTCTGTCTCTGGTCGGGCCCATCGGAGTCTAACAATTGGTTTTCTTTTGCTCCAGCATTTCAGTGGTTTCTTGCTGTCGAGTGGAAAAATCGTAAGTAGACGGACTTGAAGCACGAAAATGTCTGGTTTTCAATTTATTTAAAACCTCATTCGAATTTTTTATAGACCGAAACAGATTACTTCCTGATCTTTCAAAGACTTTATCACAATATTTAATTACATGCGTTTTAATAGCTGTAAGACAGGTAGTTAATAATTTGGAAAGTTCAGTGGTAGTACAAGAGCTAGAATTTGCAATAAAGTTTTGGTAACCAGAATAGCGTAGGAAGCTTTCTTGGCCCTCGTTAACACACACAGCAAACTTGGTGGCTGAAAGACAAACATGTTTATCTACTATAGCTCTCTCTGCAGCTAAAGTTTGAAGTTCATAGGCCTTAGTACCACCAAGCTCCTGCTTAAGCGTGTTAACATAGTGGTGCCGTCACACAACGACGACGTTGTTAGCGGCCTTGTCTGCAGGGGCCAAAACAAACTTCTTATGAAATTCTTGAATACCTAGTTTAAGATGACGTAAATACGTCTTGGGCTTAGGAGGTAATAAGTTAGTATTTTGAGAATAGAAAGAAATGCGTTTATTCACTAGTTTTAAAATGCTAAGTTTCCAGTCCTTAACGGCTTTATGTTCAACATGCTCTCGCTTACACCATCGATTACCGAATTCATTCAAGGAAACAGCGATTTCATCTCTACATTTACTGAAATCAATTTTAGAAGAAAACCCGATATTTCGGTCCTTTAAAAATTATATTCCTTATCCTAGAATCAGGAATAATTTTCAAATTGCCATTAATTACATGACCACCAGCAGGATAGCAATACTTTGAGTTTTTACAATCACAAGAATCAGGAGTTTTAGTTTCAATATCAAGATCTGAAACAAGTTTATTGAAATTAAAAATGATAGATCTAACAGGTTTGTTATATTTATAGCAAATTATTGGTGTTTCAGTATTTTGAAAATAAGCAGGAATGGAAGAAAGCACCGATCTCTCACGGAAGATACTGGGCAAATCTATAAAATCCATACCCTTATTAATGAAGGATATTTTGAAGAAATGGCGTTTATGATTAATTTCAGAATCAATGTAAGGACGGAGAGTATGCTGAGTATAGCCTCTAGTTAAGAGAGCCGCATCATATAACTGATGAGAACTATCGTGGAATTTATTCGCCTCGGTGTACAGAAGACGTAAAACAGAAACGGGTAATGAACTTACAAAATGAAAGAATAGAGTGGCGTCCATGATTTAATAATATAATTGACAGTCACTTCAGTATAGTATTGTTCCGTTTAAACGCACGTGATTTACGTTTAAAGTTACCATTTTTCCTGGTGCCGTGAGATCTATCTAGTTCTGCGTTTTCGACATTCCAGGAGCGAGAAAATATCAAAGTCCGGCATTCTGGAAATATTACCCTCATGATAATTGTTGTCATTAAATCCCAGTGGAAAAGGGATCGAACCTGCCGAACCAATAATAATAATAATAATGATAATAATCCCAGTGGAAAAGGGGTCTGTAAAAATTTAATCCATTTCAGTTCAGCTTCATGTCTTTTGATTATTTTGAATCTCGATGTAGAATTTGCATCGTAAAAAAGTTTTTCCACTGGTTGTATAACAATGTTATTTACAGAATGACTGTACGTCGAAAGTGACGGTACAAGAAAGTGTCAGTTTTCTTAGGCTTACTCATTCTGCGATAATGCTCGCTCAATCTAGTTTTAAGTATGCGGTTAGTTTGACCGACGTACTGCATATTATAGTTTGCAGCACGTCATGTAATTAGATAAATTAAATCTGTAGACTGTCATGTCAAATCAGACATGTTAACTACAGAGAAGCGTCTACCGTTTACAGATGAAGTAACGGTAGACGCAGTGCTTAAATGCGAACAACATCTGCACCTCTTGGCATTGCACTTAGAAATACTAGGATACATTCCACTTCTTTTCCACGGATTAGTATATTTTCGAAGGATGGGCGATTTGAGAGGAGATAGTCTTATACGAAGACTACTCCCAAAAACATTGGTATTGCCTGCTCCATTGAGATTAACTGAAGTTACAGAAGACAAATTTAAGGGTCTAACCAATACTGAAGGCAACATAGTATTAAAGTTCTTAATAGAATGGGGAATCCGAACAGAAGAAGCAGAGTGTAACCTAAGGGGTGATATTGATATTTAAAATGTATTTGTGATACTCATGTGGGTTTAGAAGGTTATGATACCGTCAAAACTAAAGCGATCTTCATACCGGTCATTATGTAAAACAGCATATAAAATTACTGAAGACAATTCCTTCGAATAGAAGGAAGGTACAACAAAGCCAAAGAAGGTACAACCAAAGTTTGCTAGTCTGGCCTTAGCGGTTCTCGTATCTTGCTTACAGGATTAGAACGCCCAAAGTTTCAAAGGGCTAAATCTCAAAAGAAATCTGGATCTACTAACCATCCCCAACCAGTCTGTAAATTTTCAGGGCAATAGCTCAAATATGTTTTGAGATATCTTGCGTACAAGCTTAAAATGTCCAAAGTTTCAAAAGGCCATATCTGAAGAATATATCAGGTTTCTTTCAAGGTTAATCAGTTAATCTACGTACCATGCCCATCAGTCTGTAAAGTTTCAAGACAATAGCTCAAATAGTTTTTGAGATATCTTGCCTACGAGCTTAAAACGCCCAAAGTTTCAAAGAGCCATATCTCAAGAAAAAAAAATCGGATTTTTTTTTCAAAAGTTAATCATTTCATCTACTCATCATCCCCAACCAGTCTGTAAACTTTCATGGCAATAGCTCAAATACAGTAAAATTTCTATCTTTAAATTTGTTCAAAAGTGGTCTTCAAGGCCACTTTTTGATCTAATCAAAAGTGGTCTTTAAGACCATTTTTGAACAGTCCCAAAGGTGGTCCCAAACCAGAGGAGACTGTGGGCAGAAAGCACAAAGAAAAAATGGGTGCATTTTACAGAATAAGCTTTTTAAAGCAGAATTAGTGTTAAATTTAGGTGGTCTGAATAGCGGAATTTTACTGTACTTTTATAGATATCTTGCTTGCAAGATTGAAACGCCCAAAGTTTCAAAGGGTCATAACTCAAGAAAAAAAAATCGGAGTTTTTCAGTAGTTGATCAGTTCATCAACTCACAATACCCCATCTGTCGGTAAAGTTTCAAGACAATAGCTCAAATAGTTTGAGTGATACATACCTTGCTTACAAGCTTTAAAAGTCCAAAGTTTCAAAGTGCCATAACTCAAGATTTTTTTATTTTTCAAAATTAATGATGATGATGACTTTGCGTTTAACGCAGCGTCAACCCTCTTTGTGGGTCATAAGCGTCAAGCGGTTATTGATCAAACCGTATGAAGAATTATGAAGATGTTAAAAGTAAAAAGTCAGAATGGTAAAACATACACATTTGACACACGTAAATCTTATGAAAAAAGTCCAATTTCGTTTAAGAATAAAATAATGTTATCAACAGGTACATCTTGAAACAATTGTTGCAAAGTGTCAGCTTTGAAATATTAGTTGCTTGACGATGAAAAGTCAACACAGTCAATTAAGATATGTTGAACAGTGAAGGCTGATCACAGCCTACACACGTGGGTCGATCATCACCATTTAAAGTATAAGAATGAGTAACTCTAGTATGGCCAATGCGCAGTCGCCTTAATACTACATCCTCTCTCCTGGAAAACTGTAGAGGAGAGCTTTTTTCCGACGCCAGGTTTAATGGCATGGCGTTTGTTATATATTGCAGGTCCCATTCACCTTGCCATTCCGATAATGCCATTCCGATAACGATGATGACGATGATGTTTACGAGTTTAACGACGCGCCAACCCTCTTTGTTGGTCATAAGCGTCAAGCGGTTAATGATAAAAAAATATGAAGAATTATGAGGATATTAAAAGTCAAACAATTCAGAATGATAACAAAAGATCTGAGTGAGTGAGTGTTTGAGTTTTACGTCCAACCAACAGCTAAGGTCACACTGAGCCGGGACCTCGGTTTAAAGACTCATCCGAAAGTCTGGAGAAGCCCGGGATCGATCCTGCGATCCCTGGTTTACAAGGCGAGTAGCGTAACCACTACACCACGGAGGCTTCTTACAAAAGATCTAAAACAGAATTAAATCTTATGAAAAAGTCCAATTACATTTTAGAATAAAATAATTTTATCAACAGGTACATCTTGAAACAACTGTGTCACGAGCCAGGCGTAGCAGAAAGAAAAAGCAAACAAGCCCTTTGGAAAAAATTAACAAAAGGGCATCTTTCATCTGTGCTCATGCATGGTTTTTCTTTAAACTTTGTTTATTAATAACTCAGCATATACAACCTATAAAAATGTATTTATTGAATTATATAAATCAAATTAGGACTCCGGAGGCCACGCTGACTGACTCGCTCCATGAGCTGATTGCTGTGTCTCACAAAGACTGTCTTAAATCTGATGTTTTATTTAGTTTCCAAATTTGTGAACTGGATCGTATGCAGAACTCCATAGGCATTCTTTTGATACTAAAAAACCTTTTGAATTAATTAAAGTTTACATTTTCTGATAAAATAATTATCAACAACCTCATTTTTTAATTAAAAATTTAAAAAAATATCAACATTCAATTCCTAAGATAAATATGTTCTAGTCTTTGTCAAGATTTCGTTTAACTACGAAAACTTGCCATATGTATCTTCTGTAGCTATGCCAAATTGCATGAAAATCCAAAAACGGTAACACTGTTGTTTTACACCTTTGATGGATGTAAATCGTTTCTGAAAAATATACTGTTTTATCGAAATCATCCAAGAAACTTACAAAAAGGCATTGTTCTCAACATTCCTAACACTAACGTAATAAAAATGAGATTATAGAAATCAAAATGAATACATATTGAGCTGATATAGCTTAGGAAACATTGAAATATGATGATTTCCTGGTATTTGCCTTTCATTTATACACGATGATCTTTCCAACATAGTAGATAGTAAAACACTAAATCAGCAAATTAGGCCATGAATTTAAGTTCTGTGGTGTATTCCTTGCTTCCAAAGGATAACCCTTTTATAGAACGTATTTAGCTTCACTACAGCTGGGGTGTGGGAATGTGTGGCGGGGGTAAAACGTCTCCCTGCCCTACATCATAGTGTAGATTATATTTTCTTTTCCTTTAGGATCATTGATTCCATTGTGGAATTTTGAAAATATCTGAGGGTCACTGATGAGGCCTAATTGACCGAAACTAGCTAGTTTGGCCCAGAAAACATGTACACTCCATATATTTCAGTTCTGTGGTGTATTTCTTGCTTCCAAAGGATAACCCTTTTATAGAACGTAATTAACAACATAAATTGCTTTGGTTAGCAGCAAAATTATTGTGAACATGTGCAACTTTATTTCATGACATTACAGAAGTCATGCTACTAACATAGGTCTAAGGCAAGGAGATCAATTATTTTCATTTCCATACCCAGATGGTATGCAAGGACGCAATGGTCAGTTGTTGGTCGTTACTAGTAAAAATAGTACTGTTCATAAACCCATGGCCAGATTAAGCCTTAGATATACTCTGTCTTTATGTACGCTGGACTCTTATCCTAACAAAAAAGTTACAGTAATTATTGATCAGTATTTCCAAAAATCGAAACTGACACTGATATTGAGTTTCTGTTGCAAAAGATATCATTGATGGATGAGGCACGGAATATTTGGTGTAAACCAAGCTGTTCCATCACCTAGAAGAATTTAGCTATTAGACAGGGATAGAAACAGTTTCCTTCCTTACAGTACACATGCATAAAATGTCTCTTTTCTGCATTGATATTATAATTGTTGACCTTTCTTTTGTGTCTTAGTGTAGCGTGTACCGGGTCGTCCACGAAGTCAAGCAAAGCGGTCACCCATCCAGGTACTAACCGCAATCTCCGTTGCTTAACTTCGTGAATAAGCCAACCACTCTACCCGCGTCGCTAAAAGAGCCGGCTCCTACAGCAAGGCTGTAGAAGTGGTATTTGTCCGTAACCGTTACATTTCTCCCCCTCATCTCTTGACTTCGTCCCGAAGTCACACATGCCTCACAAGGCTAAACCCGAGGGCGGAGTCCATGTAACAAACCAACGGCACTGTTTCTATCCCACCGCTGCCACCAATGTAGCGTGTACCGGGTCGTTCACGAAGTCAAGCAACGCGGTCACCCATCCAGGTACTAACCGTGATATCCGTTGCTTAACTTCGCGAAAAAGCCAACCACTCTACCCGCGTCGCTAAAAGAGCCGGCTCCTACAGCAAGGCTGTAGAAGTGGTATTTATCCATAACCGTTACATTAGGTTTTCTTTTTACTTTGTCAATATAGTGGTTAATTTATCGGACGCGAGCTTTTAGAATTTTTTCTGGTTGTGAAACTTTCAAACACTTATTGAATGTTTCTGCTGAATGCAAGTTCACTGTTTTTTATGCACTGTTCTTGCTTGCTTTGTTGTTCATCAATAATTACCGGTACATTTCAGTGCAATTTATCTTTCAGCTTAGTGTGAGCATTGCAGTGTTTGGGTAGAAAAAAACATCATGGTGTATCTACTGAAAACAATTTAAGATCTTATGAGTAATGTGATAACTACTCACAGATTGACAAATTGTTACTTCCAGTTTAAATGCTTCTTGATACCCCACAAATGTGATTGGTAATTACCTATACAAATTAATAGTCAACATAATCATGATCACATAAGTTTTGGAACACAGATAAATGTAGGATCATGTGATTTCTAAAAGCAAATTTATTCAAACGGCCTTGAAATGGTATTTCAGGAAGCCGTTTGATTTCGTTCATAGGGGCTATACAAAAAAGATAGATTGGCTGGTGCCTAGTGCAGTTACAAATGCTGAAAACCATTTAATGGGACTTAATGTAAGGAAAGTTAATCTCAAGTGTTATTGATTGTCCCTAGAGTAAACCTTTCTTTTTAAATGGACAGTTGTTAAACGAACAAACAACAATTAGACTCGAGCGCCATTTTTCTCACAAAATCTGAAGCAACATCTAAATTGACTGGTATGTTGTTGATTTGAATGATAAATCTAAACACCAACTTAGCACAACTACCAAATTAGATAAGACAGACAGAAAGAAAACTATGCACATGATTTCATGGGTGCATTTGATGACGTTTGTCATCAAAACATTTGCGGCATAGTTCTGTAGAAAAAATAGTTTGTTTTGGCCATGGCGTTCAATAGGGGGCAAATTTACCGAACTTGATGTTTTGAAACAATACTTATAATTATGCTATGAACTACTTACACAAGCCATACTATACTATAGCCATCCAAATAGAAAGCAATAGTGAAGTATTATTAAACAGCATGACCGAAACATGATAATCATATAATTTCACATTTTGCTGAATCAGGACTATCAGTAGTCCGTCTGTAAAAACGCAATGTTACCGGTCCTCAATTTCCATGAAATTCCATCTACATATTGCTACGATATGTGGACAGTTTTCATACTAAAATGGCGTCTTGACAAAAATTGGAACATGGTAAAATTGCATATAAAAGTTTAATAAATACAAAACTTGGAGCTGAAATATGGGGACACCTTCAAAGAAAACTGATTGCCCAGCCACTATTGCAGGACATATGAGGCCATTCATAGTATCAACTAACTCACCAATTATGCCTTTAATTCATAAAGTATTGCAGCGTTAGATATATGAAACTCTGAATACTTTAGACATATTTATATCAGTGTACTCTCTGTTGTGATGGAGCCTTCATAAAAAAGTAATTAATTTACTACGGAAATAATATTTAAAAGTAAATGCATCGTAATTATAATGGATATACGCAAGGCAATTATTGTGCATAATTTCATCAAATTCCAAGCGTGGGCAGAAACCAATGTAAATTTCCTATACCCTGAAAGACCCCTTTATTTATCAGGTTATCATTTACCCGTAGAAGTAAGAAAATTAAATGTACTTAGCTCTGCTATGAAGTATCCAGAATTAATCTATTTTCCTTGATCCCACAGAAATCACAGTCCGAAATGAAATATAATATCCTTTAACAATCCAACACAGAATTCAGAAATAACTTTTCTTAAATGTCCAAAATTCAAACTCCAAAGTCTGACTCAAAGAGAAAAATCAAGCTCTTTTATAGATTTCTCTAGACTGTTCCACAGGGCTTTGGAATAAGATGATGTAATTTTCTAAAAAAAATACAAACCTGAACTTTCTAGAAGGTTCAAAAGTACTTTTCCTTGTAAACAAGATGTTTGTAAAAATGAAATTAATCTGTGACTCAGTTTTCGAGAACCTTCTATAAGAAGATAAACAAGATATTTATAGCACTATTAGGTCATCCAGTGGGGTGAAAGTGGGAATCAGAAAAAATAAATTCTTATGCATAACAGTTGTTGCAAATTGTCAGCTTTGGAGTATAAGTTACGGGACTGTGAAAAGTCTACACATTCAATTAAGATATATACAGCAGTGAATGGCTGATCACATCCTACACAAGACCGCTGATAATATCCCATTAAAAATATAAGAATGAGTAACTCTAGTAAGGCCAATGTGCAGTCGCTTTAATACTACATCCTCTTTCCTGGAAGATTGTGGAGGGCAGCATTATGTTCCATCGACAGGTTTAATGGCATGGAGTTTGATATTTATTGTACGGTCCCATTCGCCTTGCCATTCCGACAAGATGTATCTGTTGATAAATGGTTTAAATTATTAAAAGGAATTTTAGAAACAGACGGATCAAGATTGAGCGATTCCTTTGCTTTCTTGTCAGCATAATCATTGCCGACAATGCCAATTTGGCTCGGAAGCCAACACAACAAGATTTGGTGTGTTTTAGAAATTTCATAATGTTTTTCGACCAGTTTTTGTATTTGAGTATTTTTTGATGATGAATGGTCTAAAGCCTTAAGCACAGAAAGTAAATCAGAAAATATAATTGCTTTTTGAATTGTTGAAAGACTGATAAATTCTAAAGCTAGGTCTTAGACTACTGCTTTGGCTTCAGCTGTAAAATTAGATGAACCATCTGGAAGGCGTAAGGTTTGATGCGTATATTTAGAAACATACGCAAAATAGAAGTGGAGGCAATGGTCAGGAATCGATACAATCAACCCTCAGCTACCGTAAGAGACACCAAAGGGAAAGAAATACAAACATGAAACAACAGACCCTAATTGAAACAGCAATAGCGGAAAGCCAAAATGACAGTTACTTTCCCACAAAATGGCCAATAGGCTATCCAAAATAAAATAATATAAACGACACAAACACCCAAAGACAAACCATAACAAAAATAAACCGCGACAGAAGAACCGCCTTGGAACGGTCAGCGGAAACGAATTCCACGGGGGGAGGGGGGGGGTGGGCTTAAATCGATTTTACGTGCCCACAATCCTCGCCCTTACTTCCGTCGCGATCTAGACAAGTAAGCAAACTATGACGTCATACATACTGCGAGATATTTTATTTGCGCAGAGAATAGGCTAATCATAAACTCGGAAAGTAAACTAACTTTCTCTCCTTCTATAGAACCATAAGTATAGACTTGCCGGTAATCACCATAACGTGACTGCAGTACCTGAAAGTTTTGTTTGAGTACTATTGGATTTGATTCGGATTTTTGCCATCATGTTAGTCAAACAGAATAGAAGGTTCTTTAATACACCAAGATGGAACTTCGGCAGTTTCCTGTGTTTGAAGATTTTTAAGGTCGACGCCTGAATTTTCTAGCAGCGGGAATATACGTAATCCAACAGGTTTGATTGCTGTGGGTTTGATATCATACTTGTCTACAAATTCAGGTGGAAGTGAAATTTTGAAAAGTAGAAGTAAAACAAAGATCAGGAATTGATACAATTAACTTACTCCATCCATAAAAGACACCAAAGGGAAAGAAATACAAACATTAAGCGACCAGACCATAATGGAAACCTAAACAAAGGAAGGCCATATGGACAGTTACTTTCCCACAAAATGGCCATATGGCCATCCAAAATTAAAAGACACAAGTGATACACACAGTGAGTAACAAACAACAACATAAATAAATCGCCACAGAAGAGCCGCCTTGGAAGGTCAGTGGAAGATTTCCGTGTTAGATGGATTTGCAGCAAGTCTGATAGCATACTGAAGAGAAAGTTTTTCTCTGCGCGCATTTAAAGATGGTTCAACTGCTTCCACATAAAGGCTTAATACGGGAGAAGCACGAAAGGCTCCCATAGCCAGACGAAGGCCTTGGTGATGAATAGTATCCAAAGATTTTAAATAGGATTTTCTGGCAGAGTCATAAACAAAAGACCCATAATCTAATTTAGATCTTATTAAAGACCGGTAAAGATGTAATAAGGTATGCCGATCTGCTCCCCAACATGTATGAGCTAAAACCTTCTGAAGATTCAAAGATTTTAACTATTTCACTTTAAGATATTTAATATTGGGAATAAAAGATAACTTTTGATCAAATATGACCCCTAGAAACCCTGTGCTTGATCATAGAGTTCTGCCAGGGTAGATGACACACGCACCTGAAACATGCGCTCCCCTAAAAAGCTTTCAATAAAACTGGGAAGTTTTCCCCTTAAACCAAAGTTATGGAGATATTTCAACATTCCATGTAGAAGTAAAACACAGATCAGCAATCGATACAATTAACTTACTCCACCCATCAACGACACCAAAGGGAAAGAAACACAAACATTAAGCGACCAGACCATAATGAAAACCATAACAAAGGAAATCCATAAGGACAGTTACTTTCCCACAAAATGGCCATACGGCCATCTTAAATAAAAAGACACAAGTGATACACACAGTAAGTAAGAAACAACAACATAAATAAACCGCCACAGAAGAACCGCCTTGGAACGGTCAGTGGAAAGATTTCCACTGGGGGCTTAAATCGATTTTACGTGGCCCCAATCCTCGCCCTTACTTCCGTCGCGATTTAGACAAATAATTTGTTCAGTCCGCATGAAGGCCCCCTAACTCATTAGTGCAACATCTTCGTGAACACAAATAATTAAGAACCACAGAGGTGAGACAACGGTGAGGACTCGACAGCAAGAAACCACTGAAATGCTGGAGCAAAAGAAAACCAACAGTTAGACTCCGATGGGCCCGACCAGAGACAGAGCATCAGGCACCAACAAACATTACCTTGAATTAGATCTCTCTAATTCTCAATAAGCCTTTACGTTGTAACCGTCATCGAATCTGAGGCCTGACCCAGTGGCGTGCAATTAAAGAGGGAAGCAAAGTTGCCAACCGTGATTGGGTTAACTACCATGCATGCAGTCTGTCGTATAAAATCCATGTTGTTCCAAATCTTTTTTATATCGAAGAATGATTTTAAGAAATTGGGTGCTGAAGTCATTGCGATTATATATTTGTTTCTGAATTTATATGCTAAGTCACCATAAAACTCGGGTGGCGATAGACCTTGTTGCAGAAGAGATTTAAGTCCAATATTGAATTTTGAAATTAAATCAGAAATCCATGTCGGAATGTGGTGCCATATGCTTTCTCCAAGTCGAAAAAGATAGCTACTACGGGTTCGTCGTTAATTAAAGCATTACGTATAAATGTTTCTAGTCTCATTAAATTGTCGTTGGTACTACGTTCCGAACGAAAACCTGACTGATATCTGAAATGAGTTTGTTGGACTCTTAGTACCAAACTAATCTCTTGTTTATCATTCTCTCCATTGATTAACACAAACAACTTGTCAACGCTATCGGTCGATAATTCGTAGGTTGTGCATGGTCTTTCCCTGGCTTTGGAATAGGTATTACTGTGGCTAATCGGCAGCTCTCAGGCCAGACTTCGTTTCCCAAATAGTATTAAAGATATTTAAAAGTGTTGAAAGAGAGTTTTTTGGCAGATGCTTAAGCATCTGATAATGACTTTCATCAGGACCGGTTGCTGTATCATGCTATTTTCCAATTGCTTCAACTAGTTCGGGTAAGTTAAAAGGTTTGTTGTATTATTCGTGATTGAGGGATTTAAAGTTTAGATTTCTTTTCTCTTGTTTTTTTTTGTTTTTAAATTTCTAAAAGTGTCAGAATAATTTCGCGATGATGAATTTCTCAAGAATGTGCTACCAAGAGTATCTGAAATATCTTTCTTAGTTGAAGCTTTTGTGTCTAAACCTATATTTAAGGGTGTGTAACTAGGGGATTTTGTTTTTCCTGATATTTTTCGTACCATATCCCAAACCTTTTTAATGGGGTTTTGTAATTCAATTTTGAAACATATTCCCTCCATGACTTTCGTTTTGAAGCTCGGATAGTTCGCCGAGCTTTAGCTCTAGGAACTTTTACGTCGTTTAGCTTTTTCTGAAGTTGGACTTTTGCAGAACTTAATGATAGTAAAGTAGCTATCCAAAAGCGAAAGCAGGCACTTAACTAAAGTGCCTGCTTTCGCTTTTGGATAGCTACTTTACTATCATTATTGAACCAAGTAGAAGTAAAACAAAGATCAGGAATCGATACAATTAACTTTTTTTTTGTTATTTAATATTTATTTCTGTAAATACATTTTACAAACATATTACATTCAAACAATATATCAGCGTATACTATATAAAACAGATATCTATAGACATGTTTCAATTATTATAAAGATGTTTATGTAGATGTACGTGCAGTTTTGTTTATTGTATTGTACAAAATACTATACTATCTTTAATACGTCCATATGATGTATTTCCAGAAACATTTAATTAAGTGAAAAAAAAAGAAAAAGGATATTTTCGAGAAAAAAACAAAAAAAACAGATCAAATCAAATCAAAGAGAGGTGTACCATTTTGAAGATGATTACAGGCAAAAAATCATATACATAATGCTGCCTTCCTTAATATCGGTTAAATAATATTTTAAAATTTGTTAAACTATGAATGTATTAAATTTCTCCTATTTGTTTTCGAATTGGGCAAGTTTGTCGTTCATGAAGTAGATTTCTTTTTCTATTTTAATTCTGTATGTTAGGAATGATTTAAAATGATCCATGGTAGGTATGATTTCCAAATATTTTTCCCTAAATATGAAATATTTTCCAAGTAGAATGAGAAAGATTTTTAGCTGAATTTCTTGCTTTCCGGTCGACAAGGTAAGTCCAAATGTTATGTTTTTTAAATATAAATACAATTAACTTACTCCACCCATCAAAGACACCAAAGGGAAAGAAACACAAACATAAAGCGACCAGACCATAATGGAAACCTAAACAAAGGAAGGCCATAAGGACAGTTACTTTCCCACAAAATGGCCATATGGCCATCCAAAATACAAAGACACAAGCGATACACACAGGCTTGCATCCTTAGTGTTTGTGGAGGTCTTTGGAATGCATTGTTCTGATATATGAATAAGCCAATCTGTGAAATCAGAAACAATGTCAGATGATTCATAAAAATGATCAATTGATAACTCTTCTTCGCATAAATTATGGAACAATCGTCATACGGTTTTATTCATTTTCCATTTCTGATTACAGTCCGCATATAGTTCGTTCACACTGTCAGTTACAACAGGGAAGTGATAATTTCCGCACTGATTATCATAGACAGACCAGTCCTAGTCTAAGAAGAGAGATGGGTGACACAAAGACAGATCTAAAGAAGACAAATGGCCTGTTGCAGGGTGAAGATATGTATAAGATTTATCATTAATCAAGGAAAGATCGTTTGTTTTGCAATAATATTTTTAATTAGTGTTCATCTGTTGCTGGTATCTTTACCACCCGATAGAATGTTGTGACCATTGAAGTCACAAACTAAAAATATGGCGTTGGAAGTTGATCAAGCAATGGTTCAAGATGTTCGGGCTCTAAAGAGAATGGAGGTGGTATATATAGAGAACAACTTGTAGCTTCTTAATGAAGTGAAACCAATGCTGCTACGGCTTGCAGTTCTGTTTTCAATTTGATCTCTCTTTGCGCTGTGTGTGTGTGTGTGAATTCGGGTTTAACGTCGCTTTCAACAATTTTTCAGTCATATCACGACGGTGTCTGGTTGCGACAGAGAGCTCAATGCTCACATTCATAGTGCTGCCTCACTGAAGTATCATGGCTCAGACACATTACATGATACCACACCCAGTCACATTATCCTGACACTGGGTCGACAAGTCCTAGCTCTAACACGTAAATCTGAGTGCCAAGCGAGGAACAGCTAGTACCATTTTTCAACGACTTTGGTATGTCGCGGCCCGGGATCGAACCCGTGACCTCCCGTTCCCCGGAGCGGAGACTCTACCAACCGAGCTATCGGGGCCGGTTCTCTTTGTGGTACAAACGATTTAACAAAATTTGAGCTGCCACCAGATGGTCTGTTACGAAAAGAATAGATATAGTTATATGTATTGAAATCCCTGACAACAGTGTTGTCATCATTTTTTAAAAAGATTCTTGCAAACAAAACTCCGATCGGTTTAATAAAGAAAGAAGAAATACGAGCTCATAATAATTTGATTTAAGACCTCGACAATTCCAGTGTATTATTTTGTGTTTTGGATTCATTGAGAGAGATTACCATGACTAGAAATTAATGTGCCGTTATCGATGAAATTACCTACTTTATATAAGGCATCCTTGTAATTTTGCTACCCTTGCGAGGACTGGATGGAGCATCGTCATCATCGATCAATTCGTCATAATCCTCGTCAAGAGGTATTTGACTACAATATTTGATCGGATCTTCCGATCCCTTACTGGTTCGACCTTAGTCGACTTTTTTTCTTTTACATGCGCCGTTGGCTTCGCTACGGTCGCTTTCGACCGATCCGGAGCAACCTGGATTTCGCTATATGACAAACTGGTTGATCTTTGTGGTGCTGGGCTAGATTTACTCCTTGCACCAGTTTTTTTTTCAGTTCGGCCATGTACGATTCAGCAATCTGCGTTGAACTGTTTGTTACTTTTACACCAGCACCCTTTATGATGCGGACGTTACTGGTGGCTGGTGTTGTGTATCCGCTTCCGGAAAAGTTATCGACCTTTGGTATTTGACAGTGAGTAGTTTTTTTTCTTTATTCCATGCCGGACAATCTCGAGAGAATACAACGTGTTTAACACAACAATTGACGCAATTGGCCTCTTTCTTACAGTTTTGATGCATATCGACACGTTTTCTTCACCACAGTTTCGACAGAGTTGTTTCTTCTGACGTCTGCTTTCGTGGTGGCCAAAACAGTTACCTTTACTTATCAAAACTAGAAATGGTGTTCGTAAAACACACTTCCCCCAATCATATGCTTGCCCGAAAATGCCCAATTTTCCAAGGGCCGTAACCAAATGCATGTAGGTATGGGTGTGGGTGTGCATGTATGTATGTGTGTGTGTTCATAAATGAATGTGTGCGTGTGCGCATGTATGCATGTGTGGGCATGTGTGAGTGCATGCATACCTGCATAAATTAATGTGTGTGCATGCATACATGAGTATATGTGTGCATGCCAGTCTGCTATGCATGCATGCATGAGTGTGTACATTTATGCACACGTGCATGCATGCATGAGTGTGCATTAGTGTATGTGTGCACGCATGCATGCTTGCATGCATGCATGTGTGAGTGATTGCATTTATGTATACGTGTGTATGCATGCATGCATGCATGAGTGCATGCATGTATGTGTGCATGCAGGTATGTGTGTGCCTGAATCTGCACATGCATGTGTGAGTGTGTGTGCATGCATGCATTTCATGCATGTATGATTGTATATGTGCATGAATGTGCGCTATCATGCATGCATGTATGTACATTAATGCATTAGTGTGCGTGTATGCATGCAGGCACATGCATCTACACGCTTGTATGTGCGTGTGCATGTGTGCCTGCATGTATGTGTGTGTGCATGAGTGTATGTGTGCATGCATGTGTGCTTGCATGCCTGCCATGTGTGAGTGTTTGTATTTATGCATAAGTGTTTGTGCATGTGCATGCAAGTATGTGTATGATGCATGTATGCGTGTGTGCATGCATGCATGAGTGTATATGTGCATGAATGTGCGCTATCATGCATGCATGTGTGTACATTTATGCATTAGTGTGCGTGCATGCATGCAGGCACATGCATCTGCATGCATGTATGTGTGTGTGCATGTGTGCCTGCATGAGTGTGTGTGCGTGGATGAGTGTATGTGTGTATGCATGTGTGCTTGCATGCCTGCAATGTGTGAGTGTTTGTAATTATACATAAGAGTTTGTGCATGTGCATGCAATTATGTGTATGAGCATGCATGCACGAGTGCATTCGAGCATGTATGTGCATGCATGTGTACATGCATGTATGTGTGTGCATTTGCATGCATGCATGTGTGCATGTATGCATGCATGTTATGTATGAGTGTGTGTGCATGCATGCATGTGTGTGTGCATGTATGCATGTATGCATGCAAGCATATGTGTGCATACATGTGTGTATGTGTGTGCATTCATGCATTTATGCATGCAAGCATGTGTGTGCATACATGTGTGTATGTGCATGCATGCTCGAGTGTGCATGCATATTTGCATGTGCACATTTTTTGCATAAGTGCATTTGTGAATATTTTTGCATGCATGTATTCATGCGTAAGTCTGCATGCATGCATTAGTGTGTGTGTATGTGTGCACGCATGCGTGTTTGCATAAGAATTTGTATGTATGTATGAATGTATGTATGTATGTATGTATGTATGTATGTATGTAAGTGAGTGTTTGAGTTTTACGTCCCACCAACAGCTAAGGTCATACGGAGACGGGACCTCCGAAAGTCTGGAGAAGCCAGGGATCGATTCTGCGATCCCTGGTTTACAAGGCGAGTAGTTTAACCACTGAACCATGGAGGCTTCTATGTATGTATGTATGTATGTATGTATGTATGTATGTATGTATGTATGTATGTATGTATGTATCATGTATGTATGTATGTATGTATGTATGTTTGTACAGGACAAATGCTATATCTCCACCCACTTACAACTTTGTTGTGCGAGGGGAATAATGGCTGTTTATGTGTGTTAATGAAGAAAAAAAGAAAATAAAAAGAAAAAAAGTCCTCCACCGAGGTTTGAACTCACGCCCCTCAGACTCATTGTCCACAAACTGATTTGTAGTCCAGCACTCTATCCACTACACTGGCACACGGCTCATAAGATCTGCTTTTCACAATGTACTAAGTTCACAATGTACAAATAGCCAAGTGACAAAGGGCCATAACTCATGAATTTTTTTTCGGAATTTAGTCTAAATCTAATCAGGTAATCTACTCATCACCACTACTAGCTCTTTTAGTTTTTGAGATATTTTGCTGGCAAGATTTTATCAAAAGTTCTAAAGTTATGCTATGCATCACAAAACATATTGAGGTACACTGTACAAAAACCCAAAGTAACAAAGGACCATAACTCTTGAATTATGTTTCGGAATTTAGTCAAAATTTAATCAGAACATCCACTCACCACCACCAATCTATTCACCAATTTTCAAGCTTCTACCTCTTATAGTTTTCAAGATATTTTACTGACAGGATTTTATAAAACAAATTCAAAGAGCAGTAACTCTTGAAAAGGGCACAATCCGGATGAGAACAAATACGCATCCCCTTATGTTCCATGAGGAATCCACATATGAAATTTAAAAACCCTTGCACACACGGTTCTAAAGTTATGCTATGCATCACAAAGCATATAGAGGTACAATGTACAAATACCCAAATTGACAAAGGGCCATAACTCTTATCTTTCGGAATTTAGTCAAAAATTAATCAGGTCATCTACTCATCACCACCAATCTATTCTACAACTGTCAAGGCTCTAGCTTTTATAGTTTTTTTTTAGATATTTTGTTGATAAGATTTTATCAAAATAATTTCAAAGGGCAATAACTTTTAAAAAGGGCACAATCCGGATGAGAAAAAAAATACGCGTCCCCTAATTTTCCATGAGGAATCCATATATGAATTTTCAAAGCCCTAGCTGGCAAGGTTCAGATGTAATGTTATGCATCATAAAGTGTAACGCATGGATGGACGGACGCACAAACCTCCCAGAAGCAATATACCCCTCCAACTTTTTCGAAGTTAGGGGCTTAATAATTGGACTCACAGAAGTATTACAATTGAAACATTTAAATAAAGAACAGCACTAAACATAGAACAAATGAGACTGCAACGAAAGTACCGCTTTGGGACGGCCAGACATAGTTACCGGGGTGAAACCGGTTATAGGAGGCCAAAGCCCTCATCTTCTGTTTCAACAGTGGGTTTGAAAAAATCGTCCTTATTAAAAGTGTATCTATTTCTATTTAATTATTTCGACTGTTTTACAATTTAGGTAAGGTTACATTCAATGATTGATACACAAAGTCTATGTCGTTCTTTTCTTTTCCACAACAGCGTACGTATCACCAGACTGGGGCATCTGAATCTGTTCCGGACGTTGATGTCCAAAAGTTGCTTTGCTATATTTATTTTTGTTTATAACAGAATATGTAATATTACCGTCCGAATGTTGCAAATGCTGGTGAGTATTTGTTCCAGATGTCTGTTCTTGGTGAACAGTTTCGTAAGCTGGATCAGTTACAATGTCAGATAAACCGCCGGTATTATTTATGTTTCGTTCCTTGTCTGCACCTGAGTAACCATTCCCGGAAGTGCTATTTGTTCCCCTATCGCGAAATTCGACATGCAGGTTTTTATAGTCTACAGATACTGGCTTCCGATATTCCTCATTAGCTATACAGGAATACATTGTGTCATTTAATTGAAGAGGCGATTGTGTCAGTTCGTCTGAAAACTCGATATTATATACAACGTTTTCGGTGACTTCCTGTTCTGCCGCTGTATTTTCGTAGCCGCGCTGACTTGATATGTCTTTGAGATCTTTGCCCTTTCTGAGCCTGAAAATAAAAAATCCAAAAACTCAGCACTAGACTGTTTCACGACCATCACAGAAAACATTCAAAGTTGAGCTATTGTTGACACTTCGAAATTGAAATGCCACTTTTCAATGCTAAAATTTGATAAAGTAGAAGTGGGGGCAATGATCAGGAATCGATACAATTAACCAAGATCCCATCAGAGACACCAAAAGGAAAGAAGCACAAACATGAAACAACAGACCCTTATGGAAACATCAATAGCGGAAAGCCAAAAAGACAGTAATTTTTCCACATAATGGCCAGTAGGCTATCCAAAATAAAATAATATAAGCGACACAAAACCCAAAGACAAACCATAATAAAAATAAACCGCGCAGGATTTTCGTCATTGTGGTCGTAACATATAACCAAGGTATTTGAATAGCCATGCTTTTGTAATGATTATAAATACTGTTGACTTAAACAATAAAAAAATAACAAAAGTGCAGATGTTTCTTTTATTAATATCAAACCATGGCTGTAGGTATCAAACATGTAAATGAATAGATATGAATTGTCAAAATGTATCTTTTAATTAATTACTCTCTCTTGGTCACCTACCTGTATGCATGTCAGAGGAAATATATCTTAAAATAGAAGTGAAAGCAATGATCAGGAATCAATACAATTAACCCCTAGCTTCCATCAGAGACACCAAAGGGAAAGAAGCACACACATGAAACAACAGACCTAATTGAAACGTCAATAGCGGAAAGCCAAAAGGACAGTTACTTTCCCAAAAAATGGCTAAAAGGCTATCCAAAATAAAAAAAAAATAAAAATACGCATCACAAGCACCCAAAGACGAACCATAACAAAAATAAACCGCGATAGAAGAACCGCCTTTGAACGGTCAGTGGAAACGAATTCCACTGGGGGAGGGGGAGGGGGTGCTTAAATCAATTTAACGTGGCCACAATCCTCACCCTTACTTCCGTCGTGATTTAGACAAATAATGTGTTCAGTCCGCATGAAGGCCTCCTAACTCATCAGTGCATTATTTCCGCGAACACAGATAATCAAACAACCACAGAGTTGAAACAACGGTGAAGACTCAACAGCAATTAACCACTGAAATGCTGGAGCAAAAGAAAACCAACAGTTAGACTCCGATGGGTCCGACCAGAGATAGAGCATCAGGCACCAGCCAACATTACCTTGAATTAGATCTCTCTAATTCTCAATAAGCCTTTAGACTGGAACCGTCATATAATCTGAGGCCTGACCCACCGGCGTGCAAATAAAAAGGGAAGCAAAGTTGTCAAATGTGATTGGGTTAACTACCATGCATGCAGTCCGTCGTATAACATTTATGGTGTACCCAATCTTTTTATATGATTTTACGAAATTTGGTGCTGAAGTCATTGCTGTTGTATATTTTTCTGAATTTGTATACTAAGTCACCATAAAATTCGGGTTCCGATAGACCTTGTTTCAGTAGAGGTTTAAATCCAATACTGAATTTTGAAATTAAATCAGAATGATGTCTATAAAATTTTGAAAAGGCTTTGCGTAGTTTATGGTACCGATATCCCTGAAACACTTGAAACAACGCTGTTTTCAGCCCCGACCTCGGTCCTAATAATAAAAATAATAATAATAATAATCGAATTCAATCGGGTCCATTGCGAGTAATTTGAAAACGGAGTACCGCTTAAACTGATGCTATCGGGCGTATTTAGTCTTGCAGAAAAACGTGCTGTTTATGAAGAAAGTCAATAAATAGAAGCAAAGGCAATGAGTTTCCGATTTTCATTCTAATTGGTGTTCTTTGTTTCCAAAGGCAACCTTTTTCGTGTATTTTATTTATATAGGGTAATTTATTTCTAAACCTGGTACCAATGTCCATGTGTACTGGGGATTGAACCAGGTACCTCATGATCTCGTGTCCGAGGTTTAAAAAATGCAGTATAGCGTATATCAATATGAAAGTTGAAAAATCGTTTTATAAATTGAGGAAAGAATGTACTTGCAATGAGGCCTTTTGTACATAAGTTCGTCAAATCATTCTTCGATATAAAAATATTGGTTACAACATAAATGTCATACGACAGACTGCGTGCGTGTTTGTTAACACCATCACGGTTGATAACTTTGCTTCCCTCTTTAATTGCACACCGGTTGGTCAAGCCACTGATTCTATGACGGTTCAAGGGTGCTGGCTTAGAACTTTACTAAGAATTAACACTTAATTTTATGTAATGTTAGTTGGTATGTGATGCTCTAAATCAGGTCGGGCCCATCGGTGTCGAACTGATGGTTTTCTTTTGCTACAGCATTTCAATTAAAATTTTGCTGTCGAGTGCTCAATGTTGTTTGATCTCTGTGGTTGTTGAGTTTTGTGTTCTCGGAATTGTTGCACTGATGAGTTAGGAAGCCTTCATGCGGACTGAATAAATTATTTATCTAAATCGCGACGGAAGTAAGGGCGATGATTGTGGCCGCATGAACTCGATTTATATCCCCTCCCCCAAAGTGAAAAACTTTTCACTGACCGTTCCAAGGCGATTCTTCATTCGCCATAGTTCGTTTTTAGTTATAGTTATTTCATGTTTGTTTTTCTTTCCCGTTGGTGTCTATGATAGACGATGTGGGTTAATAGTATCGATGACTGGTAATTGTCTTCACTTCTAATTAGTGTTCACAATAACACTTTTTTCTATGTCCTTAAAGATACACTTTTGTTTCTGTATAAAAGGGGTGGCCTGTTTAATAGTCTCCAGTAAACAAGATCTTCGGACCATAGACCACATCGAAGGCTTATATTATCTAAGTGATTTTTGAGGTGGTTATGAGCAGAGACTTCCTGAGAGTTATTTTTAAAAGAGGGCTCTGTAAGAGGAACTTGTGTGATGGTATATTTTAACTGCGATTGTTTCCAACAAAATATTGTTTTATATTACTTCTTTTTATTTAAAAAAAGTAAAGGAAAACATTGATATCCATTGTTTCATTAACTCAAGGTGAAAAGAAGTAAACTAAATGAATTGATTAATTGAAGATTTAATCAATCAATTAACAATTATTTATTTGCATTTTATAGTTTCAGTCAAGATGCAACTATATAATGTTTTAATTTTAGACGAAATCATATCAGAAAAGAGAACCCCTAAAACCCCACTTCTTATACAGTAAAACTGGGGTCTAGAGGGTGGATATGAGGTTCTCTATAGAATGAACAAACGTCATTCATAAGACGTTGCGTTAACGCGCAACGTCCAGGAGACGAAATTATAACGTTAGTTGCCACGCATTGTTTTAGTAAGTTGTCTCCATCTTCGGATCGTTTAGGCAAATTTATTGTGCAGGGACTAGTTGAAGAAAAACTCGTATAACTCACTATCGGAGTTTCGTTTATTTTGTTGCCAATCCATAATCGGGATAAACCACAGCAAGAAAACTGGTAGCAGGGCGAGGTTTAACATCGAATAACTAGTGAAAATCGGATTATCTTCAGTATGGCGTCATCGAAAAATACGGACGGTCGGACCTCAGCAGAAAACATCGTGAAGTTGGAAGCGGAATATAAGAAGAACAAGGCCCGAGTAAAGTCGAGTTTTAGTCGGGCGAAAAACAGATTGATCGGGCTATTAGATCAACAAGAGCTGCCAAGCCGTTATGAGGTTCAGGATGCCTGTCGGAGGATGGATTCGTGCGCGGAGCTAGCAGCAGATGTTCTAACAAACTGATTAATGAAATGCAGAAAGTATGTGCGCGTTAAATGAGGCGGAAAAGCTCGACGACGAATACAGTTCCGCTTATGAAGCAGCCACTGAATCGCGGCAAGATGGATGATCCATTGTGACATCAGACCTTCTGTCGATTAACATGACTGAGCAAATGAACATTTCGGAAACCAACGAAAAAGAACGACCGGGGATACAGCGAAAAGACGAGGTAGGAACAGTAATATCGAATAATACATCCAAAACCACACACGAAACAGGACGTGCAGCACAGAATAGCACACCAACCGAAAGTGAGCGTAGAAACCGAAATGTCCGTGTTGGCGGTTTTGATGAAAGACACAGCCACATGACTCACACTGGTCAAGAAGGTCATTTTAAATACGAACAGTCAAATATGGACATTACTAGGAGGCATACAAGTTTGTCGGGACTGGATCCGCACAAAGCAACGTTTGAACCAACGCATACATGTAACCGGGAGGCTCCTTCCATCGGGCAGGACTTGTGGCGGCAACTCAAGCGTTTGCAGATTCCAGTGTTCCACGGCAATAAACGAAAGTATCAGAGCTGCAAAGCAGCACTTCTTGCCTGCATTGCGATGCCCCGGCTACAGCAGTGTATAAGTTGCTGCAATTACAGCAATATTTATCCGGCGAAGCACTGCAGGTGATCGAAACCTTGGGTCTTTCTGCAACGGCATACGAGGCAGCGAAAACGCGGCTTGAACGGAAGTATAGCGGCCAAAGGCGGCAGATCGCAGCATACTTTGAGGACTTGGATAATTTTAAGCAAGTAAGAACAGGAAATGCTAAAGACCTTAAAAATTTGCAGACCTGCTAGATAAAGCCATAATTAACCTGCAAGGATTTGGACAAGATCATGAACTGGGGAACGGGTCTCTTGATACAAAACTACAAAGAAAATAATCAGAGTCGATGCTCCCGCGATACCATTGATGGGTATTTGAAAACAACATAACTGAGTCTGTAGCTGCTTTACGAAAACGGGTCATACGAGAAGCGGAGTTTTAAACGATTGCGACAGAAACTATGCACGGACTCGAAGGAAAAGCGGACAACCAACAGCCAGCACAGTCGATGCCTAGGGGCCGAAACCAAAGCAGATTCTTTGGTGAATCACAGAATGACCGCAGTACGGAGAACGCACCATGTCAAAGTAGAAGTAAAACAAAGATCAGGAATCGATACAATTAAGTTACTCAACCCATCAAAGATACCAAAGGGAAAGAAACACAAACACGAAGCGACCATACCATAATGCAAACCTAAACAAAGGAATGCCATAAGGACAGTTACTTTCCCACAAAATGGCCAAATGACCATCCAAAATAAAAAGACACAAATGGTACACACAGTAGGTAACAAACAACAACATAAATAAACAGCCACAGAAGAACCGCCTTGGAAAGGTCAGTGGATAGAATTCCACTGGGGGGCTTAAATCGCTTTTACATGGCCATAATCCTCGCCCTTACCTCTGTCGCGGTATACACTTATTTTGTTTAATCCGCATGTAGGCTTCCTAACTCACCAGTGTAACATCTCCGAGAACATACAAATAAAAAAACTACAGAGATGAAACAAGGTTGAGGACTCGACAACATACAACTACAGAATTGCTGGAGCAAAAGAAAACCAACAGTTAGACTCCGAGGGGTCCGACCAAAGACGGGCATCAGGCGCCAACCAACAGAAAGAATACTAAAATAAAATAACATTCCATTTATGCTTTTACGCTGGAACCGTCATATAAACCACCGGTGTGCAATCAAAGAGGGAAGCAATGTTGCCAACCGTGATTGGGTTAACCACCATGCATGCAGTCTGTTTTATAACATTTATGTTGTACCCAATCTTTATATATCGACGAACAATTTTACGAAATTGGGTACTCAAGTCATTACAGGCATGTATTTTTCTAAATGTATATACTAAGTCACCATAGAGTTCGGGTTTGTGGAGGGCGGCATGCGATTTGGAGATGCCAAAACATTGCTCAGAAGAGTCCAACGGAACTATGGAACATAGCAAAACGGTCGAAGCTATCTTTTCGTTGCCTAGGCGACACACATTTCGGTAAATTTTGTCCAAACAGTCGAACATGTGGAAAAAAACGTCAGTTAAGAAATCCACCATAGGTTGCTACATCGGCGTGATCGCAGGGTTGAACCATCGGCGAGGAGTGCGAAGGACCAAATCGAACCAAAACGTATCGACCCGGAACAACGCGAACACCGTACCGAACCATGTGTTTTCCAGGCGGATCCAGCTAATTCTGTCACGGAGGGGAAAGAGCAGCCGCACGCTGAGCAAATCACTATGGTGACTCACAGCAGTTCCAGGACAGATTTCATAGATCTCAGAACTGTACCAGTCATTCTGAGAAATGGTGACAGGTCGCTAAAGTGAATGCGCTGTTGGACGAGGCAAGCACCAAGACGTACCTCAACTCGGACGTTGCTGCGGAGCTTGGGCTACACGGCAGGACGGAAAAGGTAGCAGTGAATGTACTTAATGGACAGATCGAGACCTTCGAAACAAAACCAGTAAGTTTCAATCTTGTGAGCACCGATCATAAAGTAAATATGAACGTGACCGCATACACTGCAAACAGGGTGACCGGTGACATGACTGTCATACATTGGAATGACTACAGTTCAAATGGTCATATTTGAGGAAAATAGACTTCCCCGTCCCGGCTAAGAAACCCATAGTCGATATCTTAATAGGGCTGAACTGTCTTTAACTTCACAGTGCGATCGAAGAGGTGAGAGGTCAACCGGGTGAGCCGGTAGCCAGATAAACGTCATCGGGATGGACATGTATAGGCAACCCTAACACCAGCGAGACACCAAGGTTAGAAACACATTTTGCATGCACATACTTTATCAGGGGTCAATCGGTGATTGAAGAGGTCAATTCCAATCCGAAACTGGTTTCGGAAATTGAAGAAGCTTCACCTTTGAATCCAACGCCCATTGTACAAATGCAGGACTAACCTGCTTTAAGAAGGGCCGAGAACTCTATCCAGTACGACAGTAAAATGTATCGGGTTGGTGTCCCATGGGTTAAAAACAAGCCAAGTCTCCCAGATAACTACCGTATGGCACTGCAACGGCTTCAGAATACCGAAAAAAGGCTCCAAAAGTCCCCAGAGATAGCGCAGGCGTACAGTGCCATTATTGAACGCTACGTTACGAAAGGATGTGTCAAAAAGGTACCAAAAAGTGAAGTCAACATCGAAATGGTACTTACCGCACTTTCCTGTTATACGGCCGGAAAAGGACACGACCAAGACCAGAATAGTCTTTGATGCCTCAGCTATGTGTGAAGACATATCTCTGAATGATGTAATCCACCAGGGGCCAAAACTGCAACGAGACCTATTCGACGTGCTTTTGCGGTTCAGACGTTTTCCGGTAGCCATTGTCTGTGACATTGCAGAGATGTACCTTAGGATTGGTATACTACACGAGGACAAGCCGTACGACAGATCCCTAGGGAGGGGAACCAACCAAAGTCGCACACCGGACGTTTATGAGTTCGACAGGGTTGTTTTCGGTGTGAATTCCCTGTCCTGGCGCAGTTTGTTCTTCAAAGGCATGCAAAACACTTCCGTATAGCTGCAGAAACAGTTGAGAAATCTACATACATGGACGACACCATGGACTCTCTACAGACAGAAGAGCAAAGTAGGGTGTTATATAATAAACACTCAAAATTGTTGTCTAAAGCGGGGATGCATGCTCAAAAATGGCTCTCAAATTCACCCAGTGTTTTAGCGGACAACCCGGTTGAAGATCGAAAAGCTGAAGTTGATTTGGACAGCAGTCAGTTACCTTGTACAAAAACTCTAGTATGGTGGCTCGCAGATCAAGATGTCTTCACATTCAAAGAAACTGCCCCCAGATGAAAGCATGGTCAACACGAAGCGGAACTTTCTGGAGAAAATTGCGACCCTTTTGATCCGATCGGGTTTCTAGCTCCGTTCACAATCCGCACAAAAATGCTACTTCAAGATATGTGGGCCAACGGCTTGGATTGGGACGACGAGCTTACCGAACCCCTTACCAATTCGGCACGAGCTTGCTTCGGAGAACTGGGCGAATTAAAACACATACGGATTCCAAGATGTCTATAGAAGAAAGGTATGGTAGCTGACACCATGTCGGTTCATACGTTTGTAGACGCATCTGAAAGTGCCTATGGGGCTATTGCCTATGTAAGGTGCCAGTATGAAGATGGTTCAGTTTCAACCAACATCGTTGCAGCAAAGACACCTGTGTCGCCGAACATCGTTGCTAGCATTCCCAGGCTAGAATTCATGGGCGCGGTGATGGGAGTTCGACTTACCACGAGAATAGCGGAGGTACTCGGGATACAAATGACCAAATCAACATTCTGGTGTGACAGCGTGAACGTGCTATGGTGGGTTCGAGGTCGAAGCCGTAATTTCAAGCCATTTGTTGCTCACAGAGTGGGTGAGATACAAACAGTGGCGCTATGTACCAACTAAAGTCAACCCGGCGGACACGTTGAGCAGAGGAATGCCCGCGAACGACCTGGCCAAGGGTAATTCATGGTGGAGAGGACCCGCATTTCTAAGTTAGACGGAAGATATGTGGCCCAGGAACAAAATATTTGAACAAACAGTCGGAAAAAATGAAATCAGACGTTCTTCAAGAGTGGAATCTAGAACCCAAGAACTAAAGGTTGGTGATAAAACCTATCATGTCGGAACATTTGTAGCAGTAGACGCAGGCGTAGCATCTCTGTTGGCACCACACAAATACTCAAGCTGGTTGAAATTTAAACGTATTCAGGCTTGGACCAATCGGTTTGTTGGAAACTGTCAAAGAAAAGGCACTGGCAGTATATCTAGCGAGTTGACGGTTAATGAGCTACAGCAAGCAGAGATACAGCTCATAAAGCAAACACAGCGGGCAGAATTTCCAGAGGAGTGGAAGTCTTTAGCTCAGGGACGTCCGCTACCAGCAAGCAGCAAGCTTTGTGGACTGAAACCCAAAATTGGACGATGATGGCCTAGTACGATCTGACGGACGTCTGAAAAATGCCAGATTTCTTTCCTAAGACGTACGGTACCCAGTGATTTTACCGTGAAAATGCTGGCCAACGAAGCTGATAATTAAGGATGCTCACGAGAAAGGGAACCTAGCGTTTGGGACCAAGCAGACTTTAGCACCATTGTCGGCTCCATATTGGATCATCTCGGCACGCGAGGCAATCAGAGTGGGAACGAGAATGTGCCGAGTGCCGCCGTCGAAAGGCTAGAGCAGCGCAACAGATCATGGCACCGCTGCCCTTGGCTAGACTACAGACGTCATTGAAAGCGTTTATAAGAAAAGCTGTAGTCTTCGGTGGACCGTTCATTATAATACAGGGCAGAGGCAAACGGCGAGAAAAACGGTACTTGTGTCTGTTCACTTGCCTCGCCACCACAGCGGTGCATTTAGAAATAGCTTTCAGTCTCGTCACAGACTCATTTTAAATGCTTTCTACAGAATGACCAGTAGAAGAGGACTGCCTGAGGAGATGTTTTCGGATAATGGTACCAACTTTAAAGGAGCAGTTCGAGAACTCAAGACGCTACTGTCAGAGCTGGACGAAACACAAATCAACGTCTCTGTTGCGACCAAGGGAGTAAAGTGGCATTTTAATCCTCCACTTGTTCCACCTTTCGGTGGGGTGCACGAGTCAATGATAAAGTAGAAGTAAAACAAAGATCAGGAATCGATACAATTAACTTTTACTTTTCCGCTTGTGGAAGTGTCACTATGATAAAGTTGTTACATGTTAGTCTTTCTTCTCCTTTGAGGTATTGGATTGGAGATACGAGGTAATTGTCTTGAATCTCGATCATCGCCTTCACTTCTATTTTATATGTGACGAATAAAAAAATAACGATGTTGGCGTTGTCTTAACATTCATTCATCGTCTATCCGACGTCATCACAAGTCATTTAAAAGGAAATGTGGTATTGACTTAAACACAGAAAACTACGAGATACCGTGTAGAAATTAAGTTGACCGTGTAGTTCCTAACAAGATGGTGGGCGTTGCAGGACGGAAATCGTAAGTAGCTTTTCATTCGCAAAGAAACGCCCCAAAATTGTAGCTTGTGATTTTACCCTTATCTTGGGGAAACTTATTTTCAGTTCCTGTTTTACCGAAGTTCAGAAACTGCCAGAAGCTTTATGCAATCGAAGCAAAGAAGGGGTATAATTTCCTGTCACTTCATCTTTAAACCAGCAGACAAGTTAATATTTTAATCAGACATCATAGGCCAGTAACTTAACTTCTTTCAACTGGCCTTGACATTCCTAAGAAATACGAGTTAATTGTGATATATGACTTTTTTAATTTTGATGGTTGACCGTGTAGATCATGGTAATCTTCGTTCATTGACGATCTTGATACGGTGTAGACACGGATTTTGTTAACCGTGTAGACCCTTTTTAATATGACAACAACGGGATTGTCTGTAGATGCTCTGACGGCATGTTAGTTTTCAACTGGATCTAAGTAATATTTCTTCCTATACCTGCACGCCTGGGTTAACGTTATATCATCGTGAACTATTATCTCGGTTTTAACTCCAGATGACGCATTTCAAGTGTAGTATGTTATTCATTTTGAGGTAAGCAAACTATTAATATGAATGGATAGCACTAAACAAGTCGCAGTATAAATTTTGAAAATCGACTAACAAATAAGATAACAATCACCCAAAGTTAAATTTGAACAGGCTATTTTCTCTAAAGTAAGAAAAGAAGTCGAGTCGTTTGTGCAGTGTGTACCGCAAAAACAAGGTATTAGAAAAAAAACTTTAATGCAAAGCACAACGCGATATGTTGTACACTGATGCCCCGGACAGCGCGTATAAACTATTAAATAATTTCTGAATAGTAAGGCCCTTTGGAAGCAAAGAATGTACAAAATAAACGAGAACAGCAGACTCTGTTCTATTGAGTCTGTTCACGACCAGCAATGAAGTGTGCAACACAGGCCATGCCCTCTAGCACCGGTTTAAGCAGGATTCTATTTTGGAAATGATTCTAATATGTTCTATAAGAGGGTTATCCTTTGGAAGCAAGGAATACACCACAGAAGTGAAAAATATGGAGTGTAAATGTTTTCTGGGCCAGACTAGCTAGTTTCGGCCAATTAGGCCTCATCAGTGACCCTCAGATATTTTCAAAATTCCACAAGTCTTTTCACTAATCAAGGTGTAATAATACCAAATTCACAACCAACGCCCAGTGTTCAAATTTATAAACAAGAGGGACATGATGGCATTGGATCACTCACCTGATCCATAGAGTAACAAGTGGGTTCAGGGGAGGGCCATTATTGACCCCAGGTCTATAATGTGCATAATGTTGAGGGAGGTCTAAAAAGATGAAGCTTCATACCAAATATCAACAACGGCTATAATTTGAACAATTTTGGCAAAGGTCCACTTGACGAAGCTACACGCCAAATATCAAGGACCTAGGCGGTTTCAGAGAAGAAGGTTTTTTAAAGATATTCCCTACATAAAAAGTAGAAGTAAAACAAAGATCAGGAATTGATACAATTAACTTACTCCATCCATAAAAGACACCAAAGGGAAAGAAATACAAACATTAAGCGACCAGACCATAATGGAAACCTAAACAAAGGAAGGCCATATGGACAGTTACTTTCCCACAAAATGGCCATATGGCCATCCAAAATTAAAAGACACAAGTGATACACACAGTAAGTAACAAACAACAACATAAATAAATCGCCACAGAAGAGCCGCCTTGGAACGGTCAGTGGAAGATTTCCACTGGGGGGCTTAAATCGATTTTACGTGGCCACTGTAAAACTGTAAGCCTATGTAAAACCAAAAAAACCCGGGACAGGGGGCATTTATCGCACTAGGCCTATAATTTGAGCAGTCTTCATAGAGGTCCACTAGATGAAATTTCACACCAAATATCAAAGACCAAGGCCTTGAGGTTTCACAGAAGATAATTTTTATCATTTTTGATTTTTATTTGCCTTCACTGCAGCTGGTGTTGTGCCGTGTGGCGGCCGTAAAACGTCTCCCCGTACATCAACCATAGTGCAGTTTATATTTTACTTTTGGTCCTTTGAGATCAGCGTGAATATTCTGAGAAATCAGAAAAAAATATTGGTTTAGACTCAAATTCTAGACAGGTTTTTATTTATTTGGACCCCATTTTGATTTATATCAGTATTTGAATCGACTGCATATTCGAAATTTGCAAAATTGCAGTATGTTTCCTCTGGCTTTCTTTGCCGGATCATTACAGGGTCACTGATGAGGCTTTATTAGCCGAAAGTACGTAGTATGACCCATCTTCTTTCTTATGAATGTTTTCATTGCTCTTAAAGGAACTTAATTTTTGATTTTTATTTGCCTTCACTGCAGCTGGTGTTGTGCCGTGTGGCGGCCGTAAAACGTCTCCCCGTACATCAACCATAGTGCAGTTTATATTTTACTCTTGGTCCTTTGAGATCAGCGTGAATATTCGGAGAAATCAGAAAAAAAAATATTGGTTGAGACTCATATTCTAGACAGGTTTTTATTTATTTGGACCCCATTTTGATTTATATCAGTATTTGAATCGACAGCCTAGCCGAAATTTGCAAAATTGCAGTATGTTTCCTCTGGCTTTCTTTGCCGGATCATTACAGGGTCACTGATGAGGCTTTATTAGCCGAAACTACGTAGTATGACCCATCTTCTTTCTTATGAATGTTTTCTTTGCTCTTAAAGGAACTCATTTTTGATTTTTATTATAGATTTTCCCTATATATATAAGTCTATGTAAAAACCAAAGGGACCCGAGGCGGGGGCATTTTTGGTCTCAGGGCAATAATTTCAACAATCTTAGTATAGGTCCACTAGATGAAGCTTCTTACCAAATATCAAAGACCTAGGCCTTGTGGTTTCAGAGAAGAAGATTTTTCAAGATTTTCCCTATATAAGTATATGTTAAACCAAAGGGTCCCAGAGCGGAAGCATTTTTCGCCCCAGGACTATAATTTGAACAATCTTGGTAGAGGTACTCAAGATGATGCTTCATACCAAATATCAAGGACCTGGGCCTTGCGGTTTCAGAGAAGAAGATTTTTAAAGAGTTTCCCTATATAAGCCTATGTAAAACCAAAGGGCCCCGGGTTGGGAGCATTTTTGGCCCCAGCATTATAATTTGAACAATCTTGGTAGGGGTCCACTAGATGAAGCTTCATACCAAATAGCAAAGACCTGGTCCTTGCGGTTTCAGAGAAGAAGATTTTTTAAAGATTTTCCCTATATAAGCCCATGTAAAACCAAAGGGCCCGGGGCGGGGACATTTTTCCCAGCACTATAATTTGAACAATCTTGGTAGGGACCCACTAGATGAATATTCATACCAAATATCAAAGACCTGGGCCTTGCGATTTCAGAGATGAAGATTTTTTAAAGATTTTCCGTATATAAGCCTATGTGAAACCAAAGGGACCCGGGGTGAAGGCAGTTTTGGCCCCAACACTAATAGATGAAGTTTCATACCAAATATCAAAGACCTGGGCCTTGTGGTTTCAGAGAAAAAGATTTGTTAAGTTTTCGGTGAAAAAAATCTTTTTTGGCTCCTGTGACGTTGATGTACAACGGACCGGAGCCATTTGAACAACTTTGAAAGGGGACCATCTAAGGATCATTCCTGTGAAGATTAGTCAAAATCGGATCAGTGGTTCAGGAGGAGATGTCCTTTGATGAAATTGTTTACGGACGCACGACAGACGAAAAGTGATCCCAAAAGCTAACCTCTTCATTACATGACAGGTGAACTAAACATAGGTCAAGGCCACAAGGTAAAAAATATAGTACCATTCAAAAGGTCTGTGACACACATGCACATATTAAATATGAAAGCAACATTACTTACAAATCTAAAGTTATGGCAACTGTTAAAGTTGTCAAAAAGTAGGTCAACCGCCAAGGTCAATGTCACAAGGTCCAAACATTTGGTACCACTGGAATGGGCTTATGGCAAGAAATTCACTTACCACTCGAAAATTATCGCCAATGTTAAGGTTTGCAGGTTCCCTAACTACACATAACACCGGCTGTTGCATGTAAATAAGTTGTATCACGCAATGCGTATTTGAACTATGAAAGCCCTATCAATTAACAATCGAAAGTTATGACCAACGTTTAAGTTTTTACAGAGTAGGTCAAATGCCAAGGGCAAGGTCATAAATGTCAAGAATTATTTTTGTTTGTTTGATTTGAGGTTTAACGTCCCCGTCAACACTGTAAAGGTCATTTTGGAGACGTTGCTTCCAATTTTGTGGGACTTTTACCCGACATTGAGATGAAATGGCATCTCAAGCCCTGTCGCCCAATAAAACCAATAGGGTTTATTAGCATTGTCAGAAGACATTTCTGATAGTTTTGATCCCGCACCGCGGTTCCTGGACAGGCTTAGATCCTCTAAGCGGTTTACAGGTACTAGTGTGCGGGCCAGATATAGCTATGCGTGGAAGCATCATGCAGCCCATATATTTCTTCAAGCCCCTATGGGCGGTTGCTGTTATGGCATTACCGTAAATGTTTGTGTCAAAAATGCACATGTGAAGTATGAAAGCCCTATCACTTACCAATCGAAAGATATGGCCAGTGCTAAAGTTTTTAAAAAAGTAGGTCAAATGTGAGGGTCAATGTAAAATAGTCAAAAACATTGTTTCCGCTGGAAAGGTCTTTCTAGCGATAATGTATATAATTGTGAAATAAGAAAGCCCTATCAGTCGTCATTCAAAAGTGAAAAGTTATGTCAGATGTTCATGTTTTTGAGAACAAACAACAGGCGCTGGTGGTGGTGTGTGTTGTGGGGGGGGGGGGATAAAACGGTGCATAAATATAAGCGTCGCGTCCAACAGAAAACATTCGACGAGAAACACTAACTGCTGGTTCATATTGTGCAGCATAGAGGAGCTGCTTTGGCATGCCACATCCGCCACAGATAATACCCTACAATGGTTTCATTGAAATGTCTTAAGATAATTAAGATATTCGTAAGGCATAATCGTTACAACATGTTTCATTCAGAATAAAAGTGATCGCAATTATAAGGAATCGACACGGTTACCTCAAACCTGTTACCCAAGACATTAGAGCGAAAGAAAAACGACCATAAAATACGAGGGTGGTTCAATAAGTACCTTGCCGTACCTGCTTAGTGTCACGCTTGATTTCGTTTTTTTTACATAGTTATCCCTAGCAATAAGCAACTCTTGTATCGATGTGCCAAGGCTGAAGGTCATTTTTTGTAGAATTCAGTGCCTTTAGTGTCATTCCATCCTCCACCTGATGCATTTAGCTCTTCAACTGACCTGAAGTGACGTCCACGCAATTCCGTCGTTTTTTTTTTTTTTTTGGGGGGGGGGGGGGGTGGGTTTTACGGCCCTTTCAAGATTATTTCACTCATATCGAGCCGATCGTTAATCAGAGGTGGGCGAAAACCGGAGTACCCGGAGAAAATCCACCTGACCTTCTGTTGCAGAACTTTGCGTCTCACACGTGGCCCGAGCGAGGCTCGAACCTACGGCGGTGAGAGACCTAATCACTAAGAGTCAGCGCTCTTATCCACTAGGCCACGGAGGCCCGTTGCAATTCCTTCTTCAAGTTTGGAAACAGAAAGTAATCATTGAGTACCAGATCAGGAGAATATGGTTTTAATCGGTTCCGCTTCTTTGCATCCACAGAAACTTTGAAAGTGAATTATATGGACTGCACGGATTTTCTGTACTATATTTGGTCTAAAATATTAGCGCAATTTTCCTTTTAATAGGTGAATAGTCCACCAGCAGAACTTCCTTGCTGTCTCAAAACACATTTGCCATGATCTTGCCAACTGAAGGCTTAGGCTTGAATTTCTTTGGACCCGGTGAACCGTGACCAGGCCATGGATAACTCAGTTGTTTAGTCCCAAAATCATAGTGATGTATCTAGGTTTAATTCCCGGTAACAATTCTTTCAATAAACTCTTTCGATTCCAAAAAGTGACTCAGACATGTCGGACCTAAAGTTTATGGAGATTTATTTTATAAATTCAGAAGAATATTAAGAAGTGATAATTATTCAGGTCACTTCAGGTAAAATGTTTCGAAATACAAAAACAAAACATATAGCATGGATGTTATGCGACAGACCGCGTGTTTGATAATCTACCATTTTTCAATGGACAACTTGGCTTCACTTTTCGGCTGTGCGGCGGTGTTCTGGACGTCGGACTCCATGCTGGTCCCATCTTAAATCTTTTTAATACAAGAGGGATGGAACATTAAATGTCCTGGGTTTGACCGTCTCTGATCTAACTGGTGGTTTTCTTGTTTTCTTTTGCTCTGACGTGGGACTTTTGTTGAGTCCTCAACCCTGGTTCTTGATAGTACTAATCTGAACATGACCATTTTACAATGTATTTTATTTTGTACTCACTGTTGAGCTAGAACGCATCCAAGCTGATCCGTTTGTTATTGTTATTATATTTGATACTGCACTGGAACTGAGGGCGAGGATTGACATTTTATAAACCCCGGAGTTGAAGCCCCCACTTCCTCCCAGAAGTTTTACTACTGACCGTCCGAAATTAGTCGTTTTTTTTCATTCTCTTATTTGTTAATTGGCTTTGTGCCGTTGGTTCATGTTTCGTCTGTTTATGAGTGTGCCTCCATGTCACTTTCTTTAGATGATTTGTGATGGCTGCGTTCTTTGATTGTGGCCTTTCCTTGGCGATATTTTCTTATTCGTATGGACACTTGGACAGCTGCTTGTTCTTTACTAAGGCATTTTGACACCCAACGCGCTGAAAGCTTCCTCAAACCCAGCCGTTCATGTAAGATATTAATAAATGCTACCCTAAGAAATCTCCAATCTTATGAAACTTTCATTCGCCTGTTCCCTTGGACTTTCACTGGTGACGTCATCAGACGTGTTTACAGACTCGCACTACGATGTTCGTCTTACGTTACTCGATCACGTTCAAAATCAGCCACCCAATTGTTAGCATTTGAATATAAAGAAACAGTCATGCCGTAAACTTCACATTTTCTCGTTCCGGCTTCTTTTTCAAAACAGGTATCTAATCACTGCGCTATACTCAATTTATGAAGCAACACTGATCCCTGTCATTTTATTTTACATCTCACGGACTACAAAGGTTTGTGTTACCATGTATAAGACATTGCTGTATAAAATGTGAAAAGCGTGCACTTGCCATGGGTCCGTAACTGGGTTAACAATGACAATATATAAACACAGCACATGCATGCAAATCGAACTATCACAATAAAAACCACGAGAGAAGAACTGCCCTGAATCGGTCAGTTAATAATAATTCTTTGGAGAGCTTAAATCGATTTTACGTGGCCACAGTAGTTGCCCTTAGTTATTCTGTTTTTTTTTTTTTTTTTTTGCTGCAACTAGTTCAGTGCTCATTATTATTCATAAACAAAATAAAAAGCATGTTAAACTCGAAAATGCGTTATCTATGGCTAATACTAACTTAAGGTAGTAGCTCACGATGATGTAATAATGACGACAGCATAGGCTTGCAGGTAGAGGTAGATATATTGTAGCAGGAATGGGCTGCTGCCGTTATTTTTGGTGTTTATTTACGCAGAAGTATTGGTGCATTCCAGTAGTAAGAAAAGACGTATCGAGTGCCATCTTCGGCCGTTTTATTGTTTGTTTGTATTGGAGTTTAACGTCCCAGTCAACACTATTTTATGTCATTTATGAGCCGGTCAGTATACTTATCAACACTTATCCTGGGCAGGCTAATATATAAGCGGTTCACCACTACAGTGCACATTCTTTCGCCAGCAACTGACAACTGCCCTTCTTGAATCAGCGGAAGAAAGAAAATGAACGTAGAAAAGATTTCATGATCAATCTCCCCAAATTCGACTGTTAAAGTTACTAAACTAAAAGTGAATACAATGATCAGGAATCGATTAAATTAACCAACAGCTCCCATTAGAGACAGCGAACGGGAAAGAAACCTAAAGGAAACATCAATAGCGGAAAGCCAAAAGGACAGTAGCTTTCCAACAAAATGACTAATTGGCTATCCAAAACAAAAGCGTATAAACGATACACACACTCAAAAACAAACCATAACAAAAATAAACCGCGACAGAAGAACCACCGCCTTGGAACTGTCAGTGAAACGAATTCCACTTGGGGGGGGGGGGGTGGAGGGGATGGGGTTGCTTAAATCGAGTTTACGCGGCCGCATTCCTCGCCCTTACTTACGTCGCGATTTAGGCAAATAATTTGTTCAGTCCGCATGAAGGCCTCCTAACTCATCAGTGCAACAACGCCCAGAACACAAAAAGAAAACGATCACAGAGATGAAACAACGGGGAGGACTCGACAGCAAGAAACCACTCAAATGCTGGAGCAAAAGAAAACCAACAGTTAGGCTCCGATGGGCCCGACCAGAGTCAGAGCATCAGGCACCAACCAGCAGTATCTAAAAGTAAATTAATCCTAATTATCAGTAAGCCTTTACGCTGGAACCGTCATAAAATTGAGGTCTGACCCACTGGCGTGCAGTTAAAGGGCGAAGCAATGTTGTCAGCGGGGGCTGGGTTAACCGAATCTATTTATATTAAACAGTGATTTTACGAAATTGAGTGCTGAAGTCGTTGCAATTACATATATTTTTCTGAATTTATATACTCTTGTTTGTTTGTTTAGTTTGATGTTTAACGTCCCGTCAACATTAGCAAGTTCATTTTGGTGACGTTGCTTCCAATTTGGTGGGACTTTTACCCGACATTGAGATTAAATGACATCTCAAGCCCTGTCGCCCAATGAAAACAATATGGTTTATAAGCATGGACGGTCCGACTCGCACCGCTTTGCCTTGGCAGGCTTAGATCCTCTAAGTGGTTTACCAGTACTTGTGTGCGGGTCGGATTCAGCTCTGCGTGGAGGCACCATGCAGCCAATTTATTTACCCTGCTCCAATGGGCGGGGGCCAGAATTTATTTACTAAGCCACCATAAGTTAAACCGGAATGACGTCTATAAAATGCCGGCCTCGGTAGCTCAGTCGGATGCGCGTCCGACCGGTGATCAGTAGGACCTGGGTTGGAGTCCTGCACCATTCTTTCGTGAATATTGATCACGAAACCTTTTCTACGGCCATTCTTTCCCTTCCGCTGATTCAAGAAGGGCAGTTGTCAGTTACTGTCTAAAGTTTGTGCACTGTACTAATTAACCGCTTACGTATAAACATGTCCAGGAAAAGTGTGGATAAGTAAACTGACCGGCTCAAAAATGACCTAAATAGTAAACCCTAATACAAACAAACACACAAACAAACGTCTAAAATTTTGAGAAGGCTTTGCGTAGTTCATGATACCGATAACCCAGATTAAGAAGTTTAGCAGTTAACAATTTGTTACGATTGTTGAAGTCGGTTAAATGACTAGACACTTTGGCATATCGAATTAATTATGAAATTTAAACGACAGAAACGTCATCATCCAAGAAATGACAATTTACAATCTAAAAATCAAAATCATCGCGTTTATCTTTTTTTTTTTGCAGGACACAAACACATCTAAAAAAGATAGAATGTAATCCAAGAACGAGGCCTCGGCATCAGAGGAATTTGCTTTACTTAACTGACTTTTTTGGGGGATGGGGAAGGGAGGGGATAAATTTAACTGATCAAACCATCGAAATAGGTATTGCAAATATTTTATAAATCATCCAAACATCTAGAAGTCGAGCTAAAGTTTTCAATGATTTCAGAATGGTATGTAGCGGAAAGAGATATAATGAAGTCTCTTCCATAACAATACAAGAACAGATCAGCCACAAGGAGTGCGCAATTCGTACCCATCGGAATACCAACATCTTGTCTATTTAACGCAAATCTTGTGTAAATATTGTCAAGTAGAACGATGAGGGCTTCACACACTTTCTGACATGACCATAAAGTATATTTTTTATGCTCATAAGAAGTGAAAAAAGCATTTCTTACCTTACATGCGAGATAGAGGGAGTCTTCCCCATGATATGTCCAGCAATTAAATCATTAAGTTTTTCTTTTATACGATTATGAGAAAGTGTAATGTAATGGGTAGAAAAAAATCATAAGTAGACAGACTTGAAGCACGGAAACCTCTGGATTACAATTATATTTAAAGCTTCATTAGAATCTTATATAGACCAATATAGATTTCTCCATGATCTTTCAAAGACCTTAAAACCTTACAATGTACGCGATCAGGATCAGTAGACTTATCTTTATATTTTCTAGTTTGATAGTTTATTTTTATAATCTTAAAGGCATTTATATCGCCAAATTTTGGGTTAATTGTGTCAATAATTGTATCGCAACCATCATTGGTTGCGGTTCGGTAGTTTTCGAAACCTTGCAACCGAATCGACCAAAAGCTCCCACAGTCCCGGAAACGTTCTTGGCGCAACAACCGCCATCTTGTGAGCTCGCGAGATGACGTTGCTTCTCTCAAGTGACCAAAAACTATAAAGGTATACACAGCTTGTTTCCAGGAGATTGCTGCAACAGTATTCTCCTGTGCACTTGGCCATTATCAACATAGAGGAGGGAACAAATATTTCACCATTGAGTTGCACCATTGAGAATAACCAACTGCACCATTGAACCATTCCTGGCAGAAAATCCAAAAATGGACCCAATGAGGTCCCTTTCTTATAAACTCTAGTTGACAACCATTGTTGACATTTCTGCTTTTGTTTGTGTTCAGGTCAATCGGTCTGGGTTGGCACATGCTTTTTACACCATCCATTCTTTAGTATAGAGATGACACTAGTTTTGTAGTTTTACCATTCAAACAAATATGGTTTCTCTTATTTTGCCACTTCCACACACCAGCTACATACACAACCATTGCACACATCACCCTCAACCATTGCAACCATTACAGCTAATCCATTGATTCACAGCCATACATTCATAATCAGCAACAATTTGCATTAATTACACACAATCATTGACCCTCACCCCTTACACCCTTAAGGCGCAGTGTTATTGCCGAAAGAGAATGGAACAAAGACACCAGTAGCATACGCAAGTAAGAAAATAAAATCCTATTGAAACAGTTATAGAGAAAAAATGTTTGGCACTCGTGTTGGCTGTACAGAAGTTTAGCCGATACATTTTTGGGACACATTTGTCAGTAGAAACTGATCATTCACGTCTTCAGTATCTGAATGAAACTCACCAACTCTCGCTTAATGCGCTGGGATTAGATGTTACAACCATACATATTTCACATCACAGCGATATGTGGTTCAGAGATCGTAGGAACTGGCTATTTATCGTGAGAATAACGTGGGTAGTGTATACTGGCAGGAAGAGACATAATTCTGATTATTTTAAAGACAATTAGTTGTTCAAGTGAATTTACATTTGCCTACATTAGATGGGTTTATTTCAAGTAATGTTTATGATGAACTTGATGATTATGGTGATTCAGTACATAATTTTAGAAACATATCTGCATGCTATGATTTGAGTACTCGATTTCATCAAATCATTCTCCGATACAAAGATATTGGTACAACATAAAAACCAAATACGACAGACAGCACGCAGTAGTGTTCCCAATATAGGTTGACAACATGCTTCTCTCTCTTTTATTACATGCCGGCGGTGTACAACAAGTACACTCAGCCATTGCAAGCATTGAGTCTAACACTTACACCCTCTGCCATTGAAACCGTTACTCTTAACAGTTGACTCACAACTAAGACACTCAACAATTGCAACCATTCTTCTAAATCCTAAACCCGTAAACACTCCACCAATAATTGCACTCAACCATTTGCACTCAACCATTTGTAATCTTGAAAGCCAGTCAATGTCCTACAACCCTTACCATCCATCATGGACGCTTACAATACTTTGTAACTCTACCACTGACACGCAGACAATACACCCAATCTACCACAAATAGAGTTATCTATTCTCCTGCTATAATTCCTGTTCACAAATATTTGTTCTGTCGATGACAACAGAACCTTGTGCAATTCTTCTGTACTATATTATTTTTTATCCATGGTTTTAGACTTACCATCACATTAAGATTATGAGTACCTTTAGCCGGCATATCACTATATAGATTGAGTGTCCTTATTATTTATGAATGGGAAGCTGATAAAGTTTTGAAATATCAAAACAATAAAATAATCAATTCAATTTGAAACCACGGACTTGTCTTTCTGACATATCCAACTAGCGTTGATGTCAGCCCAGGTCGGACTCACACATTATGTAACACCACCTTGTACATGCTGACCAATATATGTTCTAGAAAGGGTTATCCTTTGGCAGCGAGGACTACACTACAGTGTACATGTTTTCTGGGCCAGACTAGCTAGTTTCGGCCAATGGGGCCTCATCAGGGACCCTCAAATATTTTCAAGATTCCACAATAGAACCAATGATCCCAAAGGACAAGAAAATATAAACTACAATATAGTTGCCTCGGCGAGGGTGTCCCGTTACAATATTACAGCAGGCTGAGTTGAAACCTAACGTGACGTTACATACTCTACATACAACACCGGTTTGGTAATGTTACAAGGGTCTTTACGGTTATCACAATCCGGGTCTACACCATATCAAACCAATATTTGAACGAAATGGTCTGCACGGTCAACATATAAAGATCGCCTTGAGCTACACAGTTTACCACCAAATTCTCAAAAAGTCAGATATCACGATAACTCGGATTTCTTAGGAAAGTGAAGACCAGTAGTAGGAAGTTATGTGACGGGCGTATGAGATCTGAGTAAATTATAAACGTGTTTGCTGGTTTAAAGATAAAATGACTAGAAATGATACCCCTTCTCCGATCGATTGTTAAACGCTTCAGGCAGTCACTGAACTTCAGTAAAATGCCGCTGAAGGCAAATAACCCCAAGATAAGGGTACAATCACAATGCCCGAATACTATTTAACTTTCTAGAGTCACAACTATTGAATAAAGCTACATTTTTGGGACATTTCTTTACATATGAAACGTTACTCCCGATTTCCGTCCTGCGACGTCCGCACTTCGCAGTCAACAAAAACACTATACACGGTGTCGCGAAGTCTTCTAAAGTAAATGTAAGTATACCTCTAGATATATTTGCTAATAGCTGAATACAGCACATTTTCTGTATGATTTCAAACGAAATGCATTGCTGAAACTGAAGAAAATATTCTCTTTATGTGTGCGAAATGGAACGCATGCAATATTGTGTTGAGGAAAATGTTTCCTTAATACAACGGGATAAGAATTAATGTAAACAAAAAAAAAAAAAAAAAAAAAAAAAAAGACTCACAATCATTCCTTGCATTAAGATTTACGTGTAAATTTAAGGAACAAAGTTTCGAAGCAACAACCTCTTATTTCCTAAAACGTAGGTCTTTGGAAATACAACCGATAAATGCATTTCTATGTAATAAATTGGCATACCATCATATCATAAATTTATATCGGCGTTATTTCGGTGGCTTGGGATGGCTGTTTTCAGTAAACTCGTCTTACATTGGGTAATACTGTGTAATTCTAAATACTTTTCTCAACTGCATAAATATGTTACTTTGTAAATAAACCATTGAACATGATGTATAATGTCGTGTCTTTAACAATGACCGAGGTAACATAGAAGTGAAGACAATGATCAGTAATCTTAACCCACTGCTCCCATCGGAGACATAAAAGGGAAAGAAACACAGACATGAAATAACCAGACCCTAATGCAGACATCAATAGCGGAAAGCCAAAAGGACAGTTTAATTTCCCACAAATGGCGAATTGGCTTTCCAAAACAAAAAAAAAAAAAAAAAAAAATAAGCGATACACACACTCAAAGACAAAAAGACAAACCATAACAAAAATAAACCGCGACAGAAGAACGGCCTCGGAACGGCCAGTGAATCGGCCCCCGCCCATCGGGGCTTGAAGAAATATATCGGCTGCATTATGCTTCCAGGCAGAGCTGAATATGACCCACAAACGAGTACTGGTAAAGTAGAAGTAAAACAAAGATCAGGAATCGATGCAATTAACTCTTTCCACCCATCAAAGACACCACAGGGAAAGAAACACAAACATGAAGCGACGAGACCATAATGGAAACCTAAACAAAGGAAGGCCATAACGACAGATACTTTCCCACAAAATGGCCAAATGGCCATCCAAAATATATAGACACAAGGGATGCACACAGTTAGTAACAAACAACAACATAAATAAACCGCCACAGAAGAACCGCCTTGGAACGGTCAGTGGAAAGAATTCCACTGGGGGAGCTTAAATCGATTTTACATGGCCGTAATCCTCGCCCTTACCTCTGTCGCGGTATAGACTAATTTTGTTTAGTCCGCATGAAGGCTTCCTAACGCATCAGTGTAACATCTCCGAGAACATACAAATAAAAAAAACACAGAGATGAAACAAGGTTGAGGACTCGACAGCATACAACAACAGAATTGCTGGAGCAAAAGGAAACCAACAGTTAGACTCCGCGGGGCCCGACCAAAGACGGAGCATCAGGCGCCAACCAACATAAAGAATACTAAAATAAAATAAAATTTTATTTATGCTTTTACGCTGGAACCGTCATATAATCTTAAGCCCGACCCACCGGTGTACAACCAGAGAGGGAAGCAAAATTGCCAACCGTGATTGGGTTAACCACCATGCATGCAGTCTGTTTTATAACATTTATGTTGCACCCAATCTTTATATATCGACGAACGATTTTACGAAATTGGGTACTAAAGTAATTACACGCATGTATTTTTCTAAATTGATATACTAAGTCACCATAGAATTCGGGTTCCGATTGGCCATGTTGCAGAAGTGTTTTAAGTCCAACATTGAATTTTGAAACCAAATCGGAATGACGTCTATAAAACTTAGAAAAGGCTTTACGTAGTTTATGATACCGATACCCCTGCTTAAGAAGTTTAGCGGTTAATAATTTATCACGAGTGTTGAACTCTGATACATGACTAGACACTCTAGCGAATCGAATTAACTGCGAAATATAAACCCCGTACGATGTCGCACGAGGAACATCACCGTCCAAAAAAGGAAAATTTACAATCTCGAAATCAAAATCATCACGTTTATCATAAATTTTGCAAGAAACAAATCCATCTACAATAGATAAATATAAATCCAAAAAGGTTAAACCGCTAAGAGGATCTAATTCTGCCCAGGCAAAGCTGTGTGAATGTCGGACCGTCCATGCTTATAAACCCTATTGGTTTCATTGGGTGACAGGGCTTGATATGTCATTTCATCTCAATGTCGGGTAAAAGTCCCACAAAACTGGAAGCAACGCCTCCAAAATGACCATTACAGTGTTGACAGGGACGTCCAACCTCAAATCAAACAAAAACCGGCCAGTGAAACGATTTCCTCTGGGGGGCGGGGGGTGGGGAGGTGTGACGTAAATCGATTTTACGCTACCGAATGAAAAGTAGAAGTAAAACAAAGATCAGGAATTGATACAATTAACTTACTCCACCCATAAAAGACACCATAGGGAAAGAAATACAAACATTAAGCGACCAGACCATAATGGAGACCTAAACAAAGGAAGGCCATAAGGACAGTTACTTTCCCACAAAATGGCCATATGGCCATCCAAAATTAAAAGACACAAGTGATACACACAGTAAGTAACAAACAACAACATAAATAAATCGCCTTGGAACGGTCAGTGGAAGATTTCCACTGGGGGGGGCTTAAATCGATTTTACGTGGCCACATTCCTCGCCCTACTTCCGTCGCGATTTAGACAAATAATTTGTTCAGTCCGCATGAAGGCCTCCTAACTCATCAGTGCAACATCTCCGTGAACACAAAAATCAAAGAACCACAGAGGTGAGACAACGGTGAGGACTTGACAGCAAGAAACCACTGAAATGCTGGAGCAAAAGAAAACCAACAGTTAGACTCCGATGGGCCCGACCAGAGACAGAGCATCAGGCACCAACCTACATTACCTTCAATTAGAGCTCTCTTATTCTCAATAAGCCTTTACGTTGGAGCCGTCATAGAATCTGAGGCCTGACAAACCGGCGTGCAATTAAAGAGGGAAGCAAAGTTGCCAACCGTGATTGGGTTAACTACCATGCATGCAGTCTGTCGTATAATATCCATGTTGTACCCAATCGTTTTATATCGAAGAATGATTTTACGAAATTGGGTGCTGAAGTCATTGCGGTTATATATTTTTCTGAATTTATATACTAAGTCACCATAAAATTCGGGTTCCGATAGACCTTGTTGCAGAAGAGATTTAAGTCCAATATTGAATTTTGAAATTAAATCAGAAGTCTCTTTCATAACAATACAAGAACAGATCAGCCACAAGAGGCGCGCAATTAGTACCCATCGGAATACCCACAATTTGTCTAAATAACTTAGTACCGAATCTAATATAAATATTGTCAAGTAGAAAGGTGAGGGCATCACACACTTTCTGACATGACCAAAGTGTATAATTCTTATGCTCTTTAGAAGTGAAAAATGCATTTCTGACATTACATGCAAGATAGAGAGAATCTTCTCTGTGAAAAGCCCATTCAATTAAATCATTAAGCTTTTCTTTTATAAGATTATGAGAAAGTGTAGTGTAAAGAGTGGAAAAATCGTAAGTAGACAGACTAGAAGCACGAAAATGTCTAGATTTCAATTTATTTAAAACCTCATTCCAATTTTTTATAGACCAAAACAGATTTCTTCCTGATCTTTCAAAGACTTTATCACAATATTTAATTACATGCGTTTTAATAGCAGTAAGACAGGAAGTTAATAATTTAGAAAGTTCAGTGGTAGTGCAAGAGCTAGAATATGCAAAAAACCGTGCTTTTTAAGGTCTTTTATGAAGTTTTGGTAACCAGTATAGCGTAGGAAGCTTGTCTTGGCCTTCGTTAACACACACAGCAAACTTGGTGGCTGAAAGACAAACATGTTTATCTACTATAGCTCTCTCTTCAGCTAAAGGCTGAAGTTCAAAGGCCTTAGTACCACCAAGCTCCTGCTTAAGCGTGTTAACATAGTGGAGCCGTCACGCAACGACGACGTTGTTAGCGGCCTTGTCTGCAGGGGCCAAAATAAACTTCTTATGAAATTCTTGAATACCTAGTTTAAGATGACGTAAAAGCGTCTTGGGCTTAGGAGGTAATAAGTTAGTATTTTGAGAATAGAAAGAAATGCGTTTATTCACTAGTTTTAACATGCTAAGTTTCCAGTCCTTAAGGGCTTTATGTTCAACATACTCTCGCTTACACCATCGATTATCGAATTCATTCAAGGAAGCAGCGATTTCATCTCTACATTTACTGAAATCAATTTTAGAAGGAAACCGATATTTCGGTCCTTTAGAAATTATATTCCTTATCCTAGAATCAGGAATAATTTTCAAATTGCCAGTAATTACATGACCAGCAGCAGGATAGCAATACTTTGAGTTTTTACAATCACATGAATCAGGAGTATTAGTATCAATATCAAGATCTGAAACAAGTTTATTGAAATTAAAAATGATAGATCTAACAGGTTTGTTATATTTATAGCAAATTATAGGTGTTTCAGTATTTTGAAAATAAGCAGGAATGGAAGAAAGCACCGATCTCTCACGGAAGATACTGGGCAAATCTATAAAATCCATACCCTTATTAATGAAAGATATTTTGAAGAAATGGCGTTTATGATTAAACTCCTTTCCTACCTGAAGCAACAGCACACGATGATAACAACTAGAAGCAAGCCGGCTCCCCCACCAGCACAAGCTACACCAATGATCACTGGAATGCACAAATATACAGGCACAATTAACTAATATTCAACTTGATTAAAGCACACATTATTGTTTTAGCATTCAATATTATTTTTTGTTCTCTCTCAAATCTGATTTTGTGTGGGAAAATATTTAATTATTTGAACTGACTTATGAAGCATATTGCTTTTTAATAAAAGGTTTTACGTTCTATACATAAAATACATTACAAGGCAATTTGTCATTAACATAAGCACTGCTAATACAGTTGATTCTCTTTTTATTACTGTTTTTAACAATTTACTACCTGAGTTGTTTCTATATGTCTTTACAATTTTAGTATAAAAGGGCAAAATAAATTTTGGCCAAAATTTAAATGTGTGAAATTTTAAAATCGCTATATTTGCATATAACTCATATTCAAATAATTATTGCATTCAATAAGGATTTATTCTACGATGTTCTGTTTATTTTTTCGAAATGTGCTTGCAATATTGAAAGAGCCAGCTCCTTTGCATTCCAATAAAAGCAACATGCACAACAAATTATACGACATATCAGAATTTAGGCTCTTGCACATAGTTTAGGCTAATGCTAATTATTTTCCAGTCCTTCATATTTAGGTTTCATTTTTAGTTCCATCACTGAACCATTACTTACTACTAATGTTTAATGCATCAAAGTCATGCTTGTTTATCATAAAAGGGCAGAATAAATTTTTCACCAACGCAAATAATGGTGCAAAATTGAAAATATGGCTATATTTTTCTATACTGGATATTCGAAAAGCCTTTGCATTCAAGAAGATTTTACACTAGCGGGTGTTTTATTTGTTTGATTCATTAACCTGTTGTGAATGCAAGCAACACTGATTTTATAAAAATAGCAAAAGTAACAAACGTTCACTGTGTAATACTTGGTTTAGCATAATTCTGATTTCTTGCCGGCCTTTAAAATTTAGTATGTCAGTTTTACAATCATTGAACAATGTTGAAGGCATAAAAAATAAAGTTCGTATATCAGAGGCACACTACAAATGCTTTACCAACCCTTAAAATCGTACAAAAGTAGAAAACAAGAGGCCCATGGACCACTATGCTCACCAGAGCTTAGGTGGGCACGGCCCAAAGGCAGCCGTGATGATGTGGTATAACATGATATGCTTTTAACCGACGGATTATAACTTCTCTAAAACGGATATTTGAGAAACCATTTGGTGTCTGTATCCGAAATATTAGGCGTTCATGAAGTGGATGGGGTGGGGCATGGACCCATGGAGCCCTGGTTGGTATCACTGAATGGGCCATATCATAACAAGAATATGTATATGGTTTATGGGTAGGTATCTGTATGGCTTCTGAGATATAATGCGTTTTCGGCAGTGGAGGGGTTGGGGGCATGACCACACCGTTACCGGACACCGGGAAAGTTCAAGATTGTTGTCCTTGAATATGGCTTATCATAAGGACCAAAAGTATATATGGTTTAGGGGTGGGGATCTGAACGGTTTCTGAGCTATGAGGCCCTTTTATGAAATGGAGGTGCGAGGAACAGTCCCTGTGGACCCCACAAGTTGGTGTGATTGAATATGTCTAATCATAAGGAACAATACTATATATGATTATGGGGTTGGGGTCTGAATGGTTTCTTTGATATATGCTGTTGCGTCCTCACCGTTGTTTCATCTCTGTGGTTGTTTGATTTTTGTGTTCATGAAGATGTTGCACTGATGAGTTAGGAGGCCTTCATGCGGACATCACAAATTATTTGTCTAAATCGTAACGGAAATATTGGCGAGGATTGCGGCCACGTATAATCGATTTAAGCCCCATACCACCCCAGTGGAATTCGTTTCGCTGACCGTTCCAAAGTAGAAGTAAAACAAAGATCAGGAATCGATACAATTAACTCACTCCACCCACCAAAGACACCAAAGGGAAAGAAACACAAACATGAAACGACCATACCATACCAATACAGTATTCTGTCGTGGTTTATTTTTGTTATGGCTTGCCTTTGGGTGCCCGTTCGTCTAGATCTTTTTAAAACATCAATGACTTTTGGCTAAACTAAAACATAAATAGCATCTTTTGGTCATGTGGAGCTTTGACAAAAAAATGGAGTTAGGCCAGAGCAACTATTTTATGAAGAGCAACTATTTTATGAAAATGTAAGAATTTAGCCCTATATATGGCGTAGCACTATTCTGATTTGTTATAAAATATTGGAGTGAAGGCAGAGATTAGGAATCTAAATAACCCACACCTCCCATCACAGACACCAAAGAGAAAGGAACACCACGCGAAATAACTAGATCCTAATGGAAACATCAATAACGGAAAGGAAAACAAAAGGACAGTTACTTTCCCACAAAATGGTCAATTCGCCATCCAAAACAAAAATACATGTATATAAGCGATACACACATTCAAAGACGAACTATAAGAAAACTAAACTGCGACAGAAGAGCCGTCTTGGAACGGTTAGTGAAAAGTATATCACTCGGATGGGGGCAAATTTAACGCGGCCGCAATCCTCGCCCATGCTTCCGTGCGATTCAGGTAAATAATGTGTTCAGTCCGCATGAAGGCTTCCGAACTCATACGAATTTCTTATTTGATCTTTATCATAGTATGGATTATATTTTCTTGATTTGGGGACCATCGATTCTCATGCAAAATTTTGAAAATATTTAAGCCTTAATGATGAGGTCTGACTAGCCGAAAGTAGCTAGTCTGTCCCAGCAAAAACATGTACAGTTCTGTGTTGTAGTATTTGCTTCCAAGGGATTATTTGCTTCCAAATGATTACCCCCCTTTATAGAATATTTCAAAGCCACCGCAGCTGGTGTTATAAGAATGTTTGTAAAAAGTCCTGCTGACCTTCGTCATAGTGTGGGTTATATTTCCTTTGTCCTTTGGGATGAATGAGCGAACTGTGGAATTGTGAAAATATCTGAGTTCAATGATGTGGCCTAATTGGCCGAAACTAGCTCGTCTTGCCTAGAGAATAGTGTACACTCCACGGTTTTCAGTTTTGTGTTGTCGTGCTTGCTTACTGGGGATTATCCGTTTTATAGAATATTTCAATTGTAGTTCTCGTTTGAAAGCTGCCTGCAGTTAACGTTGAAGACAACAAGGGCGTGTTATTATATAATAGAATGGCGAATTATGTTTTGAACAGCCCTTAAATGCAAATGTTGAATAAAATGGCTATCTGCCTATACCTCATACTCAAATAATTTTAACATTCATAAAGGATTGCTACAAGCAGGTTCTTATTTGATTAATTTGTTTATAGGCAACGTTGCCTGAAAAACTGGTTGAACCGGCATCTTTTGCCCAGAGGGCGATTCGACAGAATTTTGAGCAAGGTAAAAGCAGTGATTTTTTGAGAAGATCAGAATTTAGCCCTATCCATGGTGTAGCATCATTTTGCTAGCCTTTTTATATTTAGTCTTTCAACTTCAGCTAATTCATTGGACAAATGCCTACTGTCAATGCCGAAGGCATCAAAATATTCTGTTATATAACAGAGGGACAAACCATTTTAACAACCCTTGAAATGGTACAAAATCTTTGGCAATACTGCATGTTAGAATGATATTTAATGGGCAAGAAAGCAATACAGTGTATGTATAAGCGTGTTCCTTTTATATTAAACAGCTTATGACCAAAGGTGCCTAAAACTAGAAAAGCAGGCATCTTCGGTTCATGGGAAGATCTATAAAAATGAATAAGGTCAAAACAATAATTTTATGATAATGTCAGAATTTATACCTATACATGATGTAGCATAATTCCGTTTTCCTGCTAACCTTTTACATTTGATCGTTCAAATGTGGACCAAAAGGGCTTATAGCCAAAGGGCGATTTGACTGAAATTTTAGTGAGGCCAAAGCAACGATTCGACTGAATTATGAGTAAGGCCAAAGCAACGATTTTATGACAATGTCAGAATTAAGCCTTATACATGATGTAGCATAATTCTGATTTTTTTGCTAGCCTTTAGTATTCGACGATCTCTCAGTTGTGGCTCAACCTGCTGGTTTGTTTGTTTGTATTGGAGTTCATGGAGATGTTGGACTGATGAGTTAGGAAGCCTTCATGCGGACTTAAAATTTTTTTGTCTAAATGGCGACGGAAGTAAGGGTGAGGGTTGTTGCCAAGTAAAATCGATTTAAGCCCCCTCCCCCCCCCCCCCCCCCCCCCCCAGTGGAAATCTTTCCACTGACCGTTCCAAGGCGGTTCTTCTTTGGCGGATTAGTTATGTTGTTGTTTGTTACTTACTGTGTGTATCACTTGTGTCTTTTTATTTTGGATGGCCATATGGCTATTTTGTGGGAAAGTAACTGTCCTTATGGCCTTCCTTTGTTTAGGTTTCCATTATGGTCTGGTCGCTTCATGTTTGTGGTTCTTTCCCTTTGGTGTCTTTGATGGGTGGAGTAAGTTAATTGTATCGATTCCTGATCTTTGGTTTACTTCTACTTTAACCTGAAAACTGGATAAACTGGTATCTACTGCCCAAGGAGCGATTTGACAGAATTTTGAGTAAGGCAAAAGCAACCATTTTTTGATAATGTCACACTTTAGCCCTATACATGATGTAGCATAATTTTTTTTTCTTGCTAGCCTTTTATATTTGGAATTTCAACTGTAGTTTATTCATTGGATAACTGCCTGCGGTTAATGTTGAAAACAACAATGTTTTGCTATTGTATTACAGAAAAGCGGAATGCGTTTTACCAACCCTTGAAATGGCGCAGATGTTGAAAAAAGGCTATTGCCTATACCTCATACTCAAATAATATTAGTAGTAAAAAGGATTGCTTCTAGCAAGTTCTTATTAATTTGCTTAATTAGATTATAACCGAATGTGGCTGAAAAAACTGGATGCACCGTAGTCCCAGTTTATCTTGTCACTCCAACAGCGTGTCCCCTTCTGGTTTATTTTGTCATCGGGGACAAAATACCGTACCTACGTTATCTCCCCTCCTCGTATTTCCGCTATTTTTATCTGGGTATGCCTATAATTCTGTTATACATGATTTCTTCTTTCAACAAAAAATAAATTATTTAGTCATGGTTTTTCTACAGAAGAGGATTAAAGGGCAAGTAACACAGACAAGAACAATCCGATCTGCCCCGTATTCAAACTCGTCCTAGATTTTATGGTTGTCCTCATTACCTACAAGCTTGATGAGCATAAAAAATAAAGTAGCTATTTCCCGGACAACAAAACTTAATGGCGGACGACGAACGACGGACGGACGGACGGACAGATGACGAACAACAACAGGCCACGGCATAAGCTGACCTAGAGATCAGCTAATAAAGCATCTATCGTCTGGACAGCATTTTCCCCATAACACGTCTATTGGGGGATGAAAAGGGCAATAACCTCTCATACGAATAATCCAATCTGCCCCATATTTAAACTCTCATCTAAGATTTTATGGCTCTACCCATTACCTACAAGATCAAATAAAAATAAAACATCTATCACCCAGACAACATTTTGCCCATATTAATAAATGAAAAAAGGTTAACTTTGGAAGCAGAGAATACATATCGGAATGTCAAGCGGAAACTCGGTTTTATTGAGTTTCTTCATAAACAGCACTGTTGTCTGCAAGGCTGAATACGCCCCCTAGTACAGCGGTACTCGATCTTCAAATTGCTCGCAATGGACTCGATGCATCAAAAGAAAATAAAAATATAATCTGCTCTATGACGAAGTACGGGGAAACGTTTTACGGCCGCCACACAGCACTGAACACCAGCTGCAGTGTCGTAAAATAAATGACAAGGTTAGCTTTGGAAGCAAAGAATACATATTGGAAGGAAAACCGGAAACTCGGTTTAATTGAGTTTCTTAATAACCAGCACTGTTGTCTGCAAGGCTGCGTACGCCCCCTAGCACAGCGGTACTCGCTCATCAAATTACTCGCAATGGACTCGATGCATCCTAAGAAAATAAAATTATAATCTGCACTATGATGAAGTACGGGGAGACGTTTTACGGCCACCACACATCACTAAACACCAGCTGCAGTGTTGTAAAATAAATGAAAAAGGTTAACTTTGGAAGCAAAGAATACATATTGGAATGAAAACCGTAAGAATACATATTGGAATGAAAACCGTTAGAATACATATTGGAATGAAAACCGTGAAGTGAAGTGTCTATCGGCCAGACAACATTTCCCCATATTAAAGCTATGGGAGACGAAAGGGCAAGTAACTCTGATATTAATAAACCGATCTGCCCCGTATTTGAACTTGTCCAAGATTTGATGTCTGTATTTATTACCTACAAGTTTGTTGAGGATCAAATCAAAAGTAAAGAGTCTATTGCCCGGACAACATTTTCCCAATAATAAGTCTATGGATAACGAAAGGACAACTAACTCTCACACAAAAAATCTGATCTGCCCCAAATTCGCCCTTGTACAAGATTGTATGGCTTTCCTCATTACCTTGAAGTTTGTTGAGGATCAAACAAAAACTAAAGTGTCTATCGCCCGGACAACATTTTCCTCATTAAAAGTCTACGGGGGACGTAAGGGCAAGTAACCCTCACACGGACAATCTGATCTGCCCCTAATTCGAACTCGTCCAAGATTTTATGGCTTTCCTCATTACCTAGAAGTTTAGAGAGTTTCGTGCTTCTAGTCTGTCTACCTACGATTTTTCTACTCTTTACACTACACTTCCTCATAATCTTATAAAAGAAAAGCTTAATGATTTAATTGAATGGGCTTTCCACAGAGAAGATTCTCTCTATCTTGCATGTAATGTCAGAAATGCATTTTTCACTTCTAAAGAGCATAAGAATTATACACTTTGGTCATGTCAGAAAGTGTGTGATGCCCTCACCTTTCTACTTGACAATATTTATATTAGATTCGGTACTAAGTTATTTAGACAAATTGTGGGTATTCCGATGGGTACTAACTGCGCACCTCTTGTGGCTGATCTGTTCTTGTATTGTTATGAAAGAGACTTCATTTTGTCGCTTTCCATTGATAACCAATCTGAAATTATTGAAGCTTTTAGCTCTACTTCTAGATATTTAGATGATTTATTAAATATTGATAATACCTATTTTGATGGTTTGATCAGTCAGATTTACCCCCTAGAACTTCAGTTAAATAAAGCAAATTCTTCTGATACCGAGGCCCCATTTTTGGATTTACATCTATCTATTGTAGATGGATTTGTTTCGTGCAAAATTTATGATAAACGCGATGACTTTGATTTTGAGATTGTAAATTTTCCTTTTTTGGATGGTGATGTTCCTCGTGCGCCATCCTATGGCGTTTATATTTCGCAATTAATTCGATTTGCTAGAGTGTGTAGTCATGTAACTGACTTCAACACTCGTAATAAATTATTAACGGCTAAACTTCTTAATCAGGGTTATCGGTACCATAAGCTACGCAAAGCCTTTTCAAAATTTTATAGACGCCATTCTGATTTAATTTCAAAATTCAATATTGGACTTAAATCTCTTCTGCAACAAGGTCTATCGGAACCCGAATTTTATGGTGACTTAGTATATAAATTCAGAAAAATATATAACCGCAATGACTTCAGCACCCAATTTCGTAAAATCATTTTTCGATATAAAAAGATTGGGTACAACATGGATATTATACGACAGACTGCATGCATGGTAGTTAACCCAATCACGGTTGGCAACTTTGCTTCCCTCTTTAATTGCACGCCGGTGGGTCAGGCCTCAGATTCTATGACGGCTCCAACGTAAAGGCTTATTGAAAATTAAAGAGATAATGTTGGTTGGTGCCTGATGCTCTGTCTCTGGTCGGGCTCATCGGAGTCTAACTGTTGGTTTTCTTTTGCTCCAGCATTTCAGTGGTTTCTTGCTGTCGAGTCCTCACCGTTGTCTCACCTCTGTGGTTCTTTGATTTCTGTGTTCACGGAGATGTTGCACTGATGAGTTAGGAAGCCTTCATGCGGACTGAACAAATTATTTGTCTAAATCGCGACGGAAGTAAGGGCGAGGATTGTGGCCACGTAAAATCGATTTAAGCCCCCCAGTGGAAATCTTCCACTGACCGTTCCAAGGCGGCTCTTCCGTGGCGATTTATGTATGTTGTTGTTTGTTACTTACTGTGTGTATCACTTGTGTCTTTTAATTTTGGATGGCCATATGGCCATTTTGTGGGAAAGTAACTGTCCATATGGCCTTCCTTTGTTTAGGTTTCCATTATGGTCTGGTCGCTTAATGTTTGTATTTCTTTCCCTTTGGTGTCTTTTATGGATGGAGTAAGTTAATTGTATCAATTCCTGATCTTTGTTTTACTTCTACTTTTTATTAAGGATCAAACAAAAAATGAAGTGCCTATCGCCCAGACAACATTGTTCCCATTGTAAGTCTATGGGGGACGAAAGGGCTAATAACTCTTAATTCAATAAACCGATCTGCTCCAAATTCGAAAACATTGAATATTTTATGACTCTCCTCATTAACTACTAGTTTAATAAGGATCAGATGAAAAATAAAGTTGATATTGCCCGGACAAGATTTTCCCCATTCACTTGTCTATTTGGAATGAAAGGGCAAGTGACTCTTACACGAATAATCCGATCTGCCTCAAATTCGAACTTGTTCAAGGCTTTCCTCATTAACTACAAGTTTGTTGAGGACTAAACAAAAAATAAAATGTCTATCGTCCAGACAACATTTTCCCAATTATAAGTCTAAGGGGGACGAAAGGGCAAGTTTCTCTGACACAAATGATCCGATATGCCCCAAAGTCGAACTCTGCCACAGTTTTATGGCTGTCCTCACTGCCTACAAGTTTGTCGAGGATCAAAGCAAAAATAAGGTCGATATTGCCCGCACAACATTTTCCCCATTGTGAATGTCTTTCGGAGACGAAAAGGCAGGTAACTCTCACGTGAACAATCCTATCTGACTTAAATTCGAATTTGTCCAACATTTGATGACTGCCATCATTACCTGTAAGTTTGTTGAGGATCCGATCAAAAATAAAGTATCTACCGCTCGTACAAGAAAAAGCTAACGACGGAAGACGGACAACGACCAACAGGCCACAGCATAAACTGACCTAGAGTTGTGCTCCATGTGAGCTAATAAGGATCGGATCAAAATAATAATTTTCCCCATTAAATGTCTATGGCGGGATGAAATGAAAAGTAACTCTCATCTGCCCCAAATTCGAACTCGTCCAAGACTTTATGGCTTTTCTTATTACCTACAAGTCTGTTAAGTATTAAACAAAAAATAAAGTGTGTATCGCCCGGACAACATTTTCCCCATTATAAGTCTATGTTTGTTGAGGGTCTGATAAAAAAAAGTAGCTATCGCTTGGACAAGAAAAGGCTAACGGCGGATTACGGATAGCAGGCCACGGCATAAGATGACCTAGAACTGTGAGCTAAAATCAAGTTCAATTCTATATAAGTCTTGTTTTTCTCATCATAAAAAGCAAAGAAAGGATACCTTTGGTATGCAGCCTGGTATAAACTGCGGTGTCTGTAGACCAATATGTAAATTTGTAAATATGGATAACATAGTTTAACTGCTCATATAAATAATTAAGAGCAACATACCTATTGATGTATCGGCTTCTGTATTGTCTTTTCCAGTCTGACCATTGCTTCGATCAGTCTCTTCAGAGGTAATTGAAGATTTGCCACTACTTACAAGCACAGTCGTATTTGGTTGAGAAGTCGTACTAGAAAATATTGCTGAAGTCGAAGAAGTTTGTTGCGTAGGACTTGTAATTGAAGTCGATGGTAAACTGCTCCCGTAGCAAATTATTGTGGCATTGTGTTTGACAATGAATCTTTGATCTCTGTCTGTAAAAGGCATCTTCAACTAGTTATATGATACTTATCATGCATGTGTTTGTCTGCAAAATTAATGTTTGGCTATTAAACTTTTTAATCACTCATTGTATACCGAAAATGCTTCGATGATTGCTTTTAATATTGCCGCATATGGATACATTTGCAGAAAATAATAATATCGACGCTTGACGGTGGTGTATGAGTGAACATGATTAATTAATTTATTTATTTGTATGTTTTGCACGGAGAAATTCAACTGATGAGTTAGAATCCTTCCCCGACTGAACAAACATACACGTTCTTACTTCCCCATACGAATGTCTATGCGACTAAATGACCATAGCGTAAAATAGGTTAAGGGTATCCAGGGGTCACCATTTGAAGAACCTATAATGGGCTCAAATCCCCCATGCAAAATACTATATTTCCTGAATTCGGCCCATTGGTTCTGGAGTGAAAGATTTCTTAAGTGTTTTACCTTATATGGGCATGGCGGCCATACTGGTCAAGTGACCAAACTCATATTTATTAAAATAGAAGTGAAGGCAATGCTCAGGAAACGATTCAATTAACCCATAGCTCCCACAGCTCCCATTAGAGACACCAAGAAAGAACACAGAAACAACTAGACCCTAATGAAAATATCACTAGTGAAAAGCCCAAAGGACAATTACTTTCCAACAAAATGGCCAATTGGCAATCCAAAGCAAAATAATATCAGCGATAAACCACGACAGAAGAACCGCTTCGGAACGGTCAGTGAAACAATTCAATTTAAATGTTTATTTTCTGGTTTCTACAAGCTTTTATATAACATTTGGTCATAAACGGCCCAGAGGTTCAAGTGAAAAATGATTTAATCTTCATAACTGAAAGGTCATGGCAAAGGATTAACATTGACCTTGAATATTCGTGCAGTTTCATCCAGTCAGTTAGCTATCTACATCCACCAATTTTCAGATCAGAGACTGCAATGGTTTCCGAAAAATTATTATTATTTTTTTTTTTTTACTTTTTCCGATACAAAAGTCTATGTGACCAAATTTAATAAGAAAGTCTGTGACCAAATTTTACCTTACCGTAACTAGATCAAGTTTGTTCGAGGGACATTATTTCAACATACCGTGATGAGCCCGATTCCCAAAAGCTACATACCAATTTAAATGACAATCGGCTGTCTGGTTCGGAAGAGGAAGATTTTTGCAGGATTTTTTCTTATATGGACATGGTGGCCATCTGGTGATGTGACCAAACTCACTTTGATTAATTTTCATTTCCCTGTTCCTGAAGGTGGTTATATGAAACTCGGGTTACAAATGGCTTGATGACTTGTTTGTTAGATTTGAGGTTTAACGTCCCCGTCCACACTGTAAATGTAATTTTCGAGACGTTGCTTCCAATTTTGTTGGACTTTCACCCGACGTTGATATGAAATGACATCTCAAGCCCTGTCGCCCAATGAAACCAATATGGTTTATAAGCATGGACGGGCTGACTCGCCTGGGCAGACTTAGATCCTCTGAGCGGTTTATCAGTAGTCGTGTGCGGGTCGGTTTCAGCTCTGCGTGGAAGCATCATGCAGCCCATATATTTCTTCAAGCCCCGATGGCTTGCTGGCTTCTGCGAAAAAAAAAAGTTTCAATTTCCATAGTGTTTATTTGTTTAATTTAAGGTTTAACGTCACCGTCAACACTGTATAGGACATTTCAGAGACGTTGCTTCCAACTGTGTGGGACTTTTTTACCAGACATTGAGATGAAATGACATCTCAAGCCCCGTCGCCCAATGAAACCTGGGCAGGCTTAGATCCTCTAAGCGGTTTACCAGTAATGGTGTGCGATCGATTTCCGCTCTGCCTGGAAGCATTATGCAGCCCATCTATTTCTTCAAGCTCCAATGAGCGGGGGCGATACGATTTTCATATATGAACGACCTTTGGCCAAGGACAAAGAATGACATAGACCTTTTAAACTCATGTTGTTTGATCCACTCATTTAGCTACCTGTATCAACCAATTTTCTGATCACAGGCTACCATAGTTTCCGAAATAATACACAATCTTGACTTTTCCCATACAAAAGGCTATGTGACAGAATTTGAGCTTAGCGTACAAAAGGAAAATGTCGTCCTTCCGAGGGTCATCATTGAAAAAATTATGATAGGACCCGAGTCCCCAATGCTACATACCAACTTTCGTGGCATTCTGCCTATTGGTTCTGGAGGAGAAGATTTTTGAAGGGTCAGGCCCCCGATTATAGGGCTGTTCCAGCGTGAAGTCAAATTTATCCCCCATAATTTCAGTTAAATAAAGCAAATTCTTCTGATACCGAGGCCCCATTTTTAGATTTACATATGTCTATTTTTTCGGGGGGGGGGTTACGGCCCTTTCAAGATTATTTCACTCATATCGAGCCGATCGTTAATCAGAGGTGTGCGAAAACCGGAGTACCCGGAGAAAAACCACCTGACCTTCCGTTGCAGAACTTGGCGTCTCACACGTGGCCCGAGCGGGGCTCGAACCTACGGCGGTGAGAGACCTAATGACTAAGAGTCAGCGCTCTTATCCACTAGGCCGCGGAGGCCCGTTACATCTGTCTATTGTATATGCGTTTGTTTCTTGCAAAATTTATGATAAACGCGATGATTTGATTTTGAGATTGTAAATTTTCCTTTTTGGGATGGTGATGTTGCTCGTACGCCATCCTATGGCGTTTATATTTCGCAATTAATTCGTTTTGCCAGTGTGTAGTCATGTATCTGACTTCAACACTTGTAATTAATTGTTAACGACTAAAACTCTTAATCAGAGTTATCGGTACCATAAACTTCGCAAAGCCTTTTCAAAATTTTATAGACGTCATTCTAATTTAATTGAAAAATTCAATATTGGACTTAAATTTCTTTTACGACAAGGTCTATCGGAACCCGAATTTTATGGTGACTTAGTATATAAATTCAGAAAAATATATAATCGCAATGACTTCAGCACCCAATTTCGTAAAATCATTATTCGATATAAAAAGACTTGGTAAAACATAAACTTTAATGTTATACGACAGACTGAATGCATGGTAGTTAACCCAATCACGGTTGACAGCTTTGCTTTCCACTTTAATTGCATGCCGGTGGGCCAGGCCTCAGATTCTATGACGGTTCCAGCGAACAGGCTTACTGAGAATTAGAGCGATCTTATTCAATGTAATGTTGGTTGGTGCCTGATACTCTGTCTCTGGTTGGGCCCATCGGAGTCTAACTGTTGGTTTTCTTTTGCTCCGGCATTTCAGTAGTTTCTTGCTATCGAGTCCTCACCGTTGTTTCATCTCTGTGGTTGTATGATTGTTTGTGTTCACGGAGATGTTACACTGGTGAGTAAGGAGGCTTTCATGCGGACTGAACAAATTATTTGTCTATATCGCGACGGAAGTAAGGGCAAGGATTGTGGCCATGTAAAATCGATTTAAGCCCCCAGTGGAATTCGTTTCCGCTAACCGTTCCAAGGCGGTTCTTCTGTCGCCATTTATTTTTGGTATGGTTTGTCTTTTGGGTGTTTGTGTCGCTTATATTATTTTAGTTTGGATAGCTTCTGGGCCATTGTGTGGGAAAGTAACTGTCCTTTTGGCATTCCGCTGTTGGTGTTTCCATTGGGGTCTGTTGTTTCATGTTTGTGTTTCTTTCCATTTGGTGTCTCTGATGGGAGCTGTGGGTTAATTGTATCGATTCCGGATCATTCCCTCTACTTCTATGTTACTGAGAATTAGAGAGACTTTAATTTTAAGTAATGTTGGTGGGTGTCAGATGCTTTGTCTCTGGTTGGGCCCATTGGAGTCTAACTGTTGGTTTTCTTTTGCTCCAGCATTTCATTGGTTTCTTGCTGTCGAGTCCTCACTGTCGTTTCATCTCTGTTGTTGTTTGATTTGTGTGTTCACGGAGATGTTGCACTGATGAGTTAGGAGGCCTTCATGCGGACTGAACAAATAATTTGTCTAAATTTTGAGGGAAGAAAGGGCGAGGATTGTGGCCACGAAAAATCGATTTAAGCGCCCCTCCCCATCCCCGCAGTTGAAATCGTTTTACTTACCATTCCGTTCCAAGGCGCTTCTTCTGTCGCGGTTTATTTTTGTTATTGCTTGTCTTTGAGTAGTCGCTAGAGCGATGACAAAGTTTTTTCTAAAAATAGCCACAGTGACCTTGACCTTGAAAGTCAAAATCGCTTGAGATATTGTCATAAGGAACATTTGTGGGAAGTTATATTGAAATTGGTGAAGAAATGTAAGCGCTAGAGCGATGACAAATGTTTTCTGAAAAAAGCCAGTGACCTTGACCTTGAAAGTGGGACTCGCTAGAGATATTGTCATAAGAACATTTGTGTGAAGTAATATTGAAATTGGTGAAAAAATGTTAGCGCCAGAGCAATGACAAAGATTTTCTAAAAATAGCCACAGTGACCTTGACCTTGAAAGTCGAACTCGTTCGAGGTATTGTCATAAGGAACATTTGTTTGAAGTTATATTTAAATCAGTGAAGAAATTTAATCGCTAGAGCGATGACAAAGTTTTTTCTAATAATAGCCACAGTGACGTTGACCTTGAAAGTCCAAATCGCTCGAGATATTGTCATAAGGAGCGTTTGTGTGAGGTTATATTGAAATCGGTTAAGAAATGTAAGCGCTAGAGCGATGACAAAGTTTTTATGAAAATAGCCACAGTGACCTTGACCTTGAAGTGGAATTCGTTGATAATGTCATAAGGAACATTTGTGTGAAGCTATATTGAAATCGGTGAAGAAATGTAAGCGCTAGAGCGATGACAACGTTTTTTTCTAAAAATAGCCACATTGGCATTGACTTTGAGGCCATGATCTTTAAAGTCGAACTCGCTCAAGATATTTTTATAAGGAACATTTGTGTGAAGTTATATTGAAATTGGTGAAAAAAATGTTAGCGCTAGAGCAATGACAATGTTTTTCTAAATATAACCACAGTGACCTTGACCGTGAAAGTCAAACTCGTTCGAGGTATTGTCATATGGAACAAGGCCATGACCTTGAAAGTCGAACTCGCTCAAGATATTTTTGTAAGGAACATTTGTGTGAAGTTATATTGAAATTGGTAAAAAAATGTAGGCGCTAGTGCGATGACAAAGTTTTTCTAAAAATAGCCACATTGACCTTGACCTTGAGGTCATGACCTTGAAAGTCGAACTCGCTCGAGATATTGCCATAAGGATCAATTTGTGTGAAGTTATATTGAAATCAGTGAAGAAATGTAGGCGCTAGAGCGATGATAAAGGTTTTTTCTAAAAATAGCCACAGTGACCTTGACCTTGAAGCCATGACCTTGAAAGTCGAACTCGCTCAAGATATTTTTATAAGGAACATTTGTGTGAAGTTACATGGACAATGTTTTTCCTAAAAATAGCAACATTGACCTTGACCTTGAGGTCATGACCTTGAAAGTCGAACTCACTCGAGATATTGCCATAAGGAACTTTTTTGGAAGTTATATTGAAATATGTGAAGAAATGTAGGCGCTAGAGCGATGACAAAGTTTTTTTTTAAAAATAGCAACAATGACCTTGACCTTGAGGTCATGACCTTAAAAGTCAAACTCGCTCTAGATATTTTTATAAGGAACATTTGTGTGAAGTTATATTGAAATTGGTAAAAAAATGTAGGCGCTAGTGCGATAACAATTTTTTTTCCAAAAATAGTCACAGTGACCTTGACCTTGAGGTCATGACCTTGAAAGTCGAACTCGCTCGAGATAATGTCATAAGAAACATTTGTGTGAAGTAATATTGAAATCAGTGAAGAAATGTAGGCGCTAGACTGATGACAAAGTTTTTGTATAAATAGCCCAATGACCTTGACCTTGAGGCAATGACCATGAAAGTCGAACTCAATCGAGCTGTTTTTTACGGAACATTTGCGTGAAGTTATATTAAAATTGGTGAAGAAATGTAGGCGCTAGAGCGATGACAATGTTTTTTCTAAAAATAGCCACAGTGACCTTGACCTTGAGGTCATGACCTTGAAAATCGATCTCGCCTGAGATATTGTCATAAGGAATATTTGTGTGAAGTTATATTGAAATCAGTAAAGAAACGTTGGCACTAGAGCGATGACTAAGTTTTCTATACATAGTCACAGTGACTTTGACCTTGAGGCCATGACCTTGAAAGTAAAACTCGCTCGAGATATTTTTATAAGGAACATTTGTGTGAAGTGATATTGAAATTGGTGGAGAAATGTAGGCGCTAGAGCGATGACAATGTTTTTCTAAAAATAGTCACAGTGACCTTGACTTTGAGGGTGGGGGGGGGGGTGTCGGGATGGACCCAATGTCTGTAACAGTCAATGCATCTTATCATAAGGAACTATAAAATATATGGTTGACTGGTAGGGATATGGATAGTTTCTGAAATATAAAGACTTTATGAAGCAAAGGGGGCGGGGCGGGGCATGGCCCAGGGGTGACGGTAGGGGCCCAAAGTCTGTGTCATGGAATGTGTCATGTCATAAGGAACAATAATATATATGGTTTAGGTGTTCGAATCTGATTAATTTTCAAGATAATTAGACATTTTGACAGTTTTGCATACAAATTCCTATATGACAATTTTGACCTGTTACGCAGTCTGACCCCTGGGCCCACACAGCGGCATGACTTTGGGTCAACCTGAACATGAACTGATAGGTCTTGGTCTGAGTAAATGTCACACCAAAGTTCAACTTTGTAGCACAACAGGTAAAACTAAAGCAAAGTCGATTGGGGGCCAATCGCAAATATCCGCACTTTTGACTTTGACCTTTGATCCCGGAGGTCACAGCCAGCATCCGAAACCTTACGTGTAATCTACATATCCAAGGCAACCATCTTGTCAAATACGAACACCATCCGACGACCGGTGTAGGAGGAGTTCGCGTTACGAGGAAATGTGCACTGACTGACTGACGGACTGACGGACTAACGGACGGACTGACGGACGCTCTGACGGACGTGACCGATTACAGTATATCCGACTTTTCTTCGAAAAGTGCGGATATGAAAATTATAAGCTCCAATGCGAGCCCGAGGTTTGAGCTCGACATTTCAGCCCAAGGTGGTTACGAACGTGACATACAAACGTACGCACGTAACATCACGGCGAAACGGTATATACCCCACTCCTGTCAATGCAGGCGGGGGCATAAAACGACAGAATAACCACCGCCTTGGAACGGTCAGCGGAAACGAATTCCACTGGGGGGGGGGGGGGGCTTAAATCGATTTTACGTTGCCACAATCCTCGCCATTACTTCCGTCGTGATTTAGACAAATAATTTTTCAGTCCGCATGAAGGCTTGCTAACTCATGAGTTCAACATCTCCGTAAAGACAAATAATCAAACAACCACAGAGATGAAACAACGGCGAGGACTCGACAGCAAGAAACCACTGAAATGCTGGAGCAAAAGAAAACCAACAGTTAGACTCCGATGGGCCCGACCAGAGACTAAACCTTATTTGATATAGAGAAAACAGGGGTATACCGGGGATTTGATAGTTTTTATTTCTGCTCAAAGATATAGTTTTTGGGTACTCGTTAGAACCGCCTCACCCTAATCCTCAGTTTTGAGTAAAAATAAGAAAAATATCGCATGTGGAATCCATGCCTGATTGCACTCTTCTGGAGTCCATGTCTGTTGATCTGAACATTGATATTTGCCATTTAGTCTATGGACTAACGATTTTGGATTAACGCCTTGGTACTACGACCTAGACTATTTTGTTATCAGAAAATTTACCGCTTTGGAGATATGAAACAATACACTGTCACACGGATGTGTTATCGTAATGACTGAAAACTGAAGAGTGTACAAGTGGCAAGACCGAATAGTTTCGACCAATTATGTCTCATCAGTGACCCTCAGATATGTTCAAAATTCCACAGTGGAATCAAGGATCCCAAAGGACAAGAAAATATAACCCACGCCTTCATGAACCCCGGTAAAGACTACTGGTACCGCATGTCTACCCATAATCCGTGAAAAGGATAACAAAATTGTTGTTGGAGTTGTTGAAAATGTAGTTGTCAATGTCACATGTATTGTGTACTAATCACGAATACGTGTACAGAATTATAGAAAGTAGAAGTAAAACAAAGATCAGGAATAGATACAATTAACTTACTCCACCCATCAAAGACACCAAAGGGAAAGAAACACAAACATGAAGCGACCAGACCATAATGGAAACCTAAACAAAGGAAGGTCATAAGGACAGTTACTTTCCCACAAAATGGTCATATGGCCATCCGAAATAAAAAGACACAAGTGATACACACAGTAAGTAACAAACAACAGCATAAATCATAAATAAACCGCCACAGAAGAACCGCCTTGGAACGGTCAGTGGAAAAATTTCCCCCGGGGGTGGGGGGGGGGGGGCTTCAATCGATTTTTGGTGGCCACAATCCTCGCCCTTACTTCCGTCGCGATTTAGACAAATAATTTGTTCAGTCCGCATGACGGCCCCCTAACTCATCAGTGCAACATCTCCGTGAACACAAATAATCAAATAACCACAGAGGTGAGGCAACGGTGAGGACTCGACAGCAAGAAACCACTGAAATGGGGTGTTGGCGTGTTGGCTTTTACACTGCTTGGCGCTTCCGTTTCTCCGGGTGCCGTTTTGGGTCAATTCTAACCTTATTTGAGCGTTTCTGACTAAACTACTCAGCAGTTATTTACAAGATTTCCTTCTGAAAGTGCATATCTATGAGATTGGATATTCCCTTGTGTTTTCTTTAAAATATTTCCAGTTTTTGTATGGTAAGTCCCCAGCCAATCCCGTTAGCCATTGTACCAAGATGACCACCTTACTTCCTGTTTTCATGTCATAGGTTTTCGTGACCTACTATAAACCAGCATTTTGGCGAAATTCCACCCGGAATCGATGTGCTAGTGCATAGCTGGACCTTAGATCAGAGATTGTAACTATATTTTGCTATATTGACATAGCTAGTCAAGAAGCAGTGGTTTTTTACATTCCTATTCAGTGCAGCCCTTGTGGCCATGAAGATTCGCGTCGGTTTTGAAGAGACGGACTCTTACTTCGCCAGTGTTCACTTGTTTCCAGTGAAATTGGGCTACTGTGGTTAGTCTTACTGTGATTTGCAGATAGATGAAGGCCTGCCACATTTGATGGGAACATGTTTGTTAAATAATATGAAGAAATCTAAGGACTTTCAAAAGACCTCCCTGAGATTGGCATATCTGTACATCTTCTTTATTATTATCAGTAATTCTTGGGACACAGAACTCAATCCCGGTCCTACATCCCTTTCTTCCTCACATTTCCCATGTGGCGTTTGCGAGGTTGCTGTTGGCTGGGATGACCGGGTTTTTGTCTGTGATTCATGTAACAAATGGTACCACATTGACTGTCAGGGAATGGATTCCAGGGTGTATTCTATTTATAATGTTTTGCATGGGAATGCCTGAACTGTGGCATGCCATACTTCTCAACTTCCTTGTTTCATACATTGGGCCTGATTGAGACGAGCAATCGTTTTGACTCCCTGTCAATCCCTGACAGTCCAATCCCAACTGACTTAGGCACACCAACCGCTCATTCTTCTCCTGTTGGAGTGCAGCATCAAAGAGCTAAAACAGGCACAAAGTCTGTTTTAAATCACCAACTTCGGATCCTGATTATGAATTGTCAATCGATCAAGAATAAGAAACCTGAACTTCAGACAATTGTTGAAACAGCGAAACCGGTAATTATCTTGGGTTGTGAATCCTGGTTGTCTCCGGACATAGCCAACTCGGAATTTTTTTCTTGATGGATATGATGCCATTAGGAAAGACCGGGTTGGAGATGCCCATGGGGGCGTATTTGTATGTTTCATGGGCCCGACCAGATTATCAAAGCAGATTATCATGAGTTGCCTGTACAACAAACCTTCATTTTCATTCAAAATATATCACGAAAGAAAAAATAATATCATCGTACTCACCAATCAATAGCGAAAAACAAGCTTTTGTATCAACAGTTGATTTCGTGAAGATAATCGTACTAAAAGGGTTGACAGATACTAAGGCATAGGCAGTGCAACCGTATTGCACGTTCTCTGCCAGGAAACTGAGTCCACAGCTGACATCCGGTCCATACACACTGTAAATAACATCAATACTTCTTGCCGCTGGGTCTATGGCAACAGAACAGTTACACGAAATGGCTCCATTTGGTGGCACCCTAGATGTATCGATGCGTATGGTGCTTCCTGTCAGAGTTGATGACGTACAGACGGGAATAACTAAAATGGAAATAATTAAAACAGCCGTACTGCTAAATGCTAAGTAAACACGGTTTAACAGACACCCAAATACGCCACATATTTTCGACCCCGTTTCCGAAGAGAGACAGCTTTCCTCATTACATATTTTTGCAAATGGGGCTGTTCTCACTGACAGGGTGGACAGAGTTAAGTCAACAGTATCTTAAACATTTTGGTAAATGACCATTTCCGGGGATGAATAAATACATTTTTAAGGGGAGCAGGTACACCTTCATGCTAAGTTTTAGTATAGCCAGAATAGAGGTAATGCTGCTCTTCAAAAGGAGATTCTGCAACATAAACAAAGGAGGCTGACACTGTCCTGAAGTTCAAGTGAATGTCAAAACATAATATAAATGGATTGCCCATGTGCCCGAACAAATAAACAAAACAACGGTTACATGTGCATCGACTCAAAAAGTGTTGCGACATCAAAGAAGGTGAGTGATCCGCCACCATTCGCTTGTTGGACTTGAAGCCTATTATTTTAATCGTTGGTCTATGGCACACTTGGATTAATATATGCACACACAATAATTCAATATGAATAAAATGATAAAACAAGAGGGCCATGATGACCCTGGGTCTCTCACCTGATCCATAGCGCAACAAGTGGGCCCAAGGGCTATAATTTGAACAATCTTGGTAGAGGTCCAACCGATGGAGCTTCACACCAAATATCAAAGACCTGGGCCTTGGGGTTTAGGGGAAAAAATAAAGATTTTTCTACATAAGTCAATGGGAAGCCAAAGCCCCCCCCCCCCGCCTCCCCCCCCCCCCCGGGACGGGGGCACTTTTGGCTCTAGGGCTATAAATTGAAGAATTTTGATAGAGGTTCACCAGATGAAGCTTCTCGCAGGGTCCCCGGGGATGGGGACATTTTTGGCTCTAGGGCTATAATTTGAACAATCTTGAGAGAGATTCACCACATGAAGCTTCACACCAAATATCAAAGATCTGCGCCTTGTAGTTTCAGAGAAGATTTTGCCTACAAAAGTGTATGTAAAACACAAGGGCCCAGAGGCATTTTTGGTCCCAGGGCTTTAATTTGAACAATCTTGGTAGAGGTCCACTTAATGAAGCTTCACACCAAATACCAAAGACCTGGGCCTTATGGTTTCAGAGATGGTTTTTAAAGTTGTTCCCTATATAAACCTATGTAAAACCAAAGGGCCCCAGGGCACTTTTGGTCAGAGGGCTATATTTTGAACAATCTTGGTAGAGGTCCACTAGATGTAGCTTCATACCAAAGATCAAAGACCTGGGCCATGCGGTTTCAGAGAAGAAGATTTTTTAAGTGTTCAGTAAAAAAATATATTTTTAGCTCCTGTGACCTAAATGTGCAACACACCGGAACCATTTGAACAACTTTGAAAGGGGACCACCTAAGTATCATTCCTGTGAAGTTTGGTTAAAATCCGATCAATGGTGTAGGAGGAGATGTTGTTTGAAGAAAAAGTTTACGCACGCACACACGCACGCACGCATGACGGACAAAAAGTGGTCTCAAACGCCCACCTCGTTACTACGTGACAGGTTAGCTAAAAAGGAAAAATGATTCAATACTCTGTTTATATGCTATAGAGGTGCGAGCCCCTATGCTCCAGGAGTGCGAGCTCCTGAATTGATTATTCAGCAAAGGTCAAAACAAGTAATGTTTTTCTTCAAAAATTGTAATAATTATATACTTTTTAATTGATACTAACAGATGCAATGTAATAGGTAATGACAGTAATATTTCTTCGGTTTAAAGTATTCTCCACATGATATAAAAGTTAAATGCCAAACGGCAGAAAGTACACTTTCAGGAGAGGCAACTTCTTAAAACATATTTAAATTCGATAGTAAATTAGTTTCGGCATTTTGTTATCAAAACTATTTTTAACTCCCATAGTAAAACATTTCGGGACTGAAAAGCACATGGCCATGTCCCTAACTTGTTATTGCTTTGACTCTGGTTCCCTTAAGGTATGGGCCCAGATATTTTGTTTTCGAAAATGGCTACCCGGAAACGTAGGATAGTTTTTGATGATTTACCTTTGAAGTTGAATCTATGCTGTATATGAAACCACTGTATGGACAACTTCTCTGAATTGCATAACGTCGCGATAGATAATAAAGTATAGTAACCCGTAAATGCAACCTTAGTGTATACGTCTCAAAAATCCGATATTATCTCAATTGTGTATTGACATATTGAAACAAAAACAGCGTTCAGAGGTTAAAATATGTCAGTTCTATTGATAAGTCATATTCCGTTATAAATTTGATGGCATATGTTTTAGCCTGACGCAATCAAAATTGTGTACTCTACGTAACAAGAAAAAAATAAAGTTATTTCCCAATATGGCTGTCATTTGTATAGGGCATGTTAACCTATTTGTGTGAACAATTCCGTAAACTTTTAAATGACCGTCCTATAATTGCGTACGTATTCAGTGACACGTCCGTTCGTCAACGTCAGAAAGCAGTTTTTAATTCTCGTGCACAATAGAGACTTTAAGCGGCATTGAATTTAACAAAACTGGCTAAAAATGTTTTTTTTTTTTTTTTTTTTTTTTTGCAATTACTGAGCAACTAAGATAAAGCTAAAATCAAGCAGGTGTATAAAAAGGGAATTCAAAATAAACCTCACACTATAAAGAAACATTAGCAATCTTTATTACGATGTTGTGTAAATGTAATTATTGATACATTTGAATGAAAGACAGCTTAAAATATGCCAGAATTTAGTATATGAATTGTAAGGGTTTGGTATTTTGCCAGCGCATTCACATATGTAGTATTATTTTATGTGTTGCCTCCTTAAACATCAAATATACCTTATTACCTAAGATTTATTATACTGCTGCTGAGTATATGTGCAATGTAAACTATGTAGAAAAGCGAAGTGATATACTTTTATCTGGTGCTCCTTACACCATCACAATTAATGTTTTCAAAAGATCAAATTTTTATTGATAAAACTCATATTTGTTATGAATTGGTTGATTCCTACTTACTTTTACCTGTTTAGTTTGAGTTGGTTGGTGGGAATATTTTGTAACGTCGTTTATGTAAAAAAAATCATGTTTCATTTTACTGACAGCTGGCGCTTTTACAAGCTTTACAAACATTGTGTAAGGAAAATGCCTACAGAGGGCAAAGTATAAAATTAAAAGTAACAACAGAAAACAAATACACTATTTAAAAAACGAAAGCTGAACAAAAAGGATAAAAAAAATAAAATGAAATACAAACAACAAAAAATAAAACAAGAAGTTCATAGGACACGGATGCCCCCGCCTGAAAATATATTAATGTTAGCATACATCCATATACGTTTTTTTTTACATTTGACCTCTAATTATGACCTTGACCTTGGACGTATGGACCTGGGTTTTGCGCATGACACATCAAATCATCATACTAAACATTTCCGCAAAGTGATTTCAAAACCCATACATAAAAATGAAAGTAATTGACTGTGTTTTAGTTTTGGGCCTTTGTTTTTTGACATTTGACCTCTGAGTACGACATTGACCTTGGAATGACAGACCTGGGTTTTGCTAGCGACACATCGCCTCATGATGGTGAATATTTCTTCAAAGTACTTTCAAACTCCATCCAGAAATAAGAAAGTTATTGACCGTGTTTAAGTTTTGGACCCATTTTTGACCTTTGACCTCTAAGTACGACCTTTGCCTTGGAGATATGGACCTTGGTATTGTGTGTGACAAATTGTCTCATGATAATGAATATTTCTGCCAAGTAAATTCTAATTCTATTAAGACATAAGAAACTTATTGACTGCGTTTAAGTTTCGGGCCCCTTTTTCACATTTGACCTCTAATATGACCTTTACCTTAGGGTACGGACAAGAATTTTCGCGTGACTTATCGTCTCGTGATGGTTAACATTTCTGCAAAACAATTTAAAAATACATCCTGGAATAAGAAAGTTATTGGCTGCGTTTAAGTTTCGGACGGACGAACGAACGGACTGATAGGGGCAACACTATATACATTTCATCATTCTTCGTATGACGGAGGCATAAAAATAAAACTATCGATGGGATGTCTGGTGAAGATTTTTTATCTATTAAAAAATGACAGATTATCCCTTAACTTCAGTTTTCTATTCATGAAATCTGCAATCACCACCTGATGATGACTCGAAGAGGAGCCGAAATAGTTTTTAATGCCAAAAATTGATTAAATATTACATGCCTTTTTGCCTTATATTGAATAAGTGACTCGTTCAAATGACATTAATATGATGCTAATATAATGCTTTTCAAGGCTAGTTTAAAACACCCAAACGGTAGAAGATATTACCAGACATAGATTTAATGGGTCCGGAGCCTGTTGAACATAGTGTTATTCACCTTGGGGCAAATATTGCGCTAAACTGCTGTATGCTCAATGGGTTTGTTGGTGTTTGCATTATAACTGGTGTTATAAAATGTATTACTTGTTTCTTTTTTATTTTCAGCAGACATTACTATAACACGCCTATACAAATACATTGCCACCTTTATCGCCGAAAAAAAGAAAATTTTATGATGAAAAATTGGGATATTTTTCTTAATTCTGTTCAAAATATAGATTGTAGGCACTCTTTAGAACCGCCTCAATGAGGCGGTTCTAACGAGTACCACAATCTATATGAGGACGGTTCAAATATGAATGCAAGTAGACGTTTTCTCATGCACTAATGCGAAAATCACCTGGAAATAAATATCACAGCGTAGAAAAACATTTTACCTATACATTGATACCAAAACCTGTTAAAATCTGTCCACTTTAGCCATGTTTATCGTTCGATAAACACTGTCTACTCTTGTATACTAATACAAAACATGGTTGGAAGAAGGTCAGAGTACGCCGTTGAAATACGGTCCTATATTAAGAATCGTTGTATTCTTGGTATACGGTGCAAAGACATTTTGATGAAATATGTTCGGTTTATGAGCATAATGAAATGTCTTTTCCGACAGTTTTTCGTTGTTGTAAGAAATTCAGCTGTTGGCTAGGCTCAACAGAAGATGCACCACATTATCGTCGGCCGAAAAGAGCAACATCTGCCAAGATGGTTGCTAGAGTGAAAAAAAATAGTTGCTACCAATGCACGATACACCTCTAGGCAAATAGCTAGTATGGTTGGCATCTCATTAGGAGCAGCTCATACAATTCCGAAACGGGATTTGAAAATGAGAAATATCTGTGCTAGATGGATTCCCCATCTGTTGACAGATGAGCAGAAAAAACACGCATTCAGTGCGCCAAGAAGTTGCTTAAAAAGTTTCCGAATTACAATGCACGGTCTTTCGCTAATGTATTCACAGGTGACGAAACATGGGTTCACTTTTTTGAGCCAAAACGAAAGATTCAAAACAAAATATGGGCAACAAAGTATTGCAAAAGACCATGCATTGCAAAGCGGACCATGAGCGTCAAGAAGGTATTGTATGCCATATTCTTTTCAAATCAGGGCCCTGCTATTCAGGTTGCTGTGCCTAAAGGCAAATCTGTAAATGCGAAGTTTTACAAGAATAAAGTTCTTCGAAAATTGAAGAAATATTTCAAAGAACGAAGACCCGCATTTGATTTGGCCAATGTCAGATTGCTACATGACAATGCGTCATCGCACAAGGCGTTCATTGTGCAAGACTATCTGAAGCAGGAAAAGGTTGTTGAACTCCCTAACCCCCCGTATTCCCCTGACCGTGCCCCGTGTGACTTTTCTTGGTTCCCGCGGCTGAAAAAATACCTTTCTGGTCGAAAATTTGTACAGCGCAAACACCTCGGTTCTACCAAAAGATTACCAAAATGCATTCAATGATTGGATCAGAAGACTGAAAAATTGTATATCTGTTAAAGGGGAATACTTTTAGGGGACAAAATAAATTTTTCATCGAAATCTATCACGGAATCATTTTTATGTGCTTAGTTGCATTCATTTTGAACAGTCCTCGTATTTTAGACCAGACACAAGAAAAATAAGGTCTTCCCCCAGAAAGTGGGGTTCAAGGGGGTCAAAATTATATAGGCGTGTTTTCATGATGGATGTTAAACACTTTCACAACAAATTTTCGTCTCCTCTTGGCAGAACATATAACAGTAATTATTAAGCAGAATAAATGCCATTTATAATCATGCTTGCGTTATTCACAACACGTTGAAGTCACTTTAGTAATTCTAATGACAAAACGGCTTTCCATACAAAAGCCGATTCGCAATCTGCAACGGATGTTCATACAGTGTTTTTCAACTACCTATAGTTTAAGCATTTTATATGCAAAACATCAGCTGTCCTACTTTCCACGTTAGAGTCGATGGCTTTTTATCGAGATAGGCAAAATGGGGCTACAGCCTACTTTGAGGATTGTAGTGGTTAAAACACAAGACTCGTGATTGCGGGTTTGAGTTCCATATAAAGTATAATGTATTGTGTCATCTCGTAGTACTGGTTTCTTCTTATGAATAAAATGATGTAATGGCCAAATATGACAGACCCAGTATTAGAATATAGATTTAGACAAAACAAATATTGCGATGACAATCAATGTGACAAAGTGCATATACTATCATATCTACAAAAGGGCTAATTTTCTGGTAGAAAATCGTGATTTTTTTCTTATTGACAATGAAAATATAGGTTGTGGGTGCTCAGTGGAATGACTTCTTGAGGGGGCTCAAAAAGTACCCACAATGTTAAGAAATACAAAAGAGCAATAAATAACCCAGTGGATTATAAAAGGGGTTAACAGGGATCTTTACACTCGTTAACATGATGTTTGATAGTTTTCCATGCCATTAAAGACCAAATTACTATTACAGTGTCAGGGGGAAATTAGTAAAGTTTAATATTTTTAATGAAAGAACTGGCACATAAAAAGCAAATCGGCTCATTGCGTACAAATTCTTTCCTTTCATTTACTTTAAAGTGCTGAGTTTGCTTGCTTCATCCCCTGGACAAAATCAAGAAGTGATCTGGAAATATGACAATCTACACAAAGACATTTCTTTCACACTACAATTTGATAATCAAGATTAAGCTTTTACTCGATGTCCTAGTAACAAAACGGGAAGGAAAAGTAAAAATTGATATCTATGAGAACGAAACGGATAGCAAGCAATACATATTGTTTAACTCTTGCCACCCGAGGCATACCAAGACAAATATTCCATATAATCTAGCGCGCCGACTCAGCAAAATCATTTAAGTAGATAATGTACTTGAGAAACGGATAGGGAAATCAAAATCTTTTCTATCCTGAACAAATAATAGAACTCGGTTTAAAACAGGCTATGTCGCACGATAAATTTACTGAGAGGCAAAAGTAAGTATACAGGTTACGGAACGCCGATTTGTGTCCAAATGTCCCCCTCTCTACATACATATGTGGCATCATAACCAAGAACAACCTCTGCCGCATAATTTGCAGCATTTTTCGTTAAAATTGATTAAAGGATGATGAAATTGCGTCACTTGAGATGGACAGGGGATCTGACCCAATACTTTGTCTCGAGTAGTTTCCCTTTAAACGTGTGTTTTGAATAAGCGTTATTCAATAAATGATTTTTCATGCAACAGATTCAAAGAAGGGGAACTAATTAGCAAGAATATATCCATATTTAAATTAAACACAAGGTAAAGTGCAACATTTTTTGTCAAAGAAAATGTCATTTTCGCCATTTACTTTCTTTCTTTGATTAAATACTTTATGTTTCTTTGGGATTTGTATCGGTGATTAACTTTTTTAGAGCAATGTTTGAGGGATCACTATATTGTAAGCATTAAAATGCCGAGGAAAACAAAAGTATGCGAAAGTTTAACATGAATATCTCTTACACGATTTGACAAAAAGACTCATTTAATACACTATTATTTTAATTGAAATGGAGATAATCCGGAACAGGCAAAAAATCCAATTGTGTTTGAAGCTGTTTGTTTGGGTTTAATGGAAAAGTAATGATGGCGTCTTATCGATGAACATTCGTACCTGACTTTTGCGGTGTGCATAGATTTGAATGTCGTGTACAACATGAGATTTCGTTGGAAATATTGATTATCAATTAAGGGCAATAACTCCATCATGGATGACTGCAAAAGGAAAAGAATTGGATTTTTGCAAACTTAGACGTTTGGGAAAAACCGACATAGGCATATCTTATTACAGACAGCAATCTAAGATCCGGTATTCCAAATAAAAATCTGTATCCGTTTACTTGCCTCTCAGTATATTTACTACGCACAGTAAAGGCAATGCAATACCGGACGAAAATGTCGTTACATAAGGGTCGACTTATAATCCTAGAGATTCCCGAAAAGCTCCGGGTAATAATGGACAACATGCCAATCTGACAAGATGAAAATATGCGAAATATCTTTTCAAAACACAAAATTTTGAAAAGTAAACGGCAACCATGTAACCTTAATCGCTTACGTACCATTACGAAAATACACCTATACAATACATTGTAAACTTTACCGCCGAAAACAACGAAAAATTTCACATGAAAAATTGTGATATTTTTTCTTATTTCTGCTCAAAATATAGATTGTGGGTACAAGTTAGAACCGCCTCGATCTTATTTCTGCTCAAAATATAGATTGTGAATACTCGTTAGAACCGCCTCGATGATATAGATTGTAGGTACAAGTTAGAACTACCTCATCGAGGCTGTTCTAACGAGTACCCAAAATCTATATTTTAGAGCAGAAATTAGAAAAAAAAGGTTTACCCCTGTAAACGTCAGTTTTACTATATAAAAGAGGGGTTCAAAGGGGTCAAAATTATAGAGGGGTGTTTTCTTGATGCCAAGGCAAAATTCACGCCCAATAGAACATTCGACGTCAAGAAATGCATTAGACACAGTCGCGGCCTCTGCACTCATCTTTTAGAGGGAAATTCAATCACATTTAATCGCGGGATAAATTTCAAAGTACACAAAAACATGTCATGAGATGTTAAAAATGTTATCTAAGTGATGAAGTGCAGAGGCTGCGGAGATGAATCTATAGGAGAAACCAGTACGCAATCAGCAAATTCGTGACCGCTGCCCCCCCCCCCTCCCCCACCACACACTCGTTTTAAAAATGTAGAGAGTACAACTTTACGAGAGGCAAACGAAAAATTCTTCATTAACAGGTTGAAAGAAAAAATGTTATTAAAAGAAGAAGGATTGTTACCATTAGCATTTTCAAATACCGGTAATGCCTGTTATCTAAACTGGAACGTTAATTATGACGTTACTTTTTGTTGCTATAGAATCCAACATGTTTTCTTCTTTCTTCTTCGTAAAATTCTGTTTACCAGTGAAACCGCGGAATATCACTGAACAGTGAAAATTTGGTGATTTAGCTAAGCACTTTCGGCTTTAAGTCTTCATCAGAGTTTACACAGTCACACAAACAAAGATTAATATTACAGTTCAACAAATTTACATTAAACAAGATGTGTTTGTGAAACACTGATGTCCCCGGACAGCGCATGTTAAATATGAAAGCAGCATCACTAATCAATAGAAAGGTATGCCCAATGTTCAAGTCTTAAAATGTAGGTCAAGGTCACAAGGTCACAAATTATGGGATCGCTGGAAAGGTCTTGTGACAAAGAATGCACATGTGAAATATGAAAGCGCTATCACGTACCAATCGAAAGTTATGGCCAATGTTAAAATTTTTAAAAGTAGGTCAAATGTCAAGGTCACGAGCTCAAAAATTATGGTACCACTAGAATGGCCCTGTGACAGGGAATGCGCACGTACAATATGAAAGCCCCACCACTTATCCATCGAAAGTTATGGCCAGTGTTAAAGTTTTTAAAAAGTAGGTCAAACATCAAGGTCGAGGTCACGAGGTCAAAAATCTTGAAACCACTAGAAAGGTCTTGTGACAAGGAATGCACATGTAATATATACAAGCTCTATCACTTATCAATCGAAAGTTTTGGCCTATATTACCATTCAAAAGTTATGCCCAATGTTAAAGTTTTTGTGAATGTTAAAGTATTAAAATAGTAGGTCAAATGTCAAGGTCAAGGTCACGAGGTCAAAAATTATGGTATCAATAGAAAGGTCTTGTTACATAGAATATACTGTGAAATATGAATGTCGTATCTCTAATCAATCAAAAGTTCTGGCCAATGTTATAGTTTTTTAATGAGGTCTAAAGTAGGTCAAAAGTCAAGGTCAAGGTCACGAGGTCAAAATTTATACCTCGTGAAAGATCTGATGACAAGAAATGCACATGTGAAATATGAAAGCCCTTTCAATTACCATTCAAAAGTTATGCCCAATGTTAAGGTTTTTGCGGACAAACAGACTAACAGACAAACAGAAAGACAGATAGACCAACAACTATATGCCCCAGAATCTTTTATTCCGGGGGCATTAAAATACATTAAAAGTTTACATTAAGAGAAATATACACTGCTCAACACAATTAATGGAGCAAACATTTAAGCCTGTATAACATCACCGCTTGGAAATTTTCAAACTCAAGGAAATGCACTATTTTAAAGTGACATATCTTAACAATGTTCATGCAAACGTCAAGAAGCACGGTTCACGTGCAAAGCAAGAATGTGAACTACTCCTATAAAACGGATGAAATTCGGTATGTGGGCGATCTGTTCAAAATTTGAGTTTGGGTCAGAAACCTGTCAATCCTTAGGTTATGCATTATTTTGGGCTTCATAGTGACTTCATTGTGACTTCATATGGTGTTAGGCGGTTCTTGGAAGAAGCTGAGGTCGCTCAAGCTGTCGCTTTGCTTGAAAGTGGGTGCAACCAAAGGATCGTTGCTGAACGCTTTGGTGTATCGCGAAGTGTTGTTGTCAGGCTATGGAGACGGTACTAGGAGACGCGCGAGTTTACTAGAAGAGCAGGGCAAGGCCGACACCGCATGGCGTCACAAAGAGAGTATCAATATCTTCGAAATCTAACGCTATGAAATCGGCAGTACACGGCTAGAAGGCTACAAATCGATTTCCAGCATTTAATTGGTTAAAGGATATCCGATCAAACAATGCGTAACGGGTAACATGAAGGTGATTTGAGGGCCAGACGTCCGGCAAGAGGGCCTATTCTCACCAGGCAACATCGTGCACAGCGATATGAATTTGCCCAAGAACATCAGAACTGGCGATTGCAAGACTGGCGTACAGTTCTGTTCACGGATGAAAGCAGATTTCACCTGAGTACAAGTGATCGAAGTGTTCGAGTCTGAAGACGACCCGGAGAACGATACGAGGAACAAAACATTGTGGAAACAGACAGATATGGAGCGGGGTCAGTGATGGTATTGGGTGGAATTTCCTTTGAAGGCCAAACGGACTTGTACGTGATAAACGGGAGTACATTGACTGCATTAAAGTATCGAGATGAAATTCTAGATCCTAGTGTAAGGCCTTTCGCTGGGGCAATTGGTGACAATTTCATTCTGATGCAGGATAATGCGCGCCCCATACTGCTAGAGTGTGCATGGGTTACCTTAATTGTGAGACTATTGAAGTAATGGACTGGCCGGCACGTTCTCCTGACTTAAATCCGATAGAACATGTGTATGACCTTCTTTTCAAACGTATATCACAGGACGATCATCCCCAATGACTATTAAAGAACTCATAAATATCCTTAGACATGAGTGGAAAACAAAAGCTTTACAAAATGTTCAAAATTTGGTTCGTAGCATGCTTTCGCGATGCCAGGAGTGTTGTGCTACTCGAGGTGGTCATACACATTACCGACAGGAAAAGTGACTGATTTGCGCATGTCTGTGACATTTGAAATAATCTGACGAAAATATGGCGATTTTCAAACATGTATGCAAATTCTTCCTTAAAAGGTTGCAGGCCGTGAATTGTAGACTGGTTACAAATGCTTGCCATTACCATGTTGCAGATAAAGTTATTTACCTTTCTGAATCGTTGTTTTATCATCGTTATCCAACATCTTTATACTATGAAGAAATATGTGTTTGCTCCTTTAATTGCTTTTAGCAGTGTATTCGAGCCTATATCGGGCGCATGAACTCAAATGTTGGCGGACGACAAAATGACGTCGCTTTATATGACCATGATAAGAATACCATTCATATACACACCACCGTAACGTAAAATTAGTAGACCGTGAGAAGAGAAAAGTAGACACTTCCGCCACTGCGCATGCGGGTTGCTAAATGGGCGTTTACCGAAACTTTAAGGCGGGGCTTACACGATAAACAAATCGAACGTCACATTTTCTATCCCCTTTTGATGAGCTATAGCCCAGCTAGCCAAAAGGTTTGGACCTACTAGGTCACCATAAAATTTGGGTCCCGATAGACCTTGTTACAGAAGAGATTTAAGTCCAATATTGAATTTCGAAATTAAATCAGAATGACGTCTATAAAACTTTGAAAAAGCTTTGCGTAGGTTATGGTACTGATAACCCTGATTAAGAAGTTTAGCAGTTAACAATTTGTTACGAGTGTTGAAGTCAGTTACATAACTACACACTCCGGCAAATCGAATTAATTGCGAAATATAAACGTCATAGGATGGCGCACGAGGAACATCACCATTACACAGTTTCATGTCAAGGGTTTTCGCTAGTGATGTTTCAAATAGGGTTTAGTTATTTCATGTTTTGTGTTTCTTTCCCTTTGGTGTCTCTGATGAGAAATGGGAGGTAATCATATTGATTCTTGATCATTGCCATCACTTCCATTTTCAATGATTCTAATGAGAACAAAACATGCGCCAGATAGTTTTTTTATGAGGAATTCATATATAAAATTTCTCAACCCTAACTAACACTGTTTAAAAGTTATGCTATGCATCAAAGGCATACTATGTAAAATGCCCAAAATGACAGGGCCATTACTCATAAAGTATTTTTCAGAATTAAGTCGAACGTTTTTCAAGACATCTACTCATCATTACTGATCAATTCACAATGTTTCAAGCTTCTAGCTTAAATGGTTTTCGAGATAGTATGCTGACAAGGTTTTATCCATATTTTCTAAAATTGCCATAGCTCAGGAAGTGGGCATACTCATGATGATACCACCCCCCCCCCCACAAAAAAAAAGAAAAAAAAAAAAAGAAAAGAAAAAAAGCATGAAGTCGCAAAACACTAGAACGCACTGTTCATATGTTATGCTATGCATACAAAGCATGCAAGGTAAAAATACTGAAGGCCATAATCAATGGAAAATAAAAGTAGAGGCAATGATCAGGAATCGATACAATTAACCCACAGCTCCCATCAGAGACAACAAAGGGAAAGAAATACAAACATGAAGCAACAGACCCCAACGGAAACACCAACAGCGGAAAGCCAAAAGGACAGTTACTTTCCCACAAAATTGCCTAAAGGCTATCCAAATAAAAATAATAGAAGCGACACAAACACTCAACGACAAACCATGACAAAAATTAGAAGACAGAAGAACCGCCTTGGAATGGTCAGCGGAAACAAATTCCACTGGGGGGCTTAAATCGATTTTACGTGGCCACAATCCTCGCCTTTACTCCCGTCGCGATTAAGACAAATAGTTTGTTCAGTCCACATGAAGGCCTCCTTACTCATCAGTGCATGGAGTATTTTCACATTTTATTTACGCCATTTTCTCACATCGCCTCCAATCTTTTCACCAGGTTTCATGGCTCTAGCCCAAATTGTTTTATAGATATTTTGCTGACAATACTTCATCATTTTGTTTTCAAAGTGCCATATCTTAGAAAAGGACATAAACCTGATGATATATAAATTATGTGGCAGTTGTTTTTCATGAGAAATCTATAAATGAAATTTCAAAACCCTAGCATGCTCGTATTGATGGCCATGTTATGCACCAAAACGCGTAACGAACGGACGCTCAGAAGACTAGACCAATGAACGGACGAAAAAGAAGCAATATGCCCTTCCAGCTCCAACTTCTTCGAAGTTGGTTGCATAAATACCCCTAGATATACGGGAGCATCATTGAGAGAGTTGTTAACTTTTATACCGACTCGTGTGTGGCATTATATCGGTGCAAGGCTCGTGCCTGCATAAGAATAGTGTCCCGCTGTGTACACTGACCTGAAGTCTGTGAAATACATGTAGTTATAAAACTGTTTTGGTTTTGCGTTTTCGAAACATTTCCGAACAAGTAACGCTCAATATTCGGAAAGTACATGCTTGCGATTTTTCAGTAAAATATATTGTGACATTTATCCAAGAACATATTCGTTCTGAAAGTAGCCCATGGCAGAACTGAGAAATTTCGCCATTGTAACCATGGCTTACCATTACATCAATGGTTATCGAAAATTATCAAAAAACAATGTAAATCATTTGCACAAGGTGTCCGTCCATTAACAGCGTATCAAAACTATTAAAATGTATCAAATCTTTATGTTAGTACGTTATGAAAAAAACGAAATCACAAAAAAACGCAGGTCTGTCATGTGGAAGTGATACATCAGCAGCCAATTTCGTAAAATCATTCTTCGATATAAAAATGTTGGGTACAACATTGATTTTATTACGACAGACTGCATGCATGGTAGTTAACCCAATCATGGTTGACATTTTCTTGCCTCTTTAATTGCACGCCGGTGGGTCAGGCCTCAGATTCTATGACCGTTCCAGCGTAAAGGCTTATGTTGGACGGTGCCTGGTGCTCTGTCTCTGGTAAGGCCCATAGGAGTCTATCTGTTGGTTTTCTTTTGCTCCAGCATTTCGGTGCTTTCTTGTTGTCGAGTCCTTACCGTTGTTTCATCTCTGTGATTGTATGATTTTTGTGTTCACGGAGATGTTGCACTACTGAGTTATGAGGCCTTCATACGCACTGAACAAATTATTTGTCTTAATCGCGACGGAAGTAAGGCCACGTAAATTGTTATGGTTCGTCTTTGGCTGTTTGTGTCGCTTATATTATTTTATTTTGGATAGCCTTTTGGCCATTTTGTGGGAATGTAACAGTCGTTTTGGCTTTCCGCTATTGATGTTTCAATTAGGGTCTGTTGTTTCATGTTTGTGTTTCTTTCCCTTTGGTGTCTCTGATTGGAGCTGTGGGTTAAATGTACCGATTCCTGATCATTGCCTCCACTTCTATTTTTCATGGATAATCAACCTCTTATAATATCTCTTTCTGTCTTTTTTTTTTTTTTTTTTTTGCTTCTAAGAAAAAATATTTTTTTCAAGAGCAATGCAGAATTTTCTATTGATTCCATAATAAAACACGAATATGAAAATAAAACTAGAGCTGTCAGTGAAACTGACTAGGGCCCCACAGCGCTATCACAGGAATTTGATTTTGTTTTCAAAGTGCCATAACTCTGAGAGTAGTGTAGCTAGAGTTACGTAACTTGACATGAAACTGTGTAATAATGTTGTGACCTTATATACTTCAAGTTTGAAGTTGATGCGTTTGATTAATATCAGTCTTGGAATCGACTGCCTATTCGAAATTCGCAAAATGCAGTATGTTTCCTCTGGCTTTCTTTGCCGGAACATTTCAGGGTCACTGATGAGGCTTTATTAGCCGAAACAACGTAATATGGCCCATCCTTCTTATTAATGTTTTCATTGCTCTTAAAGGAACTCATTTTTCGATTTTTATTTGCCTTCACTGCAGCTGGTGTTGTGCCGTGTGGCGGCCGTAAAACGTCTCCCCGTACATCCACCATAGTGCAGTTTATATTTTACTTTTGGTCCTTTGAGATCATCGTGAATATTCTGAGAAATCTGAAATAAATTATTGGTTTAGACTCATCTAGACAAGTGTTTAATTATTTGGACCCCATTTTGATTTATATCAGTCTTGGAATCGACTGCCTATTCGAAATTCGCAAAATTGCAGTATGTTTCCTCTGGCTTTCTTTGCTGGAACATTACAGGGTCACTGATGAGGCTTTATTAGCCGAAACAACGTAGTATGGCCCATATTTCTTATGAATGTTTTCATTGCTCTTAAAGGAACTCATTTTTGATTTTGATTTTAAGAAAAGAACATGAAAAATGTGGACGTTTTTAAGTTCTTCAAAGGCCCATAACTCTGAGAGTAGTATAGCTAGAGTTAAATAACTTGCCATGGAATTATGTATTGATATTGTAACAATATATATTTAATTTTGAAATTGATGCGTTTAGCGGTTTGTGTCGCTTATGTTGTTTAATTTTAGATAGCATATTGGCCATTTTGTGGGACAGTAACTGTCCTTTAGGCTTTCCGCTATTGATGTTTCCATTAGGGTATGTTGTTTCATGTTTGTGTTTCTTTCCCTTTGTTGTCTCTGATGGGAGCTGTTGGTAAATTGTATCGATTCCTGATCATTGCCTCCACTTCTATTTTGTAAGTTATTAAGAAAAAGAAAAACAGGTAAAAATGTGGATAGAGTTAAATAACGTGTCATTAAAGTGTGTAATGATATTGTGACCTCATATTTTAAATGAAAAATGTGGATGTTTTTAATTTTTTCCAAGGGCCAAAACTCTTAGAGTATTGCAAATAGAGTTACGTATCTTGCCATGGAATTGTGTATTGATATTGTGACCTTCTATGTAAAGTTTGAGGTTGATGCGTTTGATGGTTGGTAAGTTGTAAAGAAAAAAACATGAAAAATGTGGACGTTTTTTAAGTTTTTCAAGGGGCCATAACTCTGGGAGTATTGCAGCTAGAGTTACATTACTTGCCAGGAAATTGTGTAATGACATGATGACCTTTTATTTTTAGTTCGAAGATGATGCGTTCGATGGTTTGTAAGTTGTTCCGGAAAAAAAACAACAAAAAAAAAAAAAACATTAAAAATGTGGACATATAGGGTGATAACTATAGGGCAAATAAATTTGCGGGACCCAACAATGCTCGCTATTCTTCCATCATGCTGTATAGATTCATAAAATATTATACTCTTATGGCATAATTTCCATGCGCTCGTAATTGAGAGCTAACAATAGAAAATATTTACAGTCAGCGGCATGGTATAGTTACATAAACCGACTGCATTTTAACATTGGATTCTTGAGCGGCAATTACATACCATTATCAAGTTATCGAGTTACGTATGTGTCAAATTTTCTTAATACGACACGCTGCAATCTACCATTTAAAATGCTGTTTTCTTTTTTTTTCCTTGTAGTATTGTGCTTTGTTTATTAGTTGTCATTGTATTATAATTAGTATGTACATGTTTGTCTGAATAGGTAATTCCAAAAGTCGAAACTTACTTACTTACTTACTGACTAAACTCTGTTCAGAAAATTTGAATCATCGTTCTTTTCGTTTATCGCTTTTAATACTCATTTTAGACCAAACAACACTATGGGAAAGTTTTAGACCTCACCCTCCGCCGATTTCACCAGCAAGTCGTATGCCTCTGCGACAGCTGGGAAAGGCTGTGATTATTTGGAGAAAATTGCAAAAACTATGTTTTCTTTCACAGACTAAGACATTCTGACAGATTCGACACACCCTTTTAAACCATATATAGAAGTGGTTACTGCTCTTGTACATTACAAGGGCGTCTATGTTTAATATGCACGATCACTCCATGGAAAATCATAAGCTGTGACACCACATCTGATATCGGTATAATTCTTTCTGACGACTGTTGACAGCACATCGCGCTAGTGACTCCCCGTTCCTATTGAGCCTCTATCTAGCCATTCGAATATAAGGTGTGTCGCAATTTCATATCTATTTTTATTTAAAGTGCGTCACATGGATTTGAATATTTATTATTTTACCTGACAATCATCGTCAAATGGACTTAGTCTGTGCTCTCATTTCTTTGTTTTGTAATTTTCTCCAAGTAATCACAGTCTTTCCTGACTGTCGCAGAGGCAAACGACTTGCTGGAGAAATCGGCGGAGGGTGTGGTCTAAAACTTTCCCATTGTGATGTCTGGGCTAAAATGAGTATTAAAAGGAAGAAACGAAAAAATCGATGATTCAGATTTTCTGAACGGAGTTTAATAGTACCTGCCGTAGGAAACTCAACGCCGATACATTAAAAATTAATGCGTTGTTAAGTAAAGAAATATACATAATTTCAGCATTTATAAAGTATGCTTGATGTCAATTTGGTGCGTGTATTGCAACACCATTTGCACTACTGGTCGAGTTTTGGACAAACTAATATTCAGCATTACAACATTTCTGTGACATTAAAAAGCTCCTGAATATGTGAGGTGCTCCGTCATTTCAATAAGGCTATTGTTAAGTGCCGTGTGATGGCAGTAGAACGTCTCTGTCGTTTTCAAAGTGCAGTTCATTTAGCCCATTAATATTTTTAGAATAGGGTACATGTACTATGTTAGTGAAAATTATTGGGCGTGAACAGTCTCTCCAACAACAATATAAGAGTTATATCAATAAAGCGAAGTAGTCCATACTCTTTCTTGAATGTGTTCTATATTTCCTATGACAATCTTAATAGCTATGAGATATTATATTCAGCTGGTCATTTCTTTTTTTGCGCAAGATATATTAAAACCGAGGCAATGACGGTCTAAATTAAGGAAACGTGTGTGTGATCATTTTTTATTATTGTGCTATGTGCTAAGTTACATAGTGTTAATCGAAAGGGACAGATATTTACCTTCAGACTGGTTTACAGGTCCGCAAATGTCTAGAGTACCTAAAATACGAAAACACATAATTAAATCTAAGATACATTTCTAATTAGCTGATTAAGTGAACAATATGTATGATATACGTAAATCTCATTGCTTTTTTCGTTTGCCTGGTTTTGCCTGTGTATAACACCGATGACATTTCGTGTTAATTGTTTGTCACCCATGCTCGTTATGTTTATTCGAATGTTATCCACTGCATCAGGGAACATGTTGATTTAAAAAAAAACATTGATCAGAAACCGCTACGATTATCTCACACTTCCCATACGAGACACCAAAGGGAAAGAAACACCAACTTAAAACAACTTTATCTTAATTAAACATCACAAGCAGAGACCCTAATGGTAAGTTTTTCTCACAAAATGGCAAAACGGCTATACAAAGTACAACTATATAACTAGTACATACACACAAAGACAACGGCCCCGCCCATTGGGGCTTGAAGAAATATATGGGCTAAACTATGCTTCCATGCAGAGCTAAATCCGACCCACGCACCAGTACTGGTAAACAGCTTAGAGGATTTAAAGTAGAAGTAAATCAAAGATCAGGAATCGATACAATTAACTTACTCCACCCATCAAAGACACCAAAGGGAAAGAAACACAAACATGAAGCGACCAGACCATAATGGAGACCTAAACAAAGGAAGGCCATAAGGACAGTTGCTTTCCCACAAAATGGCCAAATGGTCATCCAAAATAAAAAGACACAAGTGGTACTCACAGTAAGTTACAAACAACAACATAAATAAACCACCACAGAAGAACCGCCTTGGAACGGACAGTGGAAAGAATACCACTAGGGTGCTTAAATCGATTTTACATGGCCATAATCCTCGCCCTTACCTCTGTCGCGGTATACACTAATTTTGTTTAGTCCGCATGAAGGCTTCCTAACTCATCAGTGTAACATCTCCGAGAACATACAAATAAAAAAAATACAAAGATGAAACAAGGTTAAGGACTCGACAGCATACAACAACAGAATTGCTGGAGCAAAAGAAAACCAACAGTTAGACTCCGAGGGGCCCGACCAAAGACTGAGCATCAGGCGCCAACCAACATAAAGAATACTAAAATGAAATAAAATTCCATTTATGTTTTTACGCTGGAACCGTCATATAATCTTAGGCCCGACCCACTGATGTGCAATCAAAGAGGGGAACTTAAAAATGAAACGAATACAGATGTCACCGGTGTGCAATCTAACCCTGCCCGGGCAAAGCGGTGCGAGTCGGACCGTCCATGCTTATAAACCCTATTGGTTTCAGTGGGCGACTGGGCTTGAGATGTTATTTCATCTCAACGTCGGGTTAAAGTCCCAAAAAATTGGAAGCAACGTCTCCAAAATGACCTTTACAGTGTTGACGGGGACGTTACACCTCATATCAAACAAAACACACAACGACAAACAATAATAAACCACAACGGAAGCCATGCCTTGGAACGGTCAGTACTTTTTACCTGGGGTTAGGCATAAATAATACGAGACCACATTCCTTGCCGTTGGTTCTAACAGCCATGAAACAACTAGCGCTGTGGTGCAGCAGGTTCGATCCCCGCAAGCTCCAAGTGTTGTTTCCTTGAGCAAGAGACTTTATCCACATTGCTTATTACTGGTTTCTACCCAGGAAAAGAAGGTCACATGAACGATTAGTACTAGTACTAAATGTGTTACCCTCTATAAAGAAGGTCGATTATTATTATTATTATTATTATTATTATTATTAACAATACAAGCGATACACACACTCAAAGACAAACCAAAACAAACAGAAGCCGCGACAGACTATATTAACCTCCTTGGAACGGTCAGTGAAACGAACTCCACTGGGGTGGCTTAAATTGAATTTTCGCGGCCGCAAGTCTCGCTCGTAATTCTGTCGGGATTTAGACAAATAATTCGTTCAGTCCGCATGAAGGCCTCCGAACTGATCAGTGCAATATCTCCGAGAACACGAACATCAAACAACCACAGAGATGAAACAATGGCGAGATCCCAACAGCAATAAACCATTTAGATAACGAAAACCAAAGGTAAGACCCCGTTGGGCCCAACCAGAGGCAGAGCATCAGGCCCCAACCACCATTACATAAAATTAAATTCCCTCTTATTCCCAGTAAGCCTTTCGCTGGAACCGTCATAGAATCTGAGGCCTGACACATCGGCGTGTTATTATAGAGGGAAGCAAAGCTGTCAACCCTGATTGGGTTAACTACCATGCATGCAGTCTGTCGTATAACATTTATGTTTACCCAATCATTTTATATCGAAGAATGATTTGACGAAATTGAGTGCTAAAGTCATTGCAAGTATATATTGTTTTCTGAATTTATATACAAAGTCACCAAAAAATTCGAGTTTCAATAGACCTTGTTGCAGAAGATATTTAAGTCCAACACTGTATTCTGATATTAAATCGGAATGACGTCTATAAAATTTCGAAATGGCTTAGCGTAGTTTATGATACTGATAACCCTGATTAAGGAGTTTAGCAGTTAACCATTTATTTCGAGGATCGAAGTCAGTAACATGACAAAACACTCTTGCCAATCGAGTTAATTGCGAAATATAAACCCATAGGATCCCGAACGAGGAACATCAGTATCCAAGAAAGGAAAATTTACAATTTCAGAATCAAAATCATCGCTTTTATGATAAATTTTGCAGGAAACAAACCTATCTACAATAGTTTTGCTTGTTTGATTTGACGTTTAATGTCCCCGTCAATACTGTATAGGTCATGTTGGAGACGTTGCCCCCGACTTTTAACCGACATTGAGATGCAATGACTTTTCCAGCCCTGTTTATAACCATGGACGGTCCATTTCGAACCGCTTTTCCAGGAAACAAACCCATCTAAAATATTTTTGTTTGTTTGATTGGAGGTTTAACGTCCTCGTCAACACTGTATAGGTCATTTTGGAGAAGTTGCTTCCAATTTTGTGGGACTTGTACCCGACCATGAGATGAAATGGCATGTCAACTCCTGTCGCCCGATGAAAACAATAGGGTTTATATGCATGGACGGGCGAACTCGCGCCACTTTACCGGGACAGGCTTAGACCCTCTAAGCGGCTTACCAGTATTCACGTGCGGTCGGTTTCGGCTCTTCGTGGAAGCATCATGCAACCCATCTACGTCTTCAAGCCTCGATGGCCGGGGCCGCCAAAAGATAGATGTAAAACCATAAACGCGGCTTTTGTATCGGACGAATTTGCTTTTAGTAGGGTAAATGTGACTGATCAAACCGTCAAAATAGTTATTGTCAGTATTTAATGAATCAGTTAAATATCTAGAAGTCGAGCTTAAGGCTTCAATGAATTGAGATTGCTTTTCAACGGAAAGCGACATCATGAAGTCTCTTCGTAACAAAACAAGAACAGATTAACCACAAGGAGTGTGCAATTCGTACTTATCGGAATACCCACACTTTGTCTAAATAGCTTAGTATCTTCTTTGTGCGGCCCGCCCATCGGGGCTTGAAGAAAATAGATGGGCTGCATGATGCTTCCACGTAGAGCTGAGACCGACCTCACACGAGTACTGGTAAACCGCTTAGACAATCTAAGCCTGCCCTGGCAAAGCGGTGCGAAATGGACCGTGCATGCTTATTAACTCTCTTGGTTTCATTGGGCAACAGGGCTGGACATCTCATTTCATCTCAATGTCGGTTAAAAGTCCCACAAAATTGAGGGCAACGTCTACAACATGACCTATACACTATAAGCTGGGACGTTAAACGTCAAATCAAACAAACAGAACTATGGTAGATGGGTTTGTTTCCCGCAAATTTTGTGATAAACGCGATGATTTTGATTTTGAGACTGTAAATTTCCCTTTCTTGGATGCTGATGTTCCTCGTGCGGGATTCTATGGCGTTTATATTTCGCAATTAATTCGATCTGCAAGAGTGTTTTGTCATGTAACTAAGGCTGACTTCAACACTCGTAATAAATGGTTAACTGCTAAACCCTAATAAATGGTTACTTGCTTTAAGGTTAGCGCTAGTCGCGGCAGCCATTGCCAGCGTGTTGTAGGCACATAACAAGCACACAAATTATAAAGAAATATGTCAGTGAATACCAATACGTTCCATAGGAACCTTAATGATTAGGAAGTTCAGCACTTAATTATTATTATTATTATTATTATTATTATTATTATTATTGATATTGCTATTATTATTATTATTATTATTTGTTGTTTTTGTATTATTTTGAACGGAGTGGTTTCACGCTCCAGGCCTTTCGGGTCGGTCGGTAATCAGAGGTGGGCGAAACCCAGAGTACACGAAAACAACAACAACAACAACTGACCCTCCATTGCAGTACTTGGCGTCTCACATGTGGTCCGAGCGAGGCCTGGAGATCTAATGATAAAGGGTGATCGCTCTTATCGGTTAGGTCAAGGTGGCCTGTACAAATTAAGCGTATAAAAGGTTTATGCGAAACACGCATATCGAATATGTTAAATGTATTATGAAAACTAACGTGACTTACAAGTACACACCACCGATATTCCTACGATTAACCCTGATAACCAATTACTATTAGAAATTACACATGAATTCATTTTGTTACGCATCTTAATTACAAAGATTTGCTGTGTAAATTGATAAACGTCAAACACTTTACTGAATAGTCAGCGGAAGTGAATTGAAGTATGACTTTACACCACAAAGAATTGTGGCGTGTAAAACTTTTTAAAATCAAATCATTGTCGCATTCACTAAAATAACTGTATAATCTACATTGTATGGAGAATTGTAATACAATCAAAGCGCCAAAAGGCACTGAAATGACAGATTCTGTGAAACATTCGTGAATGTCAAGGCCTTAAATAAAAATGTTTCAGAATTATTCTTTTAACCACTGGGTTAATTCAGCAGACGACAAATTGTTGATATTTTTCTTATTTTTCCTAGAAAACAAGACTTGGCATCTCATAAAAATTACAATTTGCATTAAATGTCAAATCCTGTTTTCTGAAAAAAACAAAACAAATAATAATACTGAGAAAATATGTAAAATGCCCAGCACGCAGAACGGTGAAAACCTCTATTAGTGCTGAAGTTCGATTTTGGGAATAAAGGTCACGGTTATTTATATAAATTAGTTAATAGGTCAGTGTATTTATCAATAGAATACGGACATGAATTATGATTTGGGCTCGTATTGTTTGCAACGATGACTTTTAGCGTTACCAGCAGACAACAACGCAGACGACAGTTGTTGTGACTGGCATCTTAAGCGTTTATTGGATGCAGAAGAAATCAACCGCAGCCTTTTTGACGTACCTCACCGGAAACTATCGAACATAATATACCCATCAGTGCCAGCCGTCCCATTACTGGGGCATTCGAAAACATTTAAGACCCTGATCAAAGGCCGCAGAATGTGACGTCTGATAGGTCTCTTCACTGTTTGCTTAATGCACAGAACCTGATTTAAATCTCCCAGCTTACAGAATAAACGAGACAACACATAATTTGTAATTAGTGTTGGAATTCAATGTTCGATGCGGTCAGTAAAGGGTTGTTTGTGACTACTTGGAATTCGTACTTATAAACGCTATTTAACCCTTTTAACCATGTCGAGCGGTGCAAACCTTCTGGATCCAGATGGGACGGCACGTAACGAGCAGTATCGCCAGAACCTACATGTACACCGTTTGCCATCATCTCAGTGAACTGGGAAAAAAACTTCTCTAAGAATAAATACATCCAAGAGTCCTGTTCTGAAACTCAGAGTCAAAAGGGTAAAATCTCGAATGTAGGTTGTATAAATAATGATTATTCAAGGAATTTGCAAACTTCAATCAATACATGTACACTTATGCGCAAGAATATGTTCAAATTTATCTAATATGTATATATGTATATGATTTGAGCAAAACTGCGCTAAAAACTGAAAACAAGCCGGAATACGTTTTTACACAGACTCAGTTTCAGCAGTACTTAGTCAAAGCCGGAAGTTAGTTAGCAAACTAGTGTGATAGCTAATAATCTGTCATTAAAAATGTACATTTTTGTTCTAAAACACAGTGTTGATACTCGATACCTTATCAAGGACCCCTGCGAAATGGAGTTCTTAACTTAAGAACTGTTCTTGAACTGCTCTTAAGAGTTCCTAATCTGTTCATGGAGGTTTTCAAGAACACTTGTACTTGGACTATTCAAGAACACATTCTAGGAACAGTTCAAGAACGTTTTTAGAATTCGTAATATCCTTGAACGATTCTTAAACTTTTCTTGGACAATTTAAAGACTTCTTGAACAACATGATGACTCTGATGTTCTTGAACTGTTTTTAAATGTGTTCTTGTTTATTTCAAAGACTTTTCTTGAACAAAGTGTCTCGAAAGCCGTTCTTAAATTGTTCTTAAATTTGTTCTGGTTTATTCTAAAGACATTTCTTGAACAAATTGTAATGACAGGTGTTCTGAAACTGTTCTTAAATTGTTCTTGGTTATTTCAAGGACATTTCTTGAACTTTTGTTCTTTAAATGTTCTGAAACTTTTCTTCAGTATTTTTCAAGAACAATTTATGAACAGTTTCAGAACTTTGTCACATGATTTAAGTCACATGATTGATGATGTTATTAAGATCTCAGCTTTCATTGGCCAGTTTTCCAACTAACTTTCCAAAATGGCTTCTACTTAGATTTATTGTTAGGGTAAGCAAAATGATTTTGATTTTTTAATATTGTTTATATTTCTAATTATTGATCAGCCTCTTTTTGTCAAAGACTTCTTTATGACAGTTTCCAAAATTTGTAGGTGGTTTCATTAAATATGGTTGAGCAAATGTTTAAATCTACTTCTATCCAAATGGCAGCACCATCTATCTGATGTGTGGGTGGGGAAATAATTTCTTCCTGCAGCACAAGGTGAGCCCATCAAAGACACAGTGTCTGATCAGAGCTATTGCTGTGTCCTCAGTGCGTAAAAAGGGTCTAATTTTCTTCATGTAGACAGCTAATTGAGCAAAGACTCTGATCAGCATGGGCCGTGCCAAGGCTTATCGGAGTCTGGGCTGGACACACATGCCATTTTAGTCAGTCTTGCCATTTGTTAGCCCATAAAGCATACTGTCTGGTATTATAAAGTGAAATCTGCCCAACTCCACAGATGAATTCAACATGAATGGGCAATGGCACATGCAAAACAATGACAGACTCTACCTTGCAATATTTATGTGTCACCTGCCCTTGCCAAAATTTTGTGTCCGGGCTGGGTCTCTTTGACCATTTGACTGATCTGAGTTATGATCTTGAACTTCACAGGTGGATTCAACACCATGGGACAATATGGCTTCACAAGAATGGCAACTCTACTTTGTTCAATTGATGAGTTATCTGCCCTTGCCAAACTTTGGTGTCTACTGTTTAGGTCTACTTCTCATAAAAAGTATTCAATGGCATATACTGGTTAAGAGCAGTTCTTGAGCAGTTCATTATGTGAAGAACAGGTCAAGAACACCTGTTCTCAAAGAGGTTGATATATGTTCTTGAAGTATGCAAGAACTATAATGTTCTGGAACAGTTCTTGATCAGTTGAAGAAATAATGTTTCTCCTTAACTGTGTCAGAAATGTACATGAGCTGCTATTGAAGTGTTCAAGAACAGTCCAAGAACATTTAAAGAAATGTTAAATTGGACAATTTTTAAGCATTTGTGTTCTTGAATTTTTAAGAACATTGTATTCTTGAAAAGTTCTTAAAGACTGTTCTTGAATAGTTCAGGAACAAAAATTCTTTAAAAATTCAAGAACTGTCCTGAACTGTGTAAGAACTTCATTCTTTAACTGTTGAAGTACATTTTTCATTACTTGTTCTTAAAAATTGTCCAATTTAACATTTCTTAAAATGTTCTAGAACTGTTCTTGAACACCTAAAAGGCAATTCATGTCCAGTTCTTGAACTTTGTTCTTGAACTGAGAAAGAGCTTTTCTTGAATTGATCTTAAAAATTTCGCAGGGGTGGGGCGGTTCAAACGAGCACCAACACCTAATGTTGGTAGGGTTGGAAGAAATATTTTTTCCGTGTTTTAATTTAAATTTTTTTTGGTGCATATAGCGAATATTAATTCATTCCAACATTGCCACCATGAACTATAATTACTCTTAATCAATCCTCTTTTCATACCAGATGCATGAAATGGATGTATGAAAACGTATGACAGTGTAAATTATTAGCGATATTGTTTTTAGCTCACCTCTCACGTAGTGACGAGGTGAGCTTTTGGGATCACCTTTTGTCTGTCGTGCGTGCGTGCGTGCGTCCGTGCGTGCGTCCGTGCATGCGTAAACTTTTTCTTCAAACGACATCTCCTCCTAAACCAGTGAATGGATTTTGATATAATTTCACAGGAATGTTCCTTGGATGACCCTAATTCACAATTGCCTAAATCATTACGCTCCGTTAAACAAAATGGCCACCAGAGCTAAAAATAGAAAAACATTTAAATGACATCTCCTCCTAGGCAAATAGCCCGATTTGAAAATAATTTCACAGGAATGTTCCGTAAGTGACCGTCTTTCAAAATTGCCTAAATCGTTCCGCTCCGTTAAACAAAATGGCCACCAGAGCTAAAGATAGATAAACCTTTAAATGAAATCTCCTCCTAGGCAAATGGCCCGAATTGAAAATAATTTCACAGGAATGTTTCTAGAGTGACCCTCTTTCAAAATTGCCTTTATCGTTCCGCTCCGTTGAACAAAATGGCCGCCAGAGCTAAAAATAGAAAAACCTTTAAATGACATCTCCTCCTAGGCAAATGGTCCGATTTGAAAACAATTTCACAGGAATGTTCCTTGAGTGACCCTCTTTCAAAATTGCCTAAATCGTTCTATTCCGTAGAAAACAATCGCCACAAGAGCTAAAAATAGAAAAAAACCTTTCAATGACATCTCCTCCTAGGCAAATGGCCCGATTTAAAAGTAATTTCACAGGAATGTTCCTTGAGTGACCCTCTTTCAAAATGACCTAAATTGTTTCGCGCCGTTAAATAAAATGGCCGCCAGAGCAAAAAAAAAAAAAAAAATAGAAAAAAAAAACTTTAAATGACATCTCCTCCTAGTCAAATGGCCAAATTTGAAAATAATTTCACAGCAATGTTCCTTCCTTGTGTGACCCTCTTTCAAAATTCCGTAAATCGTAACGCTCGGTTAAATAAAATGGCCGCAAGAACTAAAAATAGAACCACCTTTAAATGACATCTCGTCCTAAGCAAATTGCCCAATTTGGAAAGAATTTCACAGGAATGTTCCTTGAGTGACCCTCTTTCAAAATTGCCAACATCGTTCTGCTCCGTTAAACAAAATGGCCGCCAGAGCTAAAAATAGAAAAACCTTTAAGTGAAATCTCCTCCTAGGCAAATGGCCCGATTTGAAAATAATTTAACAGGAATGTTACTTGAGTGACCCTCTTTCAAAATTGCCTAAATGGTTCGGCTTAGTTACACAAAATGGGCACAAGAGCTAAAATAGAAAAACCTTTGAATGACATCTCCTCCTAGGCAAATTGCCCTATTTGAGAATAATTTCACAGAAATGTTCCTTAAGGACCCTCTTTCAAAATTGTCTAAATCGTTCCACTCCATTAAACAAAATGGCCACCAGGGCTAAAAATAGAAAAACCTTTAAATGACATTTCCTCCTAGGCAAATGGCCCGATTTGAAAATAATTTCCCAGGAATGTTCCTTGAGTGACCCTCTTTCAAAATTGCCTAAACTGTTCCGCTCTGTTAAACAAAATGGACACCAGAGCTAAAAATAGAAAAACCTGCAAACCTGAAAAATAGCCTCCAAAGATAAAAGTCTTTGGTCCACATCTCCTTCAACCAGTGAATCCTTCATTTCCATAAGCTTTGAAACATCTTGGATTTAGGTGAGCGATTCAGGGTCATCATGGCCCTCCTCTTGTTGACTGTTTTCATTCCTGTAAAGCATGTTTACTGTACATTATTAGTCTTTTTTTTTTTTTTTTTTTTTTTTTAAGTGGGCCTAAAGGAAGAATAGCCTGCAGCTTATGTGTTTCCCACTGACAATAAAGTAGAAGTAAAACAAAGATCAGGAATTGATACAATTAACTTACTCCACCCATAAAAGACACCTAAGGGAAAGAAATACAAACATTAAGCGACCAGACCATAATGGAAACCTAAACAAAGGAAGGCTATAAGGACAGTTACTTTCCCACAAAATGGCCATATGGCCATCCAAAACCAAACGACACAAGTGATACACACAGTAAGTAACAAACAACAACATAAATAAATCGCCACAGAAGAGCCGCCTTGGAACGGTCAGTGGAAGATTTCCACTGGGGGGCTTAAATCGATTTTACGTGGCCACAATCCTCGCCCTTTCTTCCGTCGCGATTTAGACAAATAATTTGTTCAGTCCGCATGAAGGCCTCCTAACTCATCAGTGCAACATCTCCGTGAACACAAAAATCAAAGAACCACAGAGGTGAGACAACGGTGAGGACTCGACAGCAAGAAACCACTGAAATGCTGGAGCAAAAAAAAAACAACAGTTAGACTCCGATGAGCCCGACCAGAGACAGAGCATCAGGCACCAACCAACATTATCTCTCTAATTTTCAATAAGCCTTTACGTTGGAGCCGTCATAGAATCTGAGGCCTGACCCACCGGCGTGCAACCAAAGAGGGAAGCAAAGCCGCCAACCGCGACCGGGCCAACCACCATGCACGCAGTCTGTCGCACAACATCCATGTTGTACCCAATCTTTTTATATCGGCTTTATCATTATAACTATTTTATTATAACAGCATGCGTTAAACCCCATAAAACACGGTAGGACAACTATTTCTTAATTTCGTTCTTTATTCCCCAGTTCCATCATTACCCCTTGCCCTGCTGATTAACTACCTTTTCAAACAGTCAAGAACCAGATCCGCTGGCTTGTGAGTTCTATAATTTATGAATTTAACGAATAAATGAAACAAAGTTTTTTATTCGTTGTCAGCCATAACAATATGCTCGTATTGATGCACAGTGTTATCAAGCAAAAGCGAATATTAATTCATTCCAACTTTGCCATCATGAACAATATTTTTCAGTTTTGTTGCAAATCAATTCATTCAACAGGAAAATGTTAAACCTTATTTTAAGCGTCCGTCAACATGTCACAGACTTGTTTAGAAGCTTGTGTAATGCAGACATCTATAAGAAACAAGAATTCCGCCGAAGGCTATGTCGCGCCTGTAGGGGCACAAAGTCATCGAAGCATGGCATGTAGGTCAAGGTCAACCATAGATGCTTGCACAAAAGATTCCATTCTCAAATGCAAGCTTGTACTAAGTATCATTAATGAAGCTCTAATAATTCTTAAGAAATGAACTTAACCAGTAGGGGGAACGCTCGGGTGGTTGCAATATTGTACAAAATCAGTGAACCATGAAATTTAGGTCAAGGTCAGATATGGATGCTTGCATTTAAGTTGCCATCCCCAGATTCAAGTTTGCACCAAATATCATAAATGAAGCTCTGATAGTTCTTGAGAAATAAACTTGACCATTAGGGTGAACGCTAGGGTGGTCGCAATATTTTACAAAGTCATTGAACCATGAAATGTAGGTCAAGGTAAAATATGGATACTTGCATGTAAGTTGTCATCCCAAGATACAAGTTTGTACCAAGTATCATTAATAAAGGTCTTATAGTTCTTGAGAAATAAACTTGACCATTAGGGGAACGCTAGCTAGGGTGGTCGCAATATTTTACAAAGTTAGTGAACCATGGAAAGTAGGTCAAGGTCAAATATCGACGCTTGCATTTAAGTTGCCATCCACAGATACAAGTTTGTACCACATATCATTAATGAAGCTCTTATAGCTTTTGAGAAATAAACTTGACCATTAGGGTGAACGCTAGGGTGGTCGCAATATTTTACAAAGTCAGTGAACCATGAAATGTAGGTCAAGGTCAAATATGGATGCTTGCATGTAAGTTGTCATCCCCAGACACAAGTTTGTACCAAATATCATTAATGAAGCTCTTATAGTTATTGAGAAATAAACTTGACCATTAGGGTGAACGCTAGGGTGGTCGCAAATGTTGACGCCTTGACGAACGGACGGACGAACGAACGGACGAACGAACGAACGGACGGAAAACCGGGCGCCTATGTCGCGCCATGCTAATAGCAGGCGCGACAAAAAGGAAATTGCTCAGTAGAGAAAACCATTGCCTTCTACCACAAACATAAAGAGTAATAAGCGAAGGACTGGGATTGCCTCTTTCATCCTCGAACACACGGAAAATATATAACAAAGTGAGCAGCGACAAGCGAAATAATACCATCTGACATGTTCAATATGCGATGAAGCAAAATTGGCCTCTGTGCATGTATATTTTAGAATACATACTTCAATGCTTGTATGAAAAATGATCAATATAGTGAACAGCGATGCCACACTGCCCCAGCGAAATGGAGTTCTTAATTCAAGAACTGTTCTTCAACTGTTCTTAAGAGTTCTAAATCTGTTCACGAAGGTTTTCAAGAACACTTGTACTTGAATACTTGAAAAACTCAGTGTATTGCAATCCTGCTGCTGGTCATGTAATTACAGGCAATTTGAAAATGATTCCTGATTCTAGGATAAGGAATATAATTTCTAAAGGACCGAAATATCGGTGTCCTTCTAAAATTGATTTCAGTTAATGTAGAGATGAAATCGCTGCTGCCTTGAATGAATTCAGTAATCGATGGTGTAAGCGAGAGTATGTTGAGCATAAAGCCCTTAAGGACTGGAAACTTAGCATTTTAAAACCAGTGAATAAACGCATTTCTTTCCATTCTCAAAATACTCACTTATTACCTCCTAAGCCTCAGACGTCTTTACGTCAGCTTAAACTAGGTATTCAAGAATTTTATAAGAAGTTTGTTTTGGCCCCAGCAGACATGCCGCTAACAACGTCGTTGTGTGGCGGCTCCACTATGTTAACAAGCTTAAGCAGGAGCTTGGTGGTACTAAGCCCTACGAACTTCAGCCTTTAGCTAGAAGCCTCCGTGGTGCAGTAGTTACGCTACTCGCCTTGTAAACCAGGGACCGCAGGATCGATCCCGGGCTTCTCCAGACTTTCGGATGAGTCTTTAAACCGAGGTCCCGTATCTGTATGACCTAAGCTGTTGGTGGGACGTAAAACTCGAACACTCACTCACTCAGCCTTTAGCTGAAGAGAGAGCTATAGTAGATGAACATATTTGTCATTCAGCCACCAAGTTTGCTACGTGTGTTACAGAAGGGCAAGACAAGCTTCCTACGCTATACTGGTTATCAAAACTTCATAAAAGACATTACAAATCACGGGTTATTGCAAATTCTAGCTCTTGCACTCCCACTGAACTTTCTAAATTATTAACTTCCTATCTTACTGCTATTAAAACGCATGTGATTAAATATTGTGACAAAGTCTTTGAAAGATCAGGAAGAAATTTGTTTTGGTCTATTAAAATTCGAATGAAATTTTAAATAAATTGAAATCCAGACGTTTTCGTGCTTCAAGTATGTCTACTTACGATTTTTCCACTCTTTACACTACACTTCCTAATAATCTTATAAAAGAAAAACTTAATGATTTAATTGAATGGGCTTTCCACAGAGAATTCTCTCTATCTTGCATGTAATATCAGAAATGCATTTTTCACTTCTAAAGAGCATAAGAATTATACAGTTTGGTCATGTCAGAAAGTGTGTGATGCTCTCACCTTTCTACTTGACAATATTTATATTAGATTCGGTACTAAGTTATTTAGACAAATTGTGGGTATTCCAATGGGTACGAATTGCGCACCTCTTGTGGCTGATCTGTTCTTGTATTGTTATGAAAGAGACTTCATGTTGTCATTTTCCATTGATAACCAATCTGAAATTATTGAAGCTTTTAGTTCTACTTCTAGATATTTAGATGATTTATTAAATATTGACAATACTTACTTTGATGGTTTGATCAGTCATATTTATCACCTAGGACTTCAGTTAAACAAGGCAAATTCCTCTGATACCGAGGCCCCCTTTTTGGATTTATATTTATCTATTGTAGATGGATTTGTTTCTTGCAAAATTTATGATAAACGTGACGATTTTGATTTCGAGATTGTAAATTTTCCTTTTTTGGACGGTGATGTTCCTCGTGCAACATCGTACGGGGTTTATATTTCGCAGTTAATTCGATTCGCAAGAGTGTCTAGTCATGTATCCGACTTCAACACTCGTAATAATTTTTTAACCGCTAACTTCTTAATCAGGGGTATCGTTATCATAAACTACGTAAAGCCTTTTCTAATTTTATAGACGTCATTCTGATTTGGTTTCAAAATTCAATGTTGAACTTAAAACACTTCTGCAACATGGCCTATCGGAACCCGAAATCTATGGTGACTTAGTCCCTCGGAGTCTTACTGTTGGTATTCTTTTGCTCCAGCAATTCTGTTGTTGTATGCTGTAAATCGATTTACCCCCCTCCCCCCCCCCCCCCAAAGTGGAATTCTTTCCACTGACCCTTCCAAGGCGGTTCTTCTGTGGCGGTTTATTTATGTTGTTGTTTGTTACTTACTGTGTGTAGTATTACGTGTGTCTTTTTATTTTGGATGGTCATTTGGCCAGTTTGTGGGAAAGTAACTGTACTTATGGCCCTCCTTTGTTTAGGTTTCCATTATGGTCTGGTCGCTTCATGTTTGTGTAATTTTCGGTGTCTTTGATGGGTGGACTAAGATAATTGTATCGATTCCTGATCTTTGTTTTACTTCTTCTTTGAACTATTCTGGAACACTCTAGGAACAGTTCAATAACTTCTTAAGAATTTATGATTTTCTTGAACTATTCTTAAACTTTTCTCCAACACTTTAAAGACTTTTCTTGAATAACACGATGACTCTGATGTTCTCGAACTGTTCTTAAATTTGTTCTTGTTTACTTCAAAGATTTTTCTTGAATAAAGTGTCTTAAAAGGCGTTCATAAATAATATGTTCTTCTTAATTGCAAAGACATTTCTTGAACAAATTTCTTGAACAAATTGTAAAAACATTCTGTTCTTAAACTGTTCTTAAATTTGTTCTTGATTATTTCGGAGACTTTTCTAAAACATGTGTTTTTAAAATGTTCAGAAACGTTTCTTGAGTTTGTTTTGCAAGAAAACTTTATGAACTTTTCAGAACTTTTCCACATGATTTAAGTCACCTGATTGATGATGTCATTCAGATCACAACTGTCTTTGGCCAGTTTTCTAACTTTCCTTTTCAAAATTGCTTCTACTTAGATTCATTGTTAGGGTAAGCAAAATAATTTTATTTTCAAATATTGTTTTAATTTCATATTATTGATCAGCCTCTTTTTGCCGAAGACTCTTTCTGACATTTTGGCTGGACACACATGCCATTTTGTTTAGTCACACTTGTAAGCCCATAAAATATAATGTCTGGTATTATAATGTGAAATTTATCCAACTCCACAGATGGATTAAACATGATTGAAAAATGTCTCATTCAAAACAATGACAACTCTAACATGCTGCATGTATGAGTAACCTGCCCTTGCCAAAATTTTGTGTCCGGGCTAAAACTCTTAGACCATTTGACTGATTTTATTTATGATCCTGAACATAACAGGTGAATTCAACACCATGGGACAATATTGCTTACACAAGAATAACAACTCAACATGGCTTAATTGATGAGTTATCTGCCCTTGCCAAACTTTGGCATCTACTGTTTAGACCTACTTCTCATAAAAAAGTATGCAATGGCATATAATGATTAGGAGCAGTTCTTGAACAGTTCTTGAGTAGTTCAATATGTTCTAGAACAGTTCAAGAACACCTGTTCTCAAAGTGGTTGAAACATGTTCTTGATCAGTTGAAGAACTACCGTTTCTCTTGAACTGTTCAAGAAATGTACATGAGCTGCTCTTGAAGTGTTCAAGAACAGTCCAATAACATTTTAAAAAATGTTACATGGAACACTTTTTAAGAACATGTGTCCTTGGATTTTTAAGAACATTGTATTCTTGAAAAGTTATTAAAGACAGTTCTTGAATAGGTAAAGAACAAAATTTCTTTAAAGAGATAAAGAACTATTCTTGAACTGTATGAGAAGTTCATGAACTGTTCAAGAACATTTTTCATTAGTTGTTCTTACAAATTGTCCAATTTAACATTTCTTAAAATGTTCTTGAACTGTTCGTGCACACATTTAGAGCAAGACATATCTAGTTCTTGAACTTTGTACTTGAACTGTAAAATAACTTTTCTTGTATTGTTCTTAAAAATTCGCGGGGGAGATTAGCATTTGCGAAAGGCAGGCTAATCTGAATCGTCGCTTGTCAGATATTACATGAATCGAATAGAGTGTTTCAGCACTCGGCCTTAGAACAGCCGGTTGAAAAAATTATGGCTAAGGAACATGGTGGGAGTTCTTAAGCCTTGAGGACACGAAATGTCTGGAGCAAATGACAACCTACATGTATGTTATGGCATACAAGTAACATGTTATGTCGTGCCTTATTATCTCCGAAAAAAGCAAGACAGACAGAAAGCAAAACAATTGTTTGAAAATGTCGTCTGCTTTTCGTGCGTGGCGCTTGTAGGGTTAAAAGTTAAAGCTATATTATTGGTCAGGTTTCTGCGATTCTGTGGAGACCCACTGACAAATCTAAATTATATGTCCGCGAGGAAACATAGCTTGTGCCATATGGTGGAATAAGGAGTTTTGTACTAGATGTTTCTTTTGTTTTACCCATCTCCACATTTCCAATACCATATCTATTGTCCAATACTTCCTATACTGTAGCTTATATCACATGCTTACCATAAATTTCAAGGAGATTCACCACTGCGGCACTGTTAGTAAGTATCTAGAAAGTGTGGTATTTTACCTGTATAATGCAGCGATATACTACACATAGCGGGACTACACAGTGTTTGCATTTATGTCATTTCATTAAAATATATCTTGATAATATATTAACATGTTTGTCTTTGAATGGTGAACCCATGAGCAGGGATCAGAGCGTTAGTTCCTCTTTCAATACTCAGCAGCCCTTATCTGCTGGGTGACACTTGCATGGCAAACGAAACAAGTCAGAGACAATAAGTATAGTAGTCGCAGATAAGACTGAATAGGCGGGGATATCTTTTGCTCCTACCTTTGGAATGTTCTATCAACAAAAAGGTAAACAACGTCACCAGATTGTGTGAATGCTGTGGAGAATATGGCCATTTGGTCCGCTTACAGAAAGCATGCGAAAGATACCCTACCGAATCTTCTGGTGGACAGCGAATTTGACATAAAAAATTGACAACACCTGAGTAGCTCCGCCTAGTCATCTTATCTGCGACCACTATATCTTTAAAAAAAATATATATATATATATACGATCTAGTAATAAACTAATTATTATTCTAATCAAACAGAAATTGACCCAGGTAAATTTTAAAATATCTCTGCCGTGAGATCATACACAGCATGAGAGATGGTGAGAATGTCGAAGGCGATGGTGGATGTTCATCATAGTGCCCACAATCTAGTAGGTCCGAAAGGAGGTCCGGGATTTTCTCAACTATGGCCACCAATACGGATCGGAGCTCGTGTTCTTGTAGCTCAGCAATTAGTTCCACACAAATAAACACCGTGCTAATGAATTGCGGTTATTTGTCAGAAACTCCTCAGTGCGACCGGCCCTCAACCATCGGAGCTTGCAGAAATATATGGACTGCATGATTCTTCCACGCAGAGTTGAAACCGACCCGCACACGAGTACTGGTAAACAACTTAGAGGATCCAAGCCTGTCCAGGCAAAGCGGTTCTAGTCGGACCGTCCATGTTTATAAACCCAAATGTTTTCATTGGGCGACAGGGCTTGAGATGTCATTTCATCTCAATGTCGGGTAAAAGTCCCACAAAATTGGACGCAACGTCTCCAAAATGAATTTTACAGTGTTGACGGGGACGTTAAATCTCAATTCAAACAAACGAAATCCCCAGTGTGACAGCAGGACCAGGCGTTTGGGTATGTATTTGCTGGTACTCACCATTTTTAAGAGTGCCCATAATTTCTAAGTTTTGATACATGCAATACAAATATATATCAAAAGTCATCAGTTTCAATGAGAAACCCTAAGTATCAAATAACCCAAAAACTACAACAGCAAACTCCTAATCATTAGGTCTCTCACCGCTGTGGTTCGATTCTGGCTCGGGCCACATGTGAAACGCGAAGTTTTGCTACGGAAGGTCTCTGTGTTTTTTTAGGGTACTCTGGTTTCTGCCTGCCTCTGATTAACGATCGGATCGATACAAGAGGAATAATCTTGAAAGGGCCGTAAACAAAAACAAACAAACAAATAAATAAATACATAAATAAATAAATAAATAAATATATGGTTACCCATCAAGTTAACAAGTCTGTAAAATACCACTAAATGTAAGGGAAAATTGTGTTAATTGTGTTGTTGTGGGTTAATTGTATCGATTCCTGGTCATTGCCTTCACTTCTATTTTGCAATGCACTCATTATACGAGTTGACATTACAACATTTAATAACAATAGCGTGAAGGAAGTCTACATTTTCTTTAAAGCTAAATTCTAAATTTAACCACCCGTCAATCTTAGGTTATGGCCAGATTTGACCGATAGATAGATAGATAGCAATTTCACTTCTATCTCTGTATCCTATTCTAGCGTTCTGTCCTCAATGAGTCATTAGAACTCTCTGACTGATTTGAACTCTTAATGAAGTCATACAATAACTTTAGAATAAACAGCTGTAATTGGAAAAGTAGCAGATAAAAAACGAACGTGGCCGAGGAACAAACACAGAAAATACGCCACTGTAAGGCGATAATTAATAAAAGAGAGAGAGAGAGAGAGAGAGAGAGAGAGAGAGAGAGAGAGAGAGATTAAGCAGAAGAAGCTGATTCGATCCTAAGGGCCCTTTTTCCAAAGCATCGACCTACCTCTGGGGACAATAAGTATTGATAAATAAGATTGTTTTATAAATAAATAAATTTACAATGCATTTTCAAGGAAGAATGGTAACAGAAGGTGTTCGGAGGGCTTGCGAATCTTCAAGGCCTCACGCGGTACAAACTTGGATTTACTTCTAATCTCGGCCGGAGACATTGAAACTAACCCCGGCCCAAGGTTTCGCTGCAGACTCTGCAAAAAGTATTGCAAAGGTTCCGAGAAATGGATAGAATGTGAGGAGTGTAACAAGCGCTTTCACTCCTCATGTTCTGATATGGATAACAGTCAATTGTTAAAGATTGAATCTAGAGCTGGAACTTGGTATTGCAAAGACTGCAAAGCTGACTGTGGTCTTTGCAGTGGTGCTGTCCTGTGGACAGGCCACAAAGCCGTCCAGTGTGATCAATGTGAAATGTGGATACACACTGAATGTTCCTTCATTTCAGATGCAGAATATGGCACTTTGGTAAACTCAAGCTGCCACTGGATATGTCCATAATGTGAGGTTTGTAACTTTTCAGACTGCTTCTTTGATGAATATGTAGAACGGAGTAAGCCAAACAGGTTTGAACCTCTGTCAGAGGATAAGAGAGATAAATCTTCGACTGCTGATGAAACTAAGTCAACTTTTGTGAAAGGTTTGAAACTTTGCAGTATAAACATAAATGGAATTGACGAAAAAGTCTTGAACTTTTAGCTTTCCTCGATACATCTCAACCTCACATTGTTGCAATTCAGGAAACAAAGATTGACAGTTCAATTACCACATCTGAGCTTTTCCCTGAAACTCGTCAGTACTGTGTCTACAGAAAAGATAGGAACTCTCATGGCGGAGGGGTGATGTTGCTCATTCATAGAGACATCCCTCACATGCCTTTCATGGAACTGGAAAATGACACCGAATCGGTCTGGGTTAAGGTTTTTGCAAAACAAAACTTCCCACTTCGTAGCAAGTTGGTATGGACCACCAAATGGTACGGTCGAAAACTTTCAGTTGTTTAAAGACCATCTGGATTGCATTAAATAGCAGCACAAGGGTAAAAACTCCCGGCTGCACATGTTCTAGGTGACCTCAACTTCAGAGACATTGCTTGGCCCGACAGGCTCAGCAAACAAGGCACAATGCTGTGTCAGTTCGAAGGGCAAATATTAATTGACATTATGAACGATCATGGCCTGGAACAAATTGTCATGTTCCCCACTCGTGATAAGAACATATTGGATCTAATCCTTACGACTTTGCCAGGACAAATGAAAGACATTCATTCCCCAGATAAACTAAATGACCACGATATTGTCTCCGGATATTTAAAAAATCACATCCAACCAATAAAGAAACATCGGAGGAAGGTGAACTCATATCAGAAAGTTGACTATGTAACTATGAGGAAGGAAGCACTCAGATTTGCAAAGGAGAAATACTTTAATGGTCATTCAGATGCTCGGTCTGTACAGGAGAATTTTGATTTGATAGCTTCTTTCATTCATACTTCGGCCGAAAATATAATCCCCTCAAAAACTAGTAGGTCTGTATCTTCTATTCCCTGGATCACTCCAGAGATAAGAAGAAAAATTCGCAGAAGGAATAAGATTCATGCAAAGTAAAAAAAGACGGGAAGTGGTAAACTCCGGACAAAATTTGAAACTTGAGACGTGAAATCAAGACTGATATAAAAAATATCAGCATGCTTTGTATGTGAATAACTTGGTAGGTGATGTAAAAGCAAATCCCAAAGACTTCTACAGATATATCAATAGCCAGAAAGACAGGCAAGATATCCCACCCTTTAATAAAAGAGGGGGAACGGGGTTGCTGAATCAGACTCTGAAAAGGCAGAGGAACTAGTTGGTCAATTGATGCGTTTAATAAAACTGAGTTCACGGAGGTTGCGTTGACTGGAAGATCGGTCCCATTCATGAATAATAATGTCGTGACAGCTGCAGGAGTAATCAAGATACTTCAAGGCCCAAACCCCAGTAAGGCCTTAGGACCTGATGAGCTTCATCCTATGGTCCTGAAGGAATTAGCAAATGCGTTGGGTCCAGTTTTCGCACACTTGTTTCAACAGTCTCTTGATACGGGTGAAATCCCCAAAGAATGGCTCTTAGCAAACATCTGTCCACTCTTCAAAAAAGGAGATAGGGCTCTTGTCCGTAAGTATCGTCCTGTGTCTCTGACTTGTGTTCTGTGTAAATTGCTGGAACATATAGTCTGCTCAAACATCATGGCCCACTTGGACGAACATAAAGTTTTGCCAGACAGACAACATGCATTTAGGAAAATGAATAGCTGTGAAACTCAGCTAAGCACAGTCATTAATGACTTGGCAAAAATATTGTACAAACGGGGACAGGTGGACACATTTATTCTGGACTTCGAGAAGGCTTTTATCATCACACATCATAGCGTAGTTTATATTTTCTTGTCCTTTGGGATCATTGATTCCATTGTGGAATTTTAAAATATTTGAGGGTCACTGATGAGGCCTACTTGGCCGAAACTAGCTAGTCTGGCCCAGAAAGCATGTACACTCTATTTTACAGTTCTGTGGTGTATTCCTTGCTTCAAAAGGATAACCCTTTCTGGAACATTTTTGACACCCCTCCTCATGAACTACTTAAATCTAAGTTATTTGGTTATGGTATTGGGGATAAGACCCTCGAATGGATATATTCCTTTCTTTGCTACAGAAAACAGCGGGTTGTTTTTAGTGGTGAATCTTCAGAGTGGGCTCCAGTTTTGTCTGGAGTCCCGCAAGGGACCGTTCTTGGTCCACTTTTGTTCTCCCTGTACATCAGTGATATTTCCACCGACATTGATTCAGAAATAAGACTGTTCGCAGATGACTTTGTTTGTTACCGGGAAATTAGAGATACAGATGACTTATTGAAACTTCAGGCTGTCATAGATAGATTAGGATGTTCGCCCCCGCCCATCGGGGCTTGACGAAATAGATGGACTGCATGATGCTTCCACGCAGAGCTGAAACCGACCCGCACACGAGTACTAGTAACTGCTTACTGGATCTAAGCCTGCCCAGGCAAAGCGGTGTGTGTCGGGGCCGTCCATGCTTATAAACACTATTGGTTTCATTGGACGGCAGGGCTTGATATGTCATTTGATCTCAATGTCGGCTAAAAGTCCCACAAACTTGGAAGCAACGTCTCAAAAATGACCTTTACAGTGTTGACGGGGACGTTAAACCTTAAATCAAACAAACAAAGATTAGGATGTTTGGCCCGAAAATGAGGCATGAGTATTTAGCCAGTTAAATGCAATATTATGCAGATAACTAGGAAGAGATCTAATAAAGTTGAGGCGTCTTACACCTTAGAGGGAACGGTCCTCGAGAATGTAAACTCCATTAAATACCTTGGAGTGACAATCTCACACAACTTGAGATGGAATACCCATATTAGCAGCATGTGTACTAAGGCAAATAGAACGCTTGGTTTCCTGAGGCGAAATCTTCATCGGTGCCCTCAGGATGTAAAAGAGAAAGCATATAAAGGTCTTTTTCGCCCAATCTTGGAATATGGTAGTTGTATCTGGGACCCCCAGTGGAGTGGTCCTTAACGATGAAATTGAGAAAGTTCAGAATAGAGCTGCTAGATTTGTAACAGGCAAATACTGCTTTGAAACTGGGAGCATGACTGGAATACTTGGAAAATTGAAATGGGAGTCTCTCAAGAAAAGGAGAAAAGCAAGTAGGCTAATCCTTTTATACAAAGGTCTAAAGGGTGCTGCCAGCATTCCAACAGATGGCCTTGTTCAGTTATCTAGACACTGTAGAAATCACCATTCGATGGCGTTTCAGACCCTTGCTGCAAGACTTGACATTTATAAAGAGTCGTTCTTCCCCAGAACCATTAGGGATTGGAATGCCCTTCCCGATTCGATTATTTCGACAGCTGAAGGTGCTGATGATTGTGTAGCTAAATGTACCTCTTTGGTTAAAGCTAGGGACTAACTTCCCACATTACAGGTCCTGGTGTATGAATGTCATTTGTCGTGTCACCAGTAACAATGCTGATTCTGATTCTGATTGTTTTACTTGCGAGTAGCACAGCATTATTTCCACGGGACTACGAGTATGTTTTTGTCGATTAAATTTAGAATAAAAACTATAAATCGAGCTTTTTTGCGGTATGGTAATTCTACCCATCTGCCGAAAAAATCTCTCCAGAGATCTTGCATCCCTCAACAACTCAAATGTCTTCATTTTCCCCTAACGGCACCCCTTTGATAACGAGAAAGCATGGCTATGACAGATCATTCAATACAACACCTAAAATTATCTGGACAAGACTAAAAACATCATTTTTGTCAGAATGTAAGGACAACAATGTTACTTTCTATTGCTATACAAAATCTATAGTTCAGATACTTTTTGAGGCATAGTTTGTTGGCACTTTTATCACCTTTCTAACAAATCCTACTGATTAGAAGTGGCGGCAATGATCAGGAATCGATACAATCAACCCACAGCCCCCATCAGAGACACCAAAGGGAAAGAAACACAAACATGAAACAACATACCCTAATGGAAACATCAATAGCGGAAAGCCAAAAGGACAGTCCCACAAAATGGCCAATATGCTATCCAAAATAAAATAATATAAGCGCAAAAAACACACACAAAGACAAACCATAACAAAAATTAACGGCGACAGAAGAACCGCCTTGGAATGGTCAGCGGAAACGAATTCAACTGGGGTGCTTAAATCGATTTCACGTGGCCACAATTCTCGCCCTTACTTCCGTCGCGATTTAGAAAAATAATTTGTTCAGTCCACATGAAGGCCCCATAACTAATCAGTGCAACATCTCCGTGAACACAAATAATCAAACAACCACGGTGAGGACTCGACAGCAAGAAACCACTGAAATGCTGGAGCAAAAGAAAACCAACAGTTAGACTCCGATGGGCCCGACCAGAGACAGAGCATCAGGCACCAACTAACATTACCTTGAATTAGATCTCTCCAATTCACAATAAGCATTTACGCTGGAACCGTCATAGAATCTGAGGCCTGACCCATCGGCGGCGTGCAATTAAAGAGGGAAGCAGTTGTCAACCGTGATTGGGTTAACTACCATGCATGCAGTATGTCGTAATACATTTATGTTGTACCCAATCTTTTTATATCGAAGCATGATTTTACGAAATTGGGTGCTGAAGTCATTGGGGTTATATATTTTTTCTGAATTTATATACTAAGTCACCATAAAATTCGAATTCCGATAGACCTTGTTGCAGAAGTTATTTAAGTCCAATATTGAATTTTGAAATTAAACCAAAATGACTTCTATAAAATTTTGAAAAGGCTTTGCTTAGTTTATGGTACCGATAACCCTGGTTATGAAGTTTAGCCGTTAACAATATATTACGAGTGTTTACGTCAGTAACATGACTACACACTCTGGCAAATCGAATTAATTGCGAAATATAACCGCCATAGGATGGCGCACGAGGAACATCACCATCCAAAAAAGGAAAATTTACAATCTCAAAATCAAAATCATCGCGTGTATCGTAAATTTTGCGAGAAACAAACCCATCTACATTAGAAAGATGTAAATCCAAAAACGGGGCCTCAGTATCAGAAGAATTTGCTTTATTTAACTGAAGTTCTGGGGGGTTGATTTGACTGATCAAACCATCGAAATAGGTATTATCAATATTTAATAAATCATACAAATATCTAGAAGTGGAGCTAAAAGCTTCAACGATTTCAGACTGGTTTTCAGCAGAAAGGGACATCATGAAGTTTCTCTCATAACTAAGCAAAAACAGATCAGCCACAAGTGGTGCGTAATTAGCTCTCATCGGAATACCCACAACTTGTCTAAATAACTTAGTACCAAATCTGATGTAAATGTTGTCAAGTAGAAAGGTGAGCGCTTAACACACTTTCTGACATGACCATAAAGTATAATTTTTATGCTCTTCAGAAGTGAAAAAAGCATTTCTTACATTACATGCAAGATAGAGGGAGTCTTCCGTATGAAATGCCCATTCAATTAAATAATTAAGTTTTTCGTTTTTAAGATTATGAGGAAGTGTACTGTAAAGGGTGGAACAATCATAAGTAGACAGACTTGAAGCTCGAAAACGCCTGGATTTCAACTTATTTAAAACTTCATTACAATTTTGTTATAGACCAAAACAGATTTCTACCTGATCTTTACGCCTAAATAAAATAATTGTTTTACGGCTAACCCGACCAACACTGTTTCAGACACCCAACTAATATTTTATCAATAAAAACACAAAACAAATTATAGCATCGACCCTACCATTTTCAATTTCCGACCCTACGCAGTGTCGTCTTTGCATTTCCCATAGCAATTTAGCGTTTAAAAGAGAAGTGGAGGCAATGATCAGGGATCAATACAATCAACCTACAGCTCCCATCAGAGACACCAAAGGGAAAGAAACACAAACATGAGACAACATACCTAATGGAAACATCAATAGCGGAAAGCCAAAAGGACAGTTACTTTCCCTCAAAATGGCCAATAGGCTATCCAAAATAAAATAATATAAGCGACACAAACGCCCAAAGACAAACCATAACAAAAATAAACCACGACAGAAGAACCGCCTTAGAACGGTCAGCGGAAACGAATTCCACTGGGGGGGGGGGTGGCTTAAATCGATTTTACGTGGCCACAATCCTCGCCGCCCTTACTTCCGCCGCGATGTAGACAAATAATTTGTTCAGTCCGCATGAAAGGCTCCTTACTCATCAGTGCAACATCTCCGTGAACACAAATAATCAAACAACCACATAGATCAAACAACGGTGAGGACTCGACAGCAAGAAACCACTGAATGCTGGAGCAAAAGAAAATCAACAGTTAGACTCCGATGGGCCCGACCAGAGATAGAGCATCAGGCACCAACCAACATTACCTTGAATTAGATCTCTCTAATTCTCAATAAGCCTTTACGCTGGAACCGTCATAATATCTGAGGCGTGCAAGTAAAGAGGGAAGCAAAGTTGTCAACCGTGATTGGGTTAACTACCATGCATGCAGTCAGTCGTTTAACATTTATGTTGTACCCAATATTTTTATATCGAAGAATGATTTGACGAAATTGAGCGCTGAAGTCATTGCGGTTATATATTTTTTTCTGAATGTATATACTAAGTCACCATAAAATTCGGGTTTTGATAGACTTTGTTGCAGAAGAGGTTTATGTCCAACATTTAATTTTGAAATTAAATCAGAATGACGTCAATAAAATTTTGAAAAGGGTTTGCGTAGTTTATGGTACCGATAACCCTGATTAAGAAGTTTATCACAATTTATTACGAGTGTTGAAAAGTACATTTTTGGCAGTTGTACTTTCCAAAATACAGAGCTGACTTTTTGGAGCATCTAAAATGAAATAAGTTGCACAGTGCAAGTCTTCAACATTGCAATTTTATTTACAAAAAGCATGTACAAAAACAAAAACACATAAAAATACAGGCCGACCCTTTTTTACGCCAGTGAAAATCGCGTGGTGTTATGGTATTAATTGATATCCATAGAAAAATAGGTAAGTAAGTAAGTGATGGTTTATTTAAGTGTCACATATCAACTTTACAAGCATAAAACATAACAATACAGTACATTAAAAACTGTCCTTATGGCCTTCCTTTGTTTAGGTTTCCATTATGGTCTGGTCGCTTAATGTTTGTATTTCTTTCCCTTTGGTGTCTTTTATGGGTGGAGTAAGTTAATTGTATCAATTCCTGATCTTTGTTTTACTTCTACTTTTTATACCCAGCCAGAGATTGGCTTATGAGACACTGTATATACTAAGTTTATACATGTCCACGTAAAACATATACAATACATTAAGTTAAATACATACATGAACTTAAAACTTTTTAAATTGTTGCTAATTTATCACGGTCGGTACAATCAATTCTATGACATGTTATTTAAAAATGTGTTTGTAATCATCAAAAGACTTAGTGTAATTGCTTAAATTTCTAAAACTGATACACTTTAATGGTGCTTAGGGAGGTGATGACATCTACACAAAGACTCTGTCGGATCCTCAATCACAAATAAAGCAAATTATTATATTAAACTATATTTAGGCATTTCCAGTTAATACACATATAGCTGAAATGAAATGAGTAGTGGTTTCCCATCCCCGGTCCACGGTATACGTAACAAGTGTGAAAACGGCACCGCCAAGGGCAGAGGACAGGTGGCAAACAATAGGTCAGAAATGAGATTAATAGTTATTCAGTTGCACTACATCAGCCCCAAAAATGCAGCCATATAACGGACTTTGAGATTTGGCTGACACATGACCTGTCGTCACAAAGCCTTTCACTTTGTTGTTTCAACATTGTTTTAAAGTGTAGTGCTTGCTTGAAAAAATTCAAATCGTGATGGACCGGGATATCAACTTAACCACACTAACTGTGTTTGCGTTTGGCATACTGTTGTCAAAGTTTATTAGACACATTTGGCTATATGACAAATGGAATTATAACGACATGCGTGAAGAAATTACTGATACAAATTGGCAATATCTTAAAGATTACGCTATTGATACCTACACAAGTAATGCTACCAATCATATTATCAAAACTGCCAAAAACACATACCAAATAAGAACATAATTATTGGACAGTCAGACCCAGAATGACTAACTAGCAATATTAAGAAAATAATGCTTAAACGCAAACCGATAAGGATCGGAGAGGAAAAAAAACGAAGCAAATCGTTCTGCGTATAAACAATTCAGGAACAAAGTAACCGCTGAAATCAGACGATCTCAGAAAACTGTTACGGATAAACTTCTAAAAAATTATCTGACAGCACCCTTAAACCTAAAAAATACTGAAAAACATTTGAAGCAGTTTATCAAACCATAACAATCTACTTCCATACCACCACTTGCTAGTGAAGGTACGGTTCTTGAAGATGAGACAGACAAGCAAATTTACTGAATGACTAGTTTGCACATCAAACAACACTTGATGAAGCGAATGCATCTCTTCCAGCCACACCAATACATGGCGATAACATTCTGAGCTCTATCGTTATAACTGCTGATGAAGTTCAGTCCATTTTAAAGTCTCTCTCTGTTGGCAAAGCAGCAGGGCCCGATTCCATCAATAGTCGGTTGTTAAAAGAATTGGCTGAGCCTCTTGCTGAACTCATTAATTCTTCTCTACGTTCTGGCAAAGTCCCGAAAGAATGGAAAGAAGCTAATATAACACCAATTCACAAAAAGAGTATCGAACTATAGGCCCATTTCTCTACTCAATACTCTTGGAAAAGCTATCGAAAAAAATGTTCATAAACATGTTTTCAACTTCTGCAGAGATAGCAGCATCATTACAACATTTCAGTCTGGCTTTGTACCAGGTGACTGTACTTTCAATCAACTCTCCGATTTATACAACGCATTTTGCAAAGCTCTGGATGAAGGGAAAGAAGTTCGAACTATCTTCTGTGACATTGGTCTTCTTTACAAACTTAGAAGAGCTGGAATTACCGGTTCTTTACTCTCATGGTTTTTAAACTACCTTCAAGACAGACATCAGCGAGTTGTTCCTCAAAATCCAAAGATGGGCATCCGAATGACTTGTTGCTTTTAATCCAGCAAATTCTAAATCTCTTTTAATATCTATGAAAGTAAATATACCCTATCACCCACCTCTATTTATGAACTATAAGCAGATTCAAGAAGTGACTTCACACAAATACTTGGGGCTATACTTTTCTAATGACTGTTTCTCGCATGAACATATAGAGTATATAAAAAGTAAAGCATGACAACGAATAAATATAATGCATCGGCTAAAATTTGAACTGGACAGGAAATCTCTGTTAACTATTTATTTCTCCTTCATACGACCCATTTTGGAATACGCGGACATAGTTTGGAACAATTGTTCACAGAACGATGCAAACGAGTACGAAAAAAATCAGATAGAGGCTACAAGCATCGTTACTGTAGCAACACGATTGACGTCCATTAATTCAATTCTTACAGAAACTGGCTGGGAAACACTATCTGCAAGAAGAACAAACTCAACTTAGTTATGTTCTACACGATGAGGAATAACCTTTGGCCCGTCTACTTTGGTCTCCTCAAATGTCGTTTCCACTGTCCAATACAATTGACGTAACGTTATAGATATAAGTACACTCAATACAAATACCCAACATTGCTATATTACGAAAACACGCCTATACAAATGCATTGAAAACTTTACCGCCGAAAAAGGAACATTTTAAAAGGAAAAATTGTGACATTTTTCTTATTTCTGCTCATAATATAGATTGTGTGTACTCGTTAGAACGCCTCGATGAGGCGGTTCTAACGAGTACCAACACTTTATATTTTGGAGCAGAAATAAGAAAAATAAGGTTTACCCCTGTAAATCTCAGTTTTACTATATAAAAGTGGGGTTAAAGGGGGGGGGGGTCAAAATTATATAGGTGTGTTTTCATGATGTAATTCTTTCCTACCGTCTGCCATCAGAGAATGTAAAAGACTGCCTCGTGAGCTTCAAGAATCTTAGACTATGGTCTCCTTTAAATACAGACTTAACACCAATATTACTCGACCGCCACCTAATTATATTACTGGGAATAGATTGTATCAGATTCACCATACACGTCTGGGACTTAATTGCAGTGCACTCAATCAACATCTCTTCTCTAAAAACATCATTCCTAGTCCACTGTGTGCCTGAGGTGAAACAGAAGACACATGACATTTTTCGCTTATCTGCAATCACTACCAACACATAAGAGTTGAACGGATAAACAGTGTCTCGGTTAAATGTAAACCAACCATTAACGTGCTGCTGTTTGGTAGCCAAACTCTTACATTTAATGGGAATGTGCAGGTTTTCAAAGCTGTTAAGTTATTTATCTCGAAATCTACTGTGGAATGAGTCGATGCTTCCTCACCAATACCTTTAACCTCTAACAAATAAGTAAATTGCTACTAACCCCACAACATATAACTCGTATGGCGCCAAGGGAGCATTGAGTCAACGTCGGTGAGACGTCGTGGACGTTGACTGGAAGCTGTTTGGCGTTTGTGCAACTGTTGGGCTCCAGTATGAGTATGTGCTATAGCTGATTTTTTGCATATAGTTTTACCTTCTTCCCCAAGGAGGACTAAGAATTTTGCTTACACAATGCTTGTTTGGCTCTAGATCTTATATAGACATATATTGTACAAATGTTTTCACAAACTGTCAAAATACAGTATAATATTTTGTTAAAGATCACTGTGTCGACATTTATGCCTTGACTACCTCCAGGGTGACAGGTTCAAACACGTCTTTCAGACTTTCTTCTGAATCCCTTTTGTACAATGTTTTTGTATGTTGCAAGTTTAAACTAAAGAAATAAAAAAACTTTAAAAGTTTGAATTAGATAATATATCACCCTTAAACTTAAAGAAACAAGACGATATCCAGACTTATGTTTCAATGGCAGTTCAGGTAACATGTTAGCAGGTCAGTGAAAGAAATCACTTGGAAACCCCCATGTTATAAAGAGGACCCTCCCTATAACAACAGAATCTATTCCCTAACACTGTACCACTACAAAGAATTTGCCGTTGTAAGAATCCCAATAACGGATAGGTACGATATTAACGGGGAATCTTTTCCCCTGAGTAAACACAAGAAACAAATGCTGTGGACATTAAATATCATAACATTTGTTTCTTGGAGTAATGAATATTTTTGGATATCTCCTTTAACCACTCCCAACTAGTGCTAATAATTTGTCCTATTGAATACAAATAGAAGTGGAAGCAATGATCAGGAATCGAAACAATTAACCCACAGCTCTTATCAGAGACACCAAAGGGAGAGAAACACAAACATGAATCAACAGACCCTAATGGAAATACCAACAGCGGAAAGCCAAAAGGACAGTTACTTTCCCACAAAATGGCCAATAGGCTATCCAAAATAAAATAATATAAGCGACATAAACACCCAAGGACAAACCATAAAAAATAAACTGCGACAGAAGAACCGCCTTGGAGTGAGTTCTTGAGTTTTACGTCCCACCAACAGCTAAAGTCATACGGAGACGGGACCTCGGTTTAAACCCTCTTCCGAAAGTCTGGAGAAGCCCGGGATCGATCCTACGACTCTTGGTTTACAAGGCGAGTAGCGTAACCACTACACCACGGATGTTTCTAGAACCGCCTTGAAACGGTCAGCGGAAACGAATTTCACTGTGTGTGTGTGTGTGTGTGTTGGGGGGGGGGGTTAAATCGATTTTACATGGCCACAATCCTCGCCCTTACTTCCGTGAAATTACCGGGTTTTGTTGTTAAAGAAAATGTCGGTATAAAGAGGGCTATCTGTACAAAGAAGAAACGGGGTATAATTTGCCTTTTTAGTGCACAAAGCGTAATATGCGAAAGTCATTAAATCGCCTCTTCGAGTCGTATTTTTCAGACATGGTTGCCTGTTATAGATGCCTGAACGGTCTGAATTAAATTAGAATTGCATTAAGATGTTCCAAAGCCTATGCAGGATTCGATACTGGAACCAATGGCAATATCACAGACTGCGTTGAAAATAATATGACATAACAAGTGCTATTTCTTTCATCAGAAACTGACAACAGCTCTTCTTGAATCAGCCAGAGTTACAGAATAACCGTAGAAAATACCTTCTTATAGATTATAGATTTAACACATTTTATTGCCAAACGTACAAATGGATTGGACACAAGGTATGGCAACATTACATAGTCCTCTCCTTACAAAAATTCAATGAATAGCTTCAATGTATGGTTTATCCAGTTAGTTGTATATTCATAAACTAGTGTTTTTATGGTTACTTAATCCACGTATTTCATCAAACATTCTTCCTCTCATACAGTCATGGCGTCAGCATTACCCTCGCACGTCCGTGAAATGAGCGCCATCTAAACCCCACTTAATAATGAGAAACCAATGGTCTACGGGGGGCACGTTGGTTCTCCTATTACAGCACCAAGACACATGTCGTGGGTACTCCTTAGAACTGTCTCAATTAGACGGTTCTAACGAGCACCATTAACCCAAGTCTGATAAACAAAAACAGGAATATGATCGTGTATTTTTATCTGAAATTTAACAATTTTGTCGATATGAAAGAATGCACAGACGCACGGACGTGTTATCGTAATAAAAGCGAAACAGCAGGCCAATATGAGCTAAGTTGTTGTTGGGACGAAAATCTCAAACAAACACAATCTAAATATATATTCGTTGCTCGTTAGAACCGCCTTGTTAAGGTGGTTCTTACGAGTACGCACAATCTATGTTCTTTGGCAAAAGCAAAGTAAATGGTGTATAGCATTGTATACCCAAAATTGCTCTATAGAAGTTGGAGTTTTCAAGGGTGTTCATTTCACGGACACGATATCTGATATGAGCCTTTCCGGTCCGCATAATAACCTTGCTGTCTTCGAGCACCTGTGGGAATGTAAGACAAACACCAGCACGTGTACCCGCCCAGTCCTTTTACAGCCTGTGAGGCGTTGTTGAGGTAAATGTTTTGCCAATGGATATTTACTCAGCTTACAACGAATACTTTATCAGACTGCGCATGCGCAGAGTGATCTGAGTCTCAGCATGTCGCTGGTCATCGAAACACAATTTTGTTTGTCACAATACATTAGGTATTTCCCTACAGAAACTGCTTCTATGTAATGCCAGTGCAATGGATAGGCTATTCACAAAATAAAGCGTTCAAAAGTCTTTGTAATATCTATTCAACCCAAAGCAGGAACTTTGAAATTCAATACTTAAAAGAAAACAAAATAATCACTTTTATTGAAACCGTTTATTTACACTCATTTGATTAACTTATTTACATTCGAGACATAGCATCAAGTCCGTGAAACGTGGTTTCTAGTTAACCCACTTAATATAGAGAAAAGAGGGATATACATGGTTATACATTGTGGGTGCATGTTAAAACCGCGCCCATTAACTGATTCCTACGAGCACCGCGTCTATGTTGGTAGCACAAATAAGAAACATTGCAATCCTTTTCATTACCGGATGACAGTTTTGGGACCTTGAAAGGATGCAATATGATATACAGGTGCATTATCCTAATGATTTCAAATAAGCGGGTACATGTACAAAAATTATTGAGCGCGTGCCACAGGATTTATGGTGCTTCCGCGCAGAGGTTCCCTCGACCGAACTTAAGTACTGGTAAACCGCTTAGAATTTATAGGTCTGTCAAGGAAAACTGGTGCCAGTCGGACCGCTCCTTAAAATCTGGCGGTTTCTTTGGGCGGTAGGGCTTGATGTAGAGAAAAAAGTCCCACAAAATTGGAAGCATCTTTCTCCAAAATGACCTAAACAACGGGGCAGTTAAACCTTAACACAAATATCATAACGGAGCGCGCATGATCAAATACACCTTTTTTGCTCGAGTGTACTCCTTCAATGGCATTCAGTCATTTCATAAAATGCTCATTCACGTGGCCTGATCAGAGGTTTTCTCTGTGAGGCAGTTCGTGGACCGCTGCATTGGCAGGTAAAATGAACATCTAAAGGCGTGGGGAAGGATACCCCTGTCATGATCCGCTCGAAATAATAGGCCCCTACTTATATCGTTTTTAAAAGGAAGATCGCATGTGCTTAACTGTAAACGCACCTTCTCTTCTAATAATTTGCTCCTAAACAGTAGAACGCGGACTGACATCAGATAATATTTTTAATGATTTTTTCCCCGAAAGAGCATTGGTCTCCCTTAAAGTTAATACTATGTTGTTTGCATAAGCGAAATGTATCTTCGAGAGCATGTGTCAGCGTGTCTGCATATACCCAAAAGGAGTACGGCATATACATGTAACGTAATCGCGCGACATAGTGCGTTCATTCACGATCCAATGAAAAGTGTTGATATTCTTCTTACTTCTGCTATCGACATAGACAAAAGTGTCCGTTGTGAAGTGGTTAAGCTGAACGTCTTATAAACGAGTTTTCGCTTGTTCGATTCCGAGCTTGCTTCTCCAGACTCTGAAAATGAGGGCCCGTCTGCAAATGACCTAAGTTTTACGTAAAAAAAATCCAGACAGGTAACGAGCACCGATAATCGATGTTTCTGAACAGCAATAATGTAATTTAATTCTATCTGAATTAAATTCTTTTATTATTGTGAACACACCATTTGTAACATTGTCTTGGGGGGCGTTGTCGAAAACCTTCCCTCAAAATTAATACTTGTTAAAGAGTAATCGTTGTTTTCGTAGTCAGCAAATATTTTCGATAAGTCAACACATTTTGAAGAATAAAGATAGAGGAACATCGTTGGTTTGTGAAGAGCAGTTACAATCATGCCGAAGAGAAAATCTCCTGGAAAAGGACCAAACTCCAAACGTTCTAGAGTAGAGTCCAGGGCAAAAAAGTCCATTGTTACAAACCGCTCGACTGCGCCAGTTACAAAGGCAGAGGGTTCTTGTGCATCCACTCCCATAGCAGACCAGGCCTCTGGTCACCCCATGGTATTAGCTGCAGAGAAGGCCACTGGCATCCCCATGGCCTCACAATCCCCAGGGAGTCAAAATGTGTCCATCCCACTTGCAGCTCAACCAAGCCTTTTTGGGTCTGGTCTCCAGCTATCATCTCAAGTGGTCAATGCTGAAGGTGAGCAGGATCCCATGCCTCATTACTCTTACCATGAACAAGACATTTTTATTCCAGATAACATTAAGAACAAAATTTGGAATGGAAAATATGTTAATGTTATGCAACGCTATTAAAACAAAATTTGTTATTCTTGGTAATGTTGGTTGGTGCCTGATGCTGTGTCTCTGGTTGGGCCCATCGGAGTCTAACTGTTGGTTTTCTTTTGCTCCAGCATTTCAGTGGTTTCTTGCTGTCGAGTCCTCACCGTTGTCTCACCTCTGTGGTTCTTTGATTTTTGTGTTCACGGAGATGTTGCACTGATGAGTTAGGAGGCCTTCATGCGGACTGAACAAATTATTTGTCTAAATCGCGACGGAAGTAAGGGCGAGAATTGTGGCCTTGTAAAATCGATTTAAGCCCCCACCCCTCCCAGTGGAAATTTTTCCACTGACCGTTCCAAGGCGGCTCTTCTGTGGCGATTTATTTATGTTGTTGTTTGTTACTTACTGTGTGTATCACTTGTGTCTTTTAATTTTGGATGGCCTATATGGCCATTTTGTGGGAAAGTAACTGTCCTTATGGCCTTCCTTTGTTTAGGTTTCCATTATGGTCTGGTCGCTTAATGTTTGTATTTCTTTCCCTTTGGTGTCTTTGATGGGTGGAGTAAGTTAATTGTATTGATTCCTGATCTTTGTTTTACTTCTACTTTTCACACAGTCCGCTTACAATGACAGCCATAGTGAATAATCAAATAACAATTAAGCAAGCACCAACAAGAATCAAGGTCCCTATTAATACTATTCAAACTTGGACCGATGCTTTCATCAATTACATAATCATTTACTCAGGAAAGCATAAGGACAAGACAATTGATTTATTGAAGTACATGACCATCATTAGGGGTGCGGCAATCAACAATCCTATTCATAAATGGCTGGAATATGATTCACAGTTTCGTTTGAGAATGTCGAAAGAACCAACAAAAATTGGGCCACTAATGATTGTCACCTTTGGCTGTATTGTGGCTAGGCCGGGGAACTATCTGGTGTCGCACAGGCTGCTGCTCCTTGTGATGAGTATACTTTAAGGGGAGTTTGCTCCAGATTAAACTGCTCCTATGCCCATACTTGCATCAAATGTAAAGTTTCGCACCCTGCCTCCAGGTGTGGCTTATTTCCAGAGTCTAAAATCCATCCCCTAGCAGCCGTGGTTTCCTCAATTTCCGTCCGTATTCACCTACTCAGCCCGCTGACTACAGCGTCCCTGGCCCGAGACTATTGTCAGCCAGATCATCACTCCATCAACGGCTTCTTTTTAGGAAGGTTTCCGTCTGCGTATGACTCGACAACATTAACCACACCCAATCAGGCCTAATTTTCGTCCCAAACCAGATTAAATTTTTATGGGCCCTAGAGCGAACACCTATTAATGTTGACAGATTGAAATCTTTGCTTGTTAGTTACCCCAAAAGACAAGATGCAACTTTCTTGTCTGATGTTTTTTCAAAAGGTTTTAAATTGAAATTTGAAGGTCCAAGAATGCCCATTGAATGCAAAAATTTAAAATCCGTTGTGGATAACCCGGAGATAGCTAAGGAAAAATCATGCAAGAAGTAAACTTGTGTAGGATTGCTGGCCCGTTCTCAACAAGGCCAATTTCGAATCTGCGCTGTTCGCCGATAGGTATTGTGGAGAAGAAAACTGGCGGCTTTATACTCATTATCCACCAGGGCTGAGTGTTAACGAACATATTGGTGACTCATTTGCTTCAGTAAAATATTCCAACTTTGATAACGTTGTTTCTCTGACACAATCTTTGGGCAAAGGGTGTATGATCGCTACCGTAGATGTGAAAAGTGCATTTCGGCTATTGCCATGTTACCCGGGAAATTTCGATTTGTTAGCTTTCAAGCTTGGTCATTCCCTTTTCATTGATAAAATGGCTCCAATGGATGTGAGAATTCGATGTAGGGTTTGTGAGGCTTTTGCTACTTTCTTGAACTGGCTTGTGGTGGACAGGTTTTCGAAATATGTGGACCATTACCATACCTTTTTCTTTGCTGGTGCCCCTCAAGCTAACGATTGTGCCATGCTGGTGTCACATTTTCAGGATATTTGTACAAATGTTGGTGTTCCTATTGCAACTGAAAAAAAACAAAGGTCCCACTGCTTGTTTGACTTATTTTGGGTATGAACTTCATACAATAAAGACGCAGATAAGGATCCCGGTTGAAAAAGTCAAACAAGGTTTGGGAAAAGTTACGGAGGCTTTAGGGCGCAAAAAAGTTAACATTGGAAGAAGTACAGTCGTTAACAGGTTCTCTTTCACTTTGTGCAAAAGCCATGCCATCTGCACGAGCTTTTAATCGCCGAATGTATGCAGCAATGAGCACAGCAACACAACCGCATCACAGAGTGCGTCTTACAAAAGGTATTAAGGAGGATCTTGCAATGTGGCAAACGATTTTAACTCAGTTAAATGGGCTGTCATATATGCTTGATCTGCAGTGGACTCGTCGGACACGTAAGGTTTACAGACTGACAGCCTTGGTTGCGCTGCATTAGGCTGTGGTGCCTATTTGCAAGGTGATTGGGTCTTTCTTAAATGACCTTTGACATGGGTAAACACAGGTATTTTATTAGACATCACTTCTCTTGAGATGGTCCCTATTGCTTTATCCGTTTGCCTATGGAAAGAGGTTTGTCGCCACGCGCATTCTGTTTGCATCTGATAACATGTCTGTCGTTCAGATTTTTGAATTCCAAAACTGCAAAGTCTGAAAGTGTCTTGACCCTTGTCAGGCAGATTGTTTTATGGTCCCTTCATTACGACTTTATCATTAATAGTTCTCACGTCCGAGGCTGTGATAACCAATTAAGCGATGCCATTTCTCGTACACAGTGGGACAAATTCAAGGCTTAAACCTTGCTCTGCGGAAATTCCCAGGGAGTTTTGGAACCTCTTGCCGGAGAATTAGAGCGTCTTCTAAGTGCATCACTGTCAGCCAATACGGTAAAATCTTACAACATTGCTATCGCCAAGTATTCTGACTTCTGCAAGGAACACGCCATACCGCTTGATTGGCCTACCGTTAGTCATAAACTTTATTGCTTTGTTATCCATTTCTGGCTACAAACATGCAACTTTCAGCTCATATGTTTCGGGGCTGGCATTTTATTTAAAATTGAATGGCAAGGTTGATGTCACTTCTGCATTCATTGTATAAAGATGCTCAAGGGATTGCAAAACGATCATCATTCGAAAAGCGTAAGAGCTCCGGTTACCATTTACTTGCTAAAAGTATTTCAGTGGCTTACAGAGTGTGGCTTCTTCCGATTATGAGGCTCTGCTTTTCTCGACTGCGTTTGTTGTAATGTTTTTCGGCTTTTTATGGGTAGGCGAAATTGCCATTGAAAAACTGGAATTGATGCGTCGAAAGTTATTCATGTTTCAGATGTTTGTTTTAAGGAGCGGGAAGTGCATTTTATACTTAGGTATTCGAAAACGGATCAGCATGGTAACTTTGGTTTTCACCCCTTCTCTGTCAAAAGGAATATGCCCAGTTGCTCTTCTTTCTCAGTACATCAGGAAAAGGCCTAGCCATTTTAGTGGTGCGCCGCTTAACCGTTTTCAAGTGTCAGCTAGGCGCCTGCGCTTTTTAGGGGTCACTGATTGCAGCCGTTCGCATTCATTCCGCATAGGCGAGTGCACATTGGCAATTTCACAGAACATTTCAGAATCAGACGTACGACGGATGGGTCGTTGGTCTGCAGAAAGTACTGCATTTAAACGCTATATAAGGCGGCGGTAAAACGTCTCCCTACCCTACATCATAGTGTAGATTATATTTTCTTGTCCTTTGGGATCATTGATTCCATTGTGGAATTTTGAAAATATCTGAGGGTCACTGATGAGGCCTAATTGGCCGAAACTAGCTAGTCTGGCCCAGAAAACATGTACGCTCCATATTTTTCACTTCTGTGGTGTATTCCTTGCTTCCAAAGGATAACCCTTTTAAAGAACATATTTATCATTTGATCACTTTAATTAATCATCTGCCATTGTTTCTGACGAGATGCTTCCAAAGGATAACCCTTTTATAGAACATATTGACAAAATTTCAGCATAAGTCACAGAATCTGGGGGAACATGCTTGGAAAATGATCAGGAAATTGCATTTTTTTACAACATACACTTTTGTTGAGTAATACTTTATACACATTTAAATAGTTTCATGTCCATATTTTATCTTTTCATATAATCATTCGTTCATATGGAGCAATTCTCTAGGAATCAAATGATGCTTCATATACTTTTATAATAGCAAATTCGCTTACAATATTTTTAACAGTAAGCTAAGCATTTCAGGTCATTCCATGATCTGGATTGTTGGCTCATCAATCATTAGAAATGCATTTATACATGTTCGCCGAAGGCCAATGGGCAGGAATGTAAGTCTACAACGTTATGGGTCTTCAGTGACTTGGGAAGGACATAGTCGACTGAAGTCGGCGCAAGTGCTAGGCATAACTCAGTAGAAGTAAAACAAAGATCAGGAATTGATACAATTAACTTACTCCATCCATAAAAGACACCAAAGGGAAAGAAATACAAACATTAAGCGACCAGACCATTATGGAAACCTAAACAAAGGAAGGCCATATGGACAGTTACTTTCCCACAAAATGGCCATATGGCCATCCAAAATTAAAAGACACAAGTGATACACACAGTAAGTAACAAACAACAACATAAATAAATCGCCACAGAAGAGCCGCCTTGGAACGGTCAGTGGAAGATTTCCACTGGGGGGCTTAAATCGATTTTACGTGGCCACAATCCTCGCCCTTACTTCCGTCGCGATTTAGACAAATAATTTGTTCAGTCCGCATGAAGGCCTCCTAACTCATCAGTGCAACATCTCCGTGAACACAGAAATCAAAGAACCACAGAGGTGAGACAACGGTGAGGACTCGACAGCAAGAAACCACTGAAATGCTGGAGCAAAAGAAAACCAACAGTTAGACTCCGATGAGCCCGACCAGAGACAGGGCATCAGGCACCAACCAACATTATCTCTTTAATTTTCAATAAGCCTTTACGTTGGAGCCGTCATAGAATCTGAGGCCTGACCCACCGGCGTGCAATTAAAGAGGGAAGCAAAGTTGCCAACCGTGATTGGGTTAACTACCATGCATGCAGTCTGTTGTATAATATCCATGTTGTACCCAATCTTTTTATATCGAAGAATGATTTTACGAAATTGGGTGCTGAAGTCATTGCGGTTATATATTTTTCTGAATTTATATACTAAGTCACCATAAAATTCGGGTTCCGATAGACCTTGTTGCAGAAGAGATTTAAGTCCAATATTGAATTTTGAAATTAAATCAGAATGGCGTCTATAAAATTTTGAAAAGGCTTTGCGTAGTTTATGGTACCGATAACCCTGATTAAGGAGTTTAGCCGTTAATAATTTATTACGAGTGTTGAAGTCAGTTACATGACTACACACTCTAGCAAATCGAATTAATTTCGAAATATAAACGCCATAGGATGGCGCACGAGGAACATCACCATCCAAAAAAGGAAAATTTACAATCTCAAAATCAAAGTCATCGCGTTTATCATAAATTTTGCACGAAACAAATCCATCTACAATAGATAGATGTAAATCCAAAAACGGGGCCTCGGTATCAGAAGAATTTGCTTTATTTAACTGAAGTTCTAGGGGGTAAATCTGACTGATCAAACCATCAAAATAGGTATTATCAATATTTAATAAATCATCTAAATATCTAGAAGTAGAGCTAAAAGCTTCAATAATTTCAGATTGGTTATCAATGGAAAGCGACAAAATGAAGTCTCTTTCATAACAATACAAGAACAGATCAGCCACAAAAGGTGCGCAATTAGTACCCATCGGAATACCCACAATTTGTCTAAATAACTTAGTACCGAATCTAATATAAATATTGTCAAGTAGAAAGGTGAGGGCATCACACACTTTCTGACATGACCAAAGTGTATAATTCTTATGCTCTTTAGAAGTGAAAAATGCATTTCTGACATTACATGCAAGATAGAGAGAATATTCTCTGTTAAAAGCCCATTCAATTAAATCATTAAGTTTTTCTTTTATAAGATTATGAGGAAGTGTAGTGTAAAGAGTGGAAAAATCGTAGGTAGACAGACTAGAAGCACGAAACTGTCTAGATTTCAATTTATTTAAAACCTCATTCGATTTTTTTATAGACCAAAACAGATTTCTTCCTGATCTTTCAAAGACTTTATCACAATATTTAATTACATGCGTTTTAATAGCAGTAAGACAGGAAGTTAATAATTTAGAAAGTTCAGTGGTAGTGCAAGAACTAGAATTTGCAATAACCCGTGATTTGTAAGGTTTTTTATGAAGTTTTGGTAACCAGTATAGCGTAGGAAGCTTGTCTTGGCCTTCGTTAACACACACAGCAAACTTGGTGGCTGAAAGACAAACATGTTTATCTACTATAGCTCTCTCTTCAGCCAAAGGCTGAAGTTCATAGGCCTTAGTACCACCAAGCTCCTGCTTAAGCGTGTTAACATAGTGGAGCCGTCACACAACGACGACGTTGTTAGCGGCCTTGTCTGCAGGGGCCAAAACAAACTTCTTGAATACCTAGTTTATGATGACGTAAAGACGTCTTGGGCTTAGGAGGTAATAAGTTAGTATTTTGAGAATAGAAAGAAATGCGTTTATTAACTAGTCTTAAAATGCTAAGTTTCCAGTCCTTTAGGGCTTTACATTCAACATACTCTCGCTTACACCATCGATTACCGAATTCATTCAAGGAAGCAGCGATTTCATCTCTTATTGAACTGGTAAGGTCCACCAAATTATTTTATATTGCATGTTGGTGGTAATGATATAGGCTGTATAACGTCTTTAAAACTACGATGCCAGCTTAAATATATCTTTTGAGTGTTTAAGGCTCTTGATGCCCAACTCTATAGTAATATGGTCAAGCATTCTGCCTCGACTTGGTTGGCGTTATTCTCATGATACATAGGCTATGGAATGGGTGAGAGTTCGAGTTAATCGAGCACTTATCAATTTCGTGAGACAAAGTGGGGTAAGGCTAAAATTTTCAAGATTAGGCACCGGGCTTGTTTTCAGACAGTTGTCATTTGTAATTTATTGAAAATGATGTTTTTCTCAATACCATTCGGGGTGCATTAGAGACGTTCATTCAAAATCCAGATGTTCAAATTTATCCTTTTGACTAAAGGTACAGTCAAGCTTTTGGCCATGGCGGTGTTCAGTGATTAATCAGTTGGCCGAGGCGTTGATGGCGGTGAGCAGATTAGCTGTTTTACATAACAAAAATTAACATTCGCTCATAAGAATGAAGTTGAAGTTCAATATTTAGAAAGGAGATGAAGTAAAACGCTTTTGTACACTAATCGCTGTTTCACCTCGATTTATTTAAGTGTATGTTTATCAAATACATAGCATCATGTGATCAAGTTAACCTGATTACGACACATCATATATCGAGGTAGACTGGAGTTAAATAAAGCAAATTCTTCAGATACCGAAGCCCCGTTTTGGGATTTACATCTGTCTATTGTAGATGGGTTTGTTTCTTGCGATATTAATGATAAACGCGATTATTTTGATTTTGAGATTGTAAATTTTCCTTTTTTGGATGGTGATGTTCCTCGTGCGCCATCCTATGGCGTTTATATTTCGCAATTAATTCGATTTGCTAGAGTGTGTAATCATGTATCTGACTTCAACACTCGTAATAAAGTGTTAATGGCTAAACTTCTTAATCAGGGTTATCGGTACAATAAACTACGAAATGCCTTTTCAAAACTGTATAGACGTCATTCTGATTTAATTTCAAAATTCAATATACGACTTAAATCTCTTCTGCAACAAGGTCTATCAGAACCCGAATTTTATGGTGACTGACTATATAAATTCAGAAAAAAATATATAACCGCAATGACTTCAGCACCCAATTTCGTAAAATCATTATTCGATATAAAAAGATTGGGTACACAATAAATGTTATACGACAGACTGCATGCATGGTAGATAACCCAATCACGGTTGACAACTTTGCTTCCCTCTTTAATTGCACGCCGGTGGATAAAGCCTTAGATTATATAACGGTTCCAACGTAAAGGCTTATGTACCTGATGCTCTGTCTCTGGTCGGGCCCATCGGAGTCTAACTGTTGGTTTTCATTTGCTCTAGCATTTCAGTGGCTTCTTGCTGTCGAGTCCTCACCGTTGTTTCATCTCTGTGGTTGTTTGATTTTTTTTTTTTTTGTTCATGGGGATGTAGCACTGGTGAGTTAGGAGGCCTTCATGCGGACTGAACAAAGTATTTGTCTTAATCGCGACGGAGGTAAGGGCGAGGATTGTGGCCATGTAAAATCGATTTAAGCCCCCCCACCCCCCACCCCAGTGGAATTCGCTTCCGCTGACTGTTCCAAGGCAGTTCTTCTGTCGCGGTATATTTTCTTGTGGTTTGTCTTTGATTGTTTGTGTCGCTTATATTATTTTATTTTGGATAGCCTATTGGCCATTTTTGGGGAAAGTAACTGTCCTTTTTGCTTTCGGCTAATGATTTTTCCATTAGGGTTTGTTGTTTCATGTTTGTGCTTATTTCCTTTTGGTGTCTCTAATTGTATCGATTCCTGACCATTGCCTCCACTTCTATTTTTCATAATGGCATACATGTTATCCTTATTTCTGCTTCACTGAGTCGTATCTCACGAATCCACATACCCTGTGTTTGTCGAAGAAATATTTATTCAAAATCTAGATAGAGGCTCACCAGAGACGGAGAACCTCTAGCACAGAATACTCCTTTTATACGTTTTCTTATTCTGTTCACATGTCCGTCTATAAATCAGCTACTATAAATCATCACTTAAAGCATTAGAAGCCAATTTACAGAAGAGGCCTCCATTGAATGCGGGAACGAAAATATGTTGCCCACATGTCCAAGTTGGCCGACACGCCCATGTATAGTAAAACAGTTTAAAAAATAGAAGAGAAGGCAATGATCAGAAATCGATACAATTAACCCACGGCTCCCATCAGAGACACCAAAGGGAAAGAAGCACAAATATTAAACAACTCGACCCTAATGGAAACATAAATAGCGGAAACCAAAAGGACAGTTACTTTCCCACAAAATGACCAATAGGCTATCCAAAACAAAATAATATAAGCGATACACACACTCGAAGACAATCCATAATAAGAATAAACCGCAACAGAAGAACCGCCTTGGAACGGTCAGTGAAACGAATTCTACTGGCGGGGGGTTGTTACGAGATGGAATAGGAAACCTCTCTGGTGCTTACGCACATCTAAATTATTTTCGTAGGTATATGGCAAGGCGGTGTGAGTGAAATATTTTAGGTGAAATACGGAAGGTAAAATATGCTGCTCAACGCACAAATCATGCACATATCATACGATGTATGCATGAATGATTGTGGAGAAATTATTTACCATACAGTTGGCCGCTATAAGGCTGATTTCTATAAAGTTTGCCTGAAAAGTCGCCAACCGCCAAATTGTGCCATATATAATTTTCATGCCAGTCACTATGTTATTGGTGTTCGTACCGACGGGAGTTATACCAATGATCTGTAGGGAAGTTTCATCATTTTTCCCTAGGGGAAATACTATTTTAACGTAAATCAATTATCTGCTGGAATTTGTTTTATGGCTATGATTGTGGATGGTAGCTTTACTTTGTCACGGTCTTGGCGAGCTAGCAGGGTATGCATGATTTTCCGGTAGTATTCATAGATATAAATACCCTGAAAAACGAACATTATATCAGCAGGAGTTTAAGTGCGAACAAGTGCACACAACATCGTGACGGGCCAAAGAAAGAATCTTGAACGGTATGTGAAATCTACGTTTAGTATTATGTTTTGTATGAAAATGCTTATAGGTTTTGGAGAGTTTTCGTCTAGTATACCCCAACTTTCTGAAGCCTATTCTGGATTCACTTTGGCAGCCTTTGTGGTGTAGTGATTAGGCTACTAGCTTTGCCAGCTAGGGGTCGCAGGATCGATCCAAGACTTCTCCAGAAGTAGAATGAGTCTTTTAAGCGAGGTCCTGTCTCAGTGGGACCCTAGATGTTGGTGAGACGTAAACCTTTGACACCCTGCTCATTCTAGCTTCATTAAAGGCATTTAGTCTTGATTATTGAGGACTATCATTTCATTACATAATATTATGTAGCCCTCAGTACTGACTGAAGACAAGTCCTCTGTGGGGCCTCCCTGGGGAAAATCAATAATTTACTAACTGTTGACTGGAGTGTATATTTTTGATTTTCCCCTTATGTACCTCAGTCAGGGGATTCAACAAGAGCTACTAATCACCCTATTAGGGACCGCCTTTGATCTGCTATAGATAGAATACCACAGGGGGCAATAAAACAATTATGAACACACGGTGTGTTTGACTGTTTCAGAATAAATGCCTTTAAGGTTTTTATAGACCCCTTTTGTAGAATATATTTATAAACGTCGGGTTATTTGTTCGATCGATAACTTTTGACTAGCGGCGGCTAGAAAACCGTGGTGTCGTCTCTGTATGATATTAGGTGTTAATGGGACGTAAAATTAAGACGGATGGGGCTTTACCCGACATTGAGATGAAATGACCTGTCAAGCCCTGTCGCCCAATAAAACAAACAAGGTTTATAAGCATGGACGGTCCAACTGTGGAGCGCTGTGGTGCAGTGGTAAAGTATCGCATTTGAGATCGACAGGTAGTCTGTTCGATCCTCGCAAATGCCACGTGTTGCTTCCTTGAGCAAGAAACTTTATCCACATTGCTTGGTACTGGCTCCTACCCGGGAAAAGAGGGCCACATGCAAGATTAGTACAGGTACTAAATGTTTTACCCTCTGTAGATAAGGTCGATTATTACTATTTTTTTAACTCTCTGGGCAGGCTTGGATCCTCTAAGCGCTTTAACAGTGTGTGTGTTAGTGAATTCGGGTTTAACGTCGCTTTCAACATTTTTTCAGTCATATCACGACGGTGTCTAGTTGCGACAGGGAGCTCAATGCTCACTTTTATAGTGCTGCCTCACTGAAGTATCATGTCCCAGACACATAACATTATACCACACCCAGTCACATTATCCTGACACTGGGTCGACCAGTCCTAGCTCCACCCAGTAAATCTGTGTGTCAAGCGAGGAGCAGCTAGTACCATTCTTACTTTCCAAGCAAATGGTACTTATCCTATTTACGGCACCGCCTCGTCATTTTTTTTTCTTCTGACAAACGTTTGTCAATAGAGATTCTGAGACAACCAAACACCGTGGTGAAACACACATTTGTGTTCTTGGCAAAAGAAAAACAACATGGTGGTTAGAGATGAAGACGGTACTAGCCCTCTTATAAAGGATTTTGATGAGAGTCGTTATGAAGTATGAGAACATAGGGAAAGCATATTCATAAATCATGAGCTGGTCGAAAACTAGATAACTAGTTTGTCATATAAACTACGTTTAACGGGTAAAACGCGTTATGTTGTTCCAAAAACCCGTCTTACACACATTATGCAAATAATTACAAAACTAGAGCCCCATAAAACCCCGGTTCAGATTTCTTTTCAACCAATGTTAGATTTTCTATCAGTTAAGTGTGTTGACGATGAAACGAACATATTCACCTCATTGAAACGGTTCGCAATCTATGTTTTTAGCAAAGATAGGGAAAATAATGCAAAGCCCTGTAAACCCAACTTTTATTTGTGTAAACTGGGGTGTGTAGGGGTGTTTATCACACGGACTGTCTATGGCGTATATTGTGGAAATGAAGGCCTTTTACTGTGAAATACTCAGGCGGTATTTTGTTGTCTACGTCTGAAATGCATCGTGTGTGCATCCATGCAAGATGCCCTCAAAAATGTACTTTCAACGTATCGGCTATCCTAAAGCTATTGTTAAGCCTTCCCCTTTAAGCCTTTAGACTTGAGGTGCGTTTAATAAAGGCTTAATGACGGCATCGGTAGCGCAGTCGGATGCGCGTCTGCCTGGTGATCAGGAGGACGCGGGTTCGATACCTGCAGGGGTCGGCAACATTCTTTCGTGGAGATTGATCATGAAATCTTTTCTACGGTCATTCTCTGCATTCCGCTGATTCAAGAAAGGTAGTTCTCAGTTTCTGGCGAAAGAATTTGCACTGAACTGGTTAACCGCTTACGTATAAGCCTTTCCAGCAAAAGTGTGGATAGGTAAACTGACTGGCTCAAAAAATGACCTAAATATTGTTGACTGGGCCGTCCAACACAACTCCAACTCCAACCCAAACAAACGAAACAAAGGTTTCAAGGGGGAGGCTTAAAGTTCATATAAGCGAAAATAATCCCGCGACTGTCTTCAACATTTGCATATCGTATTTCAAGCTATGGGGCGAATTATTTGATATTTGAGATCGAGTTCAAATAAAGCATTGTAAACGACGAAATCGGCCCCCGCCCATCGGGGCTTGACGAAATAGATGGGCTGCATGATGCGTCCACGCAGAACTGAAACCGACACACGAGTACTGGTAAACCACTTAGAGGATCCAAGCCTGCCCAGGCAAGGTGGTGCGAGTCGGTCCGTCCATGCTTATAAACCCTATTGGTTTCATTGAGCGACTTGGCTTGAGATGTCATTTCATCTCAATGTCGGGTAAAAGTCCCACAAAATTGGACGCAACGTCTCCAAAATGATCCATACAGTGTTGACGGGGACGTTAAACCTCAAATCAAACAAACAAACGACGAAACATCTGTTTCGAGTTCATCATGTTAACAGACAAACCGGGGTTTTACAGGGGTATACGTTATTTTTCTTATATCTGTTCCAAGACAAAGGTTGTGCGTGCTCGTTAAAACCACCTCATATAGGTTGAGGTACTCGTTAGAACCGCCTCAATGAGGCGGTTCTAACGAGCACCTTCAACCTAGGTTTGCAGTATAAATAAGAAAACTGTCACGGATTTCCATCAGAAAAGTAACCATTTTGGAGAAATGAAAAAAATGCACTATGTCACACGGGTGTGTTCTCGTTTGTTATCATACCAGTCAGAGGCCACAGTAGTCGGATCATGGGGATAAGAATACATGCTCACATTTACAGAAAACATATAAAGTTAACTGTAAGGGCGCAGGGTTGTTCACACATCACTGACTACATTGACCCACACGGTGTCACATAATAATTCTGAGACCTCAAAAATGAACTATGATTGTCTTCAATATGATTGGACGATGGCGACGTTATGACGGCAATCACGCGCTTCAGCTATTTATAGAAAAAAATGCACGCAATTGTTTTCTTCGTTCTGTTTTAGCCCTCACATTACGAAAACACGCCTATACAAATACATGTACATTGTAAATTTTACCACTGAAAAATTAAAATTTTCAGATGAAAAATTTCGATAGTTTTCTAACTTTTGATCAAAACATATATTGTGGATACTCGTTAGAACCGCCTCGGCAAGGCGGTTCAAACAAGTACACACAATCTATTTTTTAGAAAAAATAAGAAAAATAATGAATACCCCCGCATACCCCAGTTTTATTGTATAAAAGTGGGGTGTAAGGGGGTCAAATTTAGATAGGCGTGTTTTAGGGATTCAAACCAGACATTTTCGCCACATACTGTATAGAAAATACGGTATATATAATGCAATAACGATAATTTATTTAACGTTCGTCGGAATATAAACAACATCGGATCGCCAGCAAAGTTACAATGAGACATAAAGGTTTCACTTACTGGATACAAACAAAGTTGAAGTGAGCGCGAATCGTTCGTAATCCGATAGTGAAAGTTGAATAAGTTACATTCATTTCTTAAATAAACATAAAAAATCTAATCTTAGAAAACGTCTGTACTGGAATACCACTGCACATTTTACTGCCTTGGACTGCATGCTCTTCTGGCAAGCTCGTATAATCATTTCACCTGTGTTTCAGGAGGTGGGTTTTCAGGATGTTCATATATTGGAAGTTCAGTAGTTGAATTCGATATGGTTGCTGTGTCATAAGAATAGCTTGGTTTTCCATACTCGTGTTCAACTTCACCTTTGACTTTGTACACCGTCTGGTATTGATGCTGCTTTCTTCTGTAAGTAAATCAGTGTAACAACGTAACCCCAATTTTCATAAATTGGTGTTTACATGGGCATACATTACTATCCTTAATTTTGCTCGACAATATTGATTGAGGGTGCTCGGTAGAACGGGTTCTAACAGGGAACCATTACGCAAACACGCCTATACAAATACATTGCCACCTTTATCGCCGAAAAAATGAACATATTTAGATGAAAAATTGTGGTATTTTTCTTATTTCTGCTCAAAATATAGATTTACCCCTGTAAACCCCAGTTTTACTATATAAAGGTGGGGTTCAAGGGGTCAAAATTATATAGGTGTGTTTTCGTGATGTCTCTCAACCAATGTTTGACTAAGCATAAGAAACACTATCGCAAATTTCATCTGAAAATGCTGGTTTTGAATATATGAATGGCAACACTGTAGAACACGGGTGTTATCTTAAGGTAGTACCATGTCTATGTAACGATTTGTAAAACTTTGATCATTTGATATGGCAAATATGTTAATATTTATGCTGAACAAATATGAGTAGCTTTTGTATACGCAAAAGCTAATTGTGAAAAATGTGAGCAGCTTTTGCAAATGCAAATGCAAAAGCTCCTCACATTTTGTTATTCTTATTTATTCAGCGAACTACGAGATTTATAGATATTGTTCCTGCACGTGCTAAAACAGTTAACAATTTGACCTTTAACGATGTCGTTAAGTTACAATGTTTTTAACAACACGGGCCCTGGACACCATTGTCGCTAATAACGCTGTTATTAGCTATTATAACGTTACAATTTGGTCTTTTAATAACTCAAGGTACATATGCTTATATTTTCTGAAAAAAAAAATGCAAATTATATTTTTCTTTTCTTTCTTTCCAACACAAAATGTGAGTATTACGAACAGTGTACTTGCTTGTCCATTTGACATTTCTGGCCACTATCGAGTTCGCTAAGCTAACGATGCTTGGAACAAAGGTAACAGGACACTTCGGCCCCAAAACCAACTCGGCCCCTAGACACTTTGGCCCCTAGACACCTCGGCCCCAAAACCACCTCGGCCCCACATAAAATTGAAACCCTAGACGGGTCGGCCCCTGGACACCTCGGCCCCTAGACACGTCGGCCCCATATACTAGACACTTCGGCCCCACTTTGCTTTTCACGGGGCTTCCACTTAAATAGGAGATCGGGTTGGATGCCCGATGATTTTTTTTTTTATTTTTATTTGCTGATTTGATTATTTTGATAGGGTGCCACGAATATTTGAACCTATAATATATATTTATTATATATTATAACGTTACTGAATAGAAAATCTATATGTCAATTTACAGTGTTTAAGAAGAATGGAAGAAACATTTGAAAATTCCCTTCTTTTATTTCAATGTATAATTCTAATTGCATTGCGGCATGCTTTAGAGCAGGCTCTTTTTTTCTACATTTCTGCTCTTTTGATCATCTATAGGCTTTTTTATTATCCGAAATAATTCCACATCGCTAAAATACTTTTTTAAATAAATTTCAACAAGAACATAATACCTAATTATCTTTACTTATTGGATGGAAATCTGGATGGATCGGTGGATGGGGCGTAAAACCAAAAAAAAAAAAAAAAAAAAAAATTCTGTTTCGTCAATCATGGTGATGATGGGGGATAATCTTATATTTGTTAACACATTTATATATTTATTTATTAATTAATTTATTTTTTTTTGGTTCGGTAGCTAAGTCGGATGCGCGTCTGACTGGTGATCAGGAGGACGCGGGTTCGATACCTACCGGTGTCGGAAACTTTATTTCGTGGAGATTGATTATGAAATCTTTTTTACGGTCATTCTCTCCCTTCTGCTGATTCAATAAGGGCAGTTGTCATTTTCTGACGAAAACATGTTAACCGCTTACGTATAAGCCTGCCCAGGATAAGTGTGGATATGTAAACTGGCCGGCTCGAAAATGAACTAAAATAGTGTTGACTTGGCCGTTAATCTCCAATACAAACAAACAATTTATTTATTTATTTATTTATTAGGTAATTTACAGTGTCCAGGTTCGCTGAACTAGAACTATCCTCGTAAGTTAACCAATTAATATAATGTATGCATGCAATGCAAAAACTGCATGAAAAACGGTGCAGATCCGGTCAGAGGGCAGAAGCAATCGAATCAGGATCTACACTGTTTGCAAAGTTAAGGTTTGTCGTGTTCAGCGGGGTAAGGATTAATGAAATTCAGGTTAATACACTATTTAGCAAAACGTTTTACAAGAACAATAAATTATTGGCTTAAATTAGTAAAGTGCGAAGCTCAATAAACAACCAGGCGTTGCTAATCCCTTTTCCCCAATAAAGAGATCCTTGATGATAAACAGATCATTGTTGTCAATTTTCACACATTTGATTGTCATTCCAGCTCGTATTAAAGACGGATTGTATACTTTATTTATTTATTTAATAGTCACATTTCTGATTATCAGCCACTCAACTTCTTCTGTGAAGATTTATTTATGTCGTTGTTTGTTACATTCTGTGTGTATCACTTGTGTCTTTTTATTTTGGATGGCCATATGGCCATTTTGTGGGAAAGTAACTGTCCTTATGGCCTTCCTTTCTTTAGGTTTCCATTGTGGTCTGGTCGCTTAATGTTTGTGTTTCTTTCCCTTTGGTGTCTTTGATGGGTGGAGTAAGTTAATTGTATCGATTCCTGATCTTTGTTTAAGACATAGATCAGCTCTAACTGTGATTTGTTGAGTAATAAATCACATTTGGAGGTCAGTTGAAAAGTAGACAAATCACAAGCGCGTAGCGCGCGTGATTTGTCTACTTACAACTGACCGACAAACTGTGATTTATTGCTCAACAAATCACAGACTAGAGCTGATATATTTCGATTCGAACACGCTGAAAATCGGCAATAATGTTGTTGTTTCTGTCAAAATCTCCCAACTTTTCGCCATTGTTAGAAGAAATCCCGCTAAAACTACCGACTGAAACACACGCATTTATATCCTTTTCTAACGTTTTCGATGCGATAATATGACGTTACACCGTCTAACGTCAAGGAAATCGACAAGTGACGTCATAAATTTACAGTTTTTAATGACGTCACTCGTCACGCTCTTCCGAGCTGTGATTTGTTGCAGAATAAAACACAGTTATTTTCCGTTGCCTATATAGGCGCGCTGTGTTAGAATTTACTTACACTTTGATACACGTATACTATATGTATATATCAGTGGCAAACAGTGTAGATCTGGATGTGCTCTGTGTGCAAAGTCTTCACTGCTCGTATTTGTGTAGGAATTGCTCAGTATGTTTCCATTGTTATTAATTTTCACACATTTAGAAATTCCTATTTGATTGTTATTTCAGCTCATATTTAAAGACGGAAGAAACAAATATACTGTATAATTTTTTTATTTATTTATTTATTTCTGACTATCAGACCCTCAAATTACTTGATGCATGTATATTGTATTCGTTTAAAATTCGCAAACTGAATGACAGTGTAGATCCAGATCAGATGGATCTGGATGTACACTGAGTGCAAAGTCTTCATGGCCCTATATATTTTGTAGAAAACGCTCATTAACTATCAGTATCAAATATTCACAATTAGAACAACCCGCTAAACCTCACTTTTCGTGGTGCTGACTCAAGGTCAACGTCACGGTTGAAGGCGGCGGGGCATAAGCTGTCCTTAGGAGTGTAGTCCAAGTTAACCTGAAAATGTCGTGTATGCGTTGTTATATTTATTATAAGCGTCTAATTGGTTGTTTGTTATTTTTTATATGAAATAAAAATAGCAATAAAATAATTTGATCTTATTTCCTAATAACTTAATAGAAGATTCCGTAAAACCAAAATTATATTACGAAAGGTTGAGTAAAAATTTTATTTCTTACTTCTGCTCGAAAACATAGATAGATCTTTGATACTGGTTCAATCCTTCTCAAGGAGGTGGTTCATCGCACATACCTGTTAACTTATATGAAAGGGATCTTCTATGAAATGACTAATTTGCATAAACATAGATTAATATTAAACTAGTTGTGATTAAAGATTGTCTCAGACGTATTCTGATCAGTCCTGCACATTGAGACGGTTCTAACCAGTTTGTTTGTTTGTTTTTTTTTTTATTATTGATTTGAGGTGTAACGTCCCCGTCAACACTGTAAAGGTCATTTTGGAGACGTTGCTTCCAATTTTGTGGGACTTTTACCCGACATTGAGATGAAATGACTTCTCAAGCCCTGTCGCCCAATGAAACCAATAGGGTTAATTAGCATGGACGGTCCGCCTCGCACCTGGACAGGCTTAGATCCTCTAAGCGGTTCACCAGTACTAGTGTGCGGGCGGGATTCAGCTCTGCGTGGAAGCATCATGCAGCCCATATATTTCTTCAAGCCCCTATGGGCGGGGTCGTGTTCTAACCAGTACACACAACCTGTGTCTGGGAGCAGTAATAAGAATTACGAAAACATGCCTATACAAATGCATTTTAAACTTTACCGCCGAAAAAACGAACATTATAAGAGGAAAAATTGTGATATTTTATTATTTCTGCTCAAATAAGAAAAATAAGGTTTACCCCTGTAAACCCCAATTTTACTATATAAAAGTGGGATTCAAGGGGGTCAAAATTACACATTTCGAAAACACGCCTATACAAATACATTGAACACTTGGACTGTCGAAAAACGAAACTTTTAAGATGAAAACTTGTGAGGCGGTTCTAATGGGTACCCACAATCCTTAGTTTAGAACAAATACGAAAAAAAAGGTTTACCCCTGTTTACCCCAGTTTTACTATATAAAAGTGGGGTTCAAAATTATATAGGCGTGTTTTCGTGATGAAGGCGTGTCTTCGTGATGTAAATAATGTATGCCCCTATGAGCCCCAGTTTTCCCCATATAAACTGGGGTTGAGCGGGGTCTTCATTACACGGGCTTGTTAACATGACGTTTTGTTTGTTAGATTTGACGTTTAACGCCCCAATCAACACTATCTCGGTCATTTTGGAGACGTGGCCTCCAATTTTGTGGGAATTTTACCCGATATTGAGATGAAATGACTTCTCAAGCCCTGCAGCCCAATGAAACCAATAGGGTTTATAAGTATGAACGGTCCGACTCGCACCGTTTTTCCTGGCCAGGCTTAACACGTCTAAGTGGTTTACCAGTACTTATGTCACAGGCTGTCGGTTTCTCTGTCGGTCCTAATATGCGGGGCCGATTTTAACATGATATAAATGCCCATACCCTAACAGATATCAAAAGTGGGGCCGAGGTGTCTTTGGGGCCGAGATGTCTAGGGGCCGAGGTGACAGTGGAGCCGAGGTGTCTAGGGCCGAGGTGACTAGGGCCGAGGTGTCTAGGGCCGACTTGGTTTTGGGCCGACCTTTCTAGGGGCCGAGGTGGTAGTGGGGCCGAAGTGTCTGGAAATCGGAACAAATAGGCTCTTGATATGTTAGAATAGTTCATATACACGTAAGAGGACAAGTAAATAAGTAAACCGTATATTCAATTTCCAATTAACGGGAACAACCAAGATTTGTATGCCTTGTTTCAATACATGTTTTAGGCAGGACGGCAAAATTGCACCGCTATCATGTCATTATAGCCCCGCTTTGAAAAAGTGGGGCTATATTGGATTTGCCATGTCCTTCTGTCATTCCGTAATTCCGTGATTCCGTTAATTTGTGTTGGCTCCATAACTTTGTATCTGCTTAACATATTTTCATGAAACTTCACACAAATGTTAAACACCATAAGACAATGTGCAGAGCGAAGGAATTATACCTGTGGATTGCCTACTTTTGGAGTCATTGCCCTTTGAACATTTTCCGTAATTCCGTAATTCCGTAATTCCGTGATTCCGTTAATTTGTGTTGGCTCCATAACTTTGTATCTGCTTAACATATTTTCATGAAACTTCACACAAATGTTAAACACCATAAGACAATGTGCAGAGCGAAGGAATTATAACTGTGGATTGCCTACTTTTGGAGTTATTGCCCTTTGAACATTGAAAAATGGCAATTTTAATTGTGTCCGCTTCATAACTCGAAAACCGTTTGAGATATTTTTAGGAAACTTCACACAAATGTTCAGCACTATGAGACGATGTGCAGAGCGCAGGAACCATAACTCTGCATTGCTTATTTTCGGAGTTATTGCCCTTTGAACATTGAAAAATGGCAATTTTAACAGTGTCCGCTTCATAACTCGAAAACCGTTTGAGATAATTTCATGAAACTTCACACAAATGTTAAGCACTATGAGACAATGTGCAGAGCGCAAGAACCATAACTCTGGTTTTCGTATTTTCTGTGTGTCTGTCTGTGTGTCTGTCTGTGTCTGTTAACAATTTTCGTGTCCGCTCCCGGATGATAACTTTAAAACCCATTCACATATTTTCATGAAACTTCACACAAACATTAAACACCATGAGATGGTGTGCAGAGTGCAGGAACCATAACTCTGGATTGCCTAATTTTTGAGTTATTTCCCTTTGAATATTGAAAAATATCAATTTTAGCCGTCTTTGCTCGATAACTCAGAAACCGTTTGAGATAATTTTATGAAACTTCACACAAATGTAAAGCACCATATTACGTGTGCAGAGCGCAGGAACCCAAACTCTGGATTGTCTACTTTTTCAGTTATAGGCTTTTGAATATTAAAAAATGGCAATTTTAACTATGTCCGCTCCATAACCGTTTCTGATATTTTCATGAAACTTAAAATAAATGAAAAGCACCTTGAGATGATGTGCAGAGTGCAGGAACCATAACTCTGGTTTGCCTACTTTAGGAGTTATTGCCCTTTGAACATTTAAAAAGGCAATTTTGACTGTGTCGGCTCCATAACTCACAAACCATTTGAGATATTTTCATGACACTTCACACAAGTGTAAAGCACCATGAGACAATGTGCAGAGCGCAGATTTGCCTACTTTAGGAGTTATTACCCTTTGAACATTGAAAAATGGAAGATGAAATTTAGTATAAACATGGACATTCTGGTAATGTATCATGCTCATTGAAATGAGGGACACGGGCTCACAACTCTTAGAGTTTTTCCAGATAATGTAAAATTTTCAACAGTTATTTCTTGTTCACTCATAAGATATTGAACGCCAAACATGGCTAGCGTGCGAAAGCAAGCTCTTCGTCCAAAGTTGAGTACCGTGCTGTAATTTGGTACTTGTATGTGAGGAAACAAAAATGCGAGTTGACCAATATTTATGGGTATTCTGCACCATCTTATGCACAAGGTAAAATCTTGGGTTGTGGAATTCAAACGCGGTAGGACTCTCTAGAAGACGAAACCCGGTCTGGACGCCCATCAGATGCCACCGATGAAGAAAATGTGTAACAAAGTACATAATCCGAAGTACTCCGTTCTAATAATTTTACATGATCGCTTGGGTATGCGCAAGCTAACAGCCCGTGGGGTCCAAAAATCCCATAGCGACGAGCAAATGGCAACCAGACCTCCAGTATGCAGCGCATTGTTGAAGCAGTTTATGTCAAAGAAGGATGATTTTCTATCATGTCTGGTGACTGTAAATGAGACCTGGGTTCATTATTATGAGCCAGAGAATAAAACCCAAAGTATGGGCCAGAGAATAAAACCCAAAGTCGCCAGTGGGTAGGGCCGGGGTCTCCAAGGCCAAAGAACTTCAAAACGCATCCCTCTGCTGGCAAGGTGATGGTAACTGTATTTTGGGATGGACAAGGCGTTATTATGTTTGACTTTCTAGCAAACAAAAGCGTATTATGCAAATTTGCCCGACCAGCTGAGAACTGCGATCCGTGAAAAACGCCGAGGTAAACTCTCTAAAGGGATTCTGTTCCGACAGCACAATGCAATAGTCCATACTTGCAAAATTACAATGGATGCTGTTGAGCGGAATGGCTACGAGTTAATAACGCATCCCGCCTATTATCCGGACTTAGCTCCTAGCGACTATTTCCAATTTTCCAAACTTGGAAAAAGATATCCGTGGGCGTCATTTCCGGTCCAACGAAGACGTCGTGTCGGCAGTTGAGGAGTGGGTCGGATACAAGGACCCTGGCTTCTTCAGTTCTGGGCTGATGGCAATGGAACAGCGTTGTTCCAAGTGTATCATTCAAGTGGATAATTATATCGAAAAGAGAAGATATCGATCTCACCCAGAAATAAGTTAGGCTGGTTTTATATTGAATCGCCCTCGTAATATCTATAATCGACGGCTTTGTCCACGATCTTGCAGAAAGCATTTTCAAGTAAAACAAGAGGTTTCGCAGGTCAATGTAGCTCGCAGGTTTCGTGCTTTATGTAATATGTTTCCTCAGTAACATACAGAAATTTTTCATAACATTTGTTATAAAAAGTACATATACAGTGAAATTCCGCTATTAACACCGCCTAAAATTAAGACTAGTTCTGTTTAAAAAGCTTATTTAGTTTGTTGCAGTTATTCTTTCTTTTTTTTCTCTATACTGTGTCCTTTGGTGAGAGACCACATTTGGGACTGTTCAAAAGTGGTCATAAAGACCACTTTTGAACAGTTCCAAAGGTGGACTTAATATATGAATTTTACTGTACTCTTAACATAATTGCTATTCCATCTGGCCAGCGACTACGAGGTTATCAATATTGATCATTCGTCAAGAGGGTTCTAATTAGCTGCTTTAATATATGGTTTTGGCAAAAATACAAAACATATACATTAATGAAATAAGCCAATTTACTTTATATAGATGATGCTTCCACGCATAGCTGAAACCGACCGCACATGAGTACTGGTTAACTGCTTAGAGGATCTAAGCCTGCCAAAGGCAAAACGGCGCGAGTCGGACCGTTCATGCTTATAAACCCTGTTGGTTTCATTGGGCGTCAGGTCTTGAGATGGCATTGCATCTCAGTGTCGTGTAAAAGTCTCACAAAATTGGGAGCAACGTCTCCAAAATGACCTATACAGTGTTGACCAAGACGTTAAACCTCAAGTCAAAAAAACTTTTCTTCATATAGAGTTGGATTTACATGTGCCATGACATTTCCTACCGGCCCCTATAGCTCAGTTGGTAGAGTGTCCGCTCCGGGGAACGGGAGGTCACGGGTTCGATCCCGGGCCGCGACATACCAAAGTCGATAAAACGGTACTAGCTGCTCCTCGATTGGCACTCAGATTTACGGGGTAGAGCTAGGACTGGTCGACCCAGTGTCAGGATAATGTGACTGGGTGTGGTATCATGTAATGTGTCTGGGACATGATACTTCAGTGAGGCAGCGCTATAAAAGTGAGCATTGAGCTCCCTGTCGCAACCAGACACCGCCGTGATATGACTGAAAAAATGTTGAAAGCGACGTTAAACCCGAATTCACACACACACACACACACACACACACACACACACACACACACACACACACACACACACACACACAGTGCCATGACATTTCCAATTAACGGGGTTAGTAAATCCCAATTCAATACTTGTTTTGATATTTATTTGACAGTCGACATAAATTTGGGATAATTAATGGTCTTTTACTGCTGCTATCCTCGTGAACATTGAAAATAAAGCAATCACAGGTACCGGAACAAAACTGTTCGGTATTGAATTGGTTAATCAATATGGGACATTGATAAACAATGTAGACCCAGATCAGAAGTCACATAACGTGTCGTTTGAGCAAGGCCTACACTGTTTCCTTTAAGAACATGGACTTACGGTTTCAACAAACTAGGCTCAGTCCAAGTTAAAAATTTGAAAATATGTAGTATTACAGTGGAACCTCCGTCACTCGAACAAGAGAGCTCAGTTACTACAGCTGAGTAGAACTCGCACTTTGATTCGTAGCGATTGTTTCCATTTCTCCAGATGAGAGCTCTTGATGGGTGATTTAAGGGGATCTTTTCTTATTTTATTCTGCAAAAGGTACCTTGTGATGTCATAAGAATCGCCTCGGCGGGGCGATACTTATGAGAAAACACAACATACCTTTTAATCATGAGATTGTTTGATTTGAGGTTTAACGTCCCCGTCAACACTTTATAGGTCATTTTCAGACGTTGCTTCAAAATTTGTTAGACATTTTCCTGACATTGAGATGAAATGACATCTCAAACCCTCTCGCCAAATGAATTTTGTTTGATTTAAGGTTTAACGTCCCCGTCATTGTATAGGTCATTCTGGAGACGTTGCTTCCAATTTTGTGGGACTTTTACCCGACATTGAGATGAAATGACATCTCAAGCCCTGTCGCCCAATGAAACCAACAGGGTTTATAAGCATGGACGGTCCGACTCGCACCGCTTTGCCTAGGCAGGCTTAGATCGTCCAAGCGGTTAAAGCAGTACCCGTGTGACGGGTCGGATTCAGCTCTGCTAGGAAGCATCGCCAATGAATCCAATAGGGTTTTATAAGCTTGGACGGTCAGACTCGCACTGGACAGGCTTAGATCCTCTTAGCGGTTTACCAGTTCTCGTGTGCGATTGATTTCAGCTCTGCGCGGAAGCATCATGCAGCCGATCAATTTATTCAAGCCCCGATGGGTGGGGACCGTTTTTTCTAGTAGGGATGAATTTCATTTTTGTGGATTTATCGATGTGTCACGCATACCATGACTTCATGAAGCCCAAAGGACTTTATGCTTAGTTTGTGAGTGATTCGCCCGAGTTATCCACAAAAATGATAAATCATACCTTATCGAAATGTTAAAAATGTCAGCAAATAAGTAATTAATTGTTTGATTGATTGACTGATTGAATTGGGTTTTAATGTCCCCGTCATCACTATTTAGGTAGTTTTGTAGACGTTGTTCCCAATTTGTTATATTATTTTTATCCGGCAAAAAGTTTAATATGTAGGGTCGGTCCGACTCGCAACCATTTGCCTGGGTAAACTTAGACCCCTAAGAGGTTTACCAGTACTCATGTGCAGAGACGGTTTCAGCTCTGCGTGGAAAGTCTACTTCTTCAGGACCCGATGGGCAGGGGCACCCAAAACAAATATTAGGAATTATTTCGAAAGTGTAAGAATGTATTTACCAACGGCCAAGGCGGAATTATTATTCGATTGGAAACTGCCATTTTTGAAAGAAACCCAAGCGAAAAAGTAACGTCGTCATTACATTCAGTTTATTTGCGTGTTCAATAGTTTCTCATCCTTTGATCGAGCGCTGTTATAAAACAAAATAATGTCAACTCATAAACAATGACATAACATGTGGGTTATAAACGTGCTCTTTTGCGTCGCGTTATATTACTACCCGCCACTGTGTGAACTTCCTCGTGGAATTTCTCGAAGTTTAAAACTTTTATTTCAACCAATCAAATCGCTCGAAATATACATAACATCACGAAAACACGCCTTTATAATTTTGACCGTATTGGACCCCACTTTTATAAAATAAATCTTGGGTTAAAGGGGGTAAACCTTATTTTTTTATTTCTGTTTACAAATTTAGATTGTGGGTACTCGTTAGAACCGCCTCGATGAGGCGGTTCTAACAAGTACCATCAAACTATATTTTGAGCAGAAATAATAAAAATATCACATTTTTTCATCTTAAAATTTTCGTGTGTTTTTTTTTCTCGGCGGTGAAGTTTACAATGTATTTGTGTTGGCGTGTTTTCGTAATGTGATTGAGAAATGGAATTATGGAAGGCCAAAAATATTTGCCAAAGTCATTCCAGTCAGGTCTACTGACATGGCTCTATGAAAAGCCCTAAATGGCTGCGACTATCCCTACCTCGAACAATTTTAAATTACGAAAACTCGCCTATACAAATACACGGCAATATTTTTAGCCAAAAAAACGAAGATTTTATGATGAAAGAGTGATATTTTTCTTTTTTCTGCTCAAAATATAGATTGTGAGCTCGTTAGAACCGCCTAGTGGATATTTCATTATTTATGATGAAAGAGTGTGATATTTTTTTTTTATTTCTGCTCTTAAATATAGATTGTGGGTACTCGTTGGAACCGCCTCGATGTGGGTACTCGTTAGAACCGCCTCGTCGAGGCGGTTCCAACGAGAACCCACAATCTATATTTTAGAGCAGAAATAAGAAAAATAAGGTTTACCCCTGTAAATCCCAGTTTTACTGTATAAAATTGGTGTCTGATATAGGCGTGTTTTCGTGATGTATACAGTTTCTAAAAAGCCATATGTTATATTTGACACTGTATTCTGTCATTAACAATATGTAATATCTACTCGAATGTGCATAAAACATAAAAAAAAAATCTATACATACAGGTGTTATGTGCATTTACCCGCTGCATCAAGGTTCTATTTGCCAAATAGCACCTTGATGCATTTCCCAAACTTGTCTATTCTCATTGAAACTGTTCGTGCATTACAGTGTTTGTTAGTTTGTTTGATTGAGGTTTAACATCCCCGTCAAGACTGTAAAGGTCATATTGGAGACATGGCTTCCAATTTTGTGGGACTTTTACCCGACACTAAGATGAAATGACATCTCAAGCCATGCCGCCCAATGAAACAAACGGGGTTATAAGCATGGACTCGCACCGCTTTGCCTGGACAGGCTTAGATCCTCTAAGCGGTTTACCAGTACTCGTGTGCGTGGAAGCATCATACAGTCCATCTTTTTCTTCAAGCCCCGATGGGCGGGGGCCGCATTAGAGTGCAAATTGTCATATAGCACCTTTTATATTCAAATGCTACGAAAATTTTATGCATGTATCAAAGTGCTATTTGACTTAAAAGAGGCACACCTTCTCATTATATGAATCTTTCAATGTACAAATAGTGTTGTTATTAGAATTCTATGACACGGTATATCTAATTGTCGGTAATTTACAAATACCTTGGGCCAGTTGTTGAAAGCCTCCTTAGCTTAATAAGCTCGTTAGTAGTCAAATTGTTAACCATTCTAGCAAGTATAATATCTAAACTTTTGTTATTTTTGCTGAACAAAATGTGAGCAACTTTTGCATTTGCAAAAGCTGCTCACATTTTTTCAGCAAAAATATTATTATTTTCACCATATTGAATGATCCAAGTTTTAACGCTAACGACGTCGTTAGTTTTGAACAACTGGCCCCGGATGTTAAAGAAGTAGAACTTTGAAGCCTGTTTTCTCGAAAACTTAAAACGTCGAATAGCACCTTGATGCTCTAAGGGGTCGATTGTTTCTTACCTGACACATACAATAACAACAATAAGCATCGTGAGGGCGAAGCCAACTCCAAGAATGATTTCTGAAAATAACAACACCTGTTTACTAAAACACTGTCCAATACATTACGATAACACATTCGTGTCATCACGAAAACATGCCTATATAATTCTTACCCCCCCCCCCCCCACTGGGGTTTACAGGGACATTTTATTTGTCATATTTTCGCCCCAAAATATAGATTTTCGGTATTCGTTAGAACCACCTCGATGAAACCGCCTCGATGAGGCGGTTCTAACGTGTACCCACAATCTATATTTTGAGCAGAAATAAGAAAAATATAACAATTTTTCATCTGAAAACTGTCGTTTTTTTTCGGTGGTAAAATTTACAATGTATTTGTATAGGCGTGTTTTCGCAATGGATATAGTGCAATCTTCCATACCTCCATAAAGGTCATTTTTCTGATTGAAAATTTTAATATTTTTCTTATTCACAGTCAAAACGGAGATTGTGGGTGCTCGTTAGAACCGCCTCATTGAGGTACCCACACTCTTTGTCGTGGAGCAGCAATACGAAAAAATGTATACCCCATACACTCCAGTTTTCTCTATATAAAGTGGGGTTAAGAGGGTTGTTCATTTCACGGTGAGAGAGGATTGACTTTTAAACAAGATAATTCAGAAGTTATGGATGGGGGTAATGTATACGGACACATCCCGTACTGCCAACGAGGCGTCCCACTGAAGTGCTCGTTGCTAAAACCACTAAAGGGTACCCACAGCCAGAATCGGCATTGCAGGTAACATTTTTCTGTGCAATAAATACCGTTGTAAGCCCCAGTTTCATTACGAAAACACGCTTATATTAATACATTGTACATTTTACCACCTAAAAAACGAAAATTTTAGATGAAAAATTGTGATATTTTTTTCTTATTTCTGCTCAAAATATAGAGTGTGGGTACACGTTAGAACCGACTCATTGAGGCCGCGGTTCTAACCAGTGCCCACATTCTATATTTTATAACAGAAATAAGCAAACTATGGTTTACCCCTGTAAACCCCAGTTTTACTGCCATAATTATATAGCCGTGTTTTCGTGATGATATAGCGAAATATGCGTTTACACAACGCTACACAATTAGTCGCATATTTGCACTCAAAAACACAGGTTGTTCGCACTCGGTAGAACTTCATCAATGAGGCGGTTTTAACGAGCAACAACAGTCCTTTTTGGAAGCAGATAAAAAAGGAAACTGACATTACGTTTGCTTAATGAGAAGATTTCTTTTTTTGCCGCAATAAAAGAACACATTTATACGACAACAAATAGATGTGGTTTTCTCATGGAGACAACGGCATCAGATCATTCGCCTCTGAAGTTAGTGAAACCAAAACACCAGTTCAACATTCATGTTTTACTACATGAACACGTTTGTATTGAAACATGTAAAAATGAAGCATATAGCTATTCTTCCGCCAACTGTCATACTAACCATCAGCGCGTGGCTTATCTGAACATAAAACATACGTTGTGCGGCCGCTGGGAGCTATGTTCCTTCGGGCGTGGGGGCATATAAAGGAGAATAACTTTTGAACCATTTGATTAAGACATTATAACCCTGCTCAGGAACCACGTTTAGCGAACTTCGACTCACTGATTTGTCTTACCAAAAGCGAATAAAAGTACAGTTATTCCAACCTGTACGGTATTGATGCTTACGGGTACTTAGTATATTTACCCATAAATGTCAATTGTTCCAATACTTGGACATTCGGAAACAGTTAAGACTGATTAGAGTCCACATAATGCAACGTCTGACCAGTTTATTCATTATTTGCATAAAGTACCATTCCGAAAACATGCCTATACAAATACATGGTAACCTTTATCGCCGAAAAAATGAAAATTCTGCTCAAAATATACATTGTGGGTACTCGTTTGAACGGCCTCATGGAGGCGGTTCTAATGTGTACCCACATGCCACATCGAGGCGGTTCTAATGAGTGCACACACCCATTATTTTAGAGCAGAAATAAGAAAGTAAGGTTTACCCCTGTAAACCACAGTTTTTTGTTTTTTTTTTTTTTTTTTGCAATATAAAAGTGGTTGAGGGGGGGGGATAAAATTATATAGGCGTGTTTTTCGTGATGGAACTTGATTTAAAATTCACAGCTTATTGAATAAACGTGACAACACATTTTGTAATTATAAATCTCGAAAGCGGGTGACTAACTGCGTTCGATGTCGGCCAGTAAAGGATTGCTTAGTCACAGAGAAGCGAACTAACGCTATTTAACCCTTTTAACCCTGTATACCGGGACAGACCCCGCGGTGGTAATACATTCATTATGATAACTCACCCGTGCGACATAGTGCTTTTTCATATCTCCAAAATGGCTACTTTTCTGATGAAAATCCTTCATATTTTTCTTATAAATGCTCAAAACATAGGATGTGGGTGCTCGTTAGAACCGCCTCATTGAGGCGGTTCTAACGAGTACCCACAACCTATGTTTTGGAGCATAAATAAGAAAAATACCTAATACCCCCGTAAACCCCAGTTTTCTCTATATAAATTGGGGTTTAGGGGGGTCTTCATTTCACGGACGTGTTCACGTGATGGTACCTATGCAAACCTTGTAGCTCCAGATAAGACGGCACGTAGCGAGCCGTCTCGCCAGAATCTACATTACACTGTTTGCAACCATGTCCAAGTTAGAAGTGTTCAGAAACTCAGGGATGAAAGGGTAATATCTCGAACCAGTTATATAAATATCCCCTGAAAGCGCATAGACAAAATAGTCTCGGAGTATTGTTTTAAGAACTAGCTTTTCTGTGCCAATTTATTTGTAAAAGATAATTAGCATGTTAAGTATTTAGAACTTTTCCGAAGTTCCATGCTCATCCCAGTACGGTCATGTTTGGTCTTAAGGACTATTTTTATTAAGTGTATGTTCGGAGAAGCGGAAGCGCTGTGGTTGGGTCCAGTGTTGGATATAGAATTGCGTTGACATAGAAACTCCGATAATGTAGGAATGTACAATTACGCCCGAGCGAATTTGGAGTAGTTCCAACTTTTCCTCCACAGAGTGTTGCTCAGTAACAAACAAACCGCGTGTGTATTACGAAAAGCAGAATTGTATCCTTTGTTTTCACTGACGTCACGACCAAGTACACAAATACCCATAATGCCGCGCGCGCAGCCATTTTGATTCCCTAGCAACTGTCATAAATACTCAATAATCGTGCATAAATGTACCGGCGAATGTACAAAAAAAAAAAAAACTATATAAAAAAAACCTTATGAGATTCAAGATGACCCCTATATATGAACTCTGTTGAATATATATGAATAATATATATGAATTACAAGACCCTCTCTCCCACCCCCATTTTCGTAATTGGACTTCATCTGTTCATAGAGAGAATGATTCCTATCTGTCCGTCCATCCGACCGCCCATCTATCTATCTATCTATCTATCTATCTATCTATCTATCTATCTATCTATCTATCTATCTATCTATCTATCTATCTATCTATCTATCTATCTATTCTATCTATCTATCTATCTATCTATCTATCTATCTATCTATCTATCTATCTATCTATCTATCTATCTATCTATCCCACCGGCCCCGATAGCTCAGTTGGTAGAGTGTCCGCTCCAGGGAACGGGAGGTCATGGGTTCGATCCCGGGCCGCGACATACCAAAGTCGTTAAAAATGGTACTAGCTGCTCCTCGCTTGAAACTCAGATTTACGGGGTAGAGCTAGGACTGGTCGACCCAGTGTCAGGATAATGTGACTGGGCGTGGTATCATGTAATGTGTCTGGGACATAATATTTCAGTGAGGCAGCACTATAAAAGTGAGCATTGAGCTCCCTGTCGCAACCAGACACCGTCGTGATATGAGTGAAAAAAATGTTGAAAGCGACGTTAAACCCGAATTCACATACACACACACCGGTTACTGATAGAAAAGATCAGACTTTTGCATAAATGGGTTAATTATCTATAGAATCTAGACGTGAATCATGGGTTGAGCTTGGCAAACAGTGTTGACCAAGATTAAACGCTCAAAACGCTTAAAACTGGAATTTTTATGGGATATATGAAACAGTTTAGGGGCCTATATCTCAGTCCGCAGGCCCCGGTAGCTCAGTCGGATGCACGTCTGACTTGGAATCAGGAGGACGCGGGTTCAAGACCTGCCGAGGTCGGCAACATTCTTTCGCGGAGATTGATCATGAGATCATCTCTACGGCCATTCTCTCCCTAACACTGGTTCAAGAGGGGCAGTTTCTGGCAAAAGAATGTGCAATGTTCTTGTTAACCGCTTACCTATAAGGATAGGTAACCGCTCAATATGGCCTAAATAGTGCTGCCTGGGACATTAAACTCCATATCAAAAAAAAAAAAATATCTATGGACTATTTTCTCGGTCTACAATCAGAGACAATCGATCCACCGGTATTCTCGGTGGTTTGATTTGTAAAAAGAAAATGGGGAGATTCAATGCAACTGGGACATGTTTTCCTTTTAAGCCTTGTGGTGTTGTGGTTATGCTACTCGCCTTGAAAACCAGGGGTCGCAGGATCGATCCCGGGATTCACCAGACTTTTGGATGAGTCTTTAAACCGAGGTCCCGTCTCCGAAAGGAAACAGAAGCCTCTATAGTGTAGTGGCTACGCACCAGTGGCCGTTGGTTCGATCTCCCAGACATTTAGGATAAGTCTTTTAATGGAGGTCGCGTCTCCGTATGACCTTAGTTGATGGTGAAACGTAAATCTCTCCACTGCTGTCGGTCATGTCTGATCATGAAGAGAATGCGGGTTTGAGGTTAGGCACAAAAGTTAGCAAAATAAAACTTTCTTTTCTTCATTTGCATAGCACCAAAGGGCCCCAGCCCTTCAGGGCTTTGCGATAAAGATTGGGCTGCATGGTGCTTCCACACAGCTGACACCAATCGACCATTCTTATACTGGTAAACCGCTCCCAGACAGGGTGGTGTAAGTTGGACTGAACCAAATACCCAAAATTGTGTATTACTTTGTCCGTCAAATCCAAGATTTTGTTGTTGGCTTAAGTCCTACAATACCTATGGGGTAGATGGCAGCTTTGCTTGCCTGTGCCTTCTTCAGTCAGTTTCTGCGTTTCTTCGCCTTTGTAAGTTATAATTTTAGGCAGTTTAAAAAACTCACAAATTTAGGGGTGTCAGGTTTTGTGTTTTTTTTCCAAAAATATTTGGAACTTGGCTGAAAATTTTGCATACGTGTAGGCCCTGATTAGACGCCGCGTTCTGTGGCGTCTGATTTGGACCTGCACTATTTGTCAGGGAAATGGATTAAAGCAGGGTATACATCTTTTTTTAATAGTATTTTTGCCCTGTCTGTTAAAAAATTTCAGAGACAAATTTTCATTGCTGCTAGTTGATAGGGAAGTTTGTAATGCTTTTGATTGTGTTTTTTTTTTTTTGTGTGGTGACTTAGAGATATCAAAACTTTAGGTGCGCCATGTCACCGTACTGCACCACAGGAGCTTGAAGTTGCTGGCTTTTCAGTTATTTTTAAAATTTTCCTTATGTAACGATTTCGAAGATCGTAGAGACTATATTCTGATGGCGTAAGTATCAACTTCAAGTACCTGTGCGGACTGCACCGTACATAAGCTAGGGAAACAAAATGGCGGACGGGCCGGTGCACATATTTTGATGACGTCACAAAATAACAACGGATAGAAATCCATAGAAAGTGTTGAAACTCAAGGGCAATAAAACATGTAATGGCATACGGAATAACAACATCGTAAATAATATCGATAATTTCCACCGGTTTCTGAAAAGTGTGACTCTATCGTTTAAGATAAAAGACATACCTGCCATTTCCCATTTCCGCCAGTTTACTAGTCTACTTTCGGAACTTGCTGCTCCCCCCCCCCCCCCCCTGAAAAGGGGTCTGCTTTAAAGGAGGGAATTCATTTATAAATCAAGCCTGTCTAGGATTGGCCATACTGTTAAAGGAAAGATTTTTTATAAGAGTAGATCTTAATAGACAAGAGAGACAAATTTGTTTGGAAAAGTCGTCTCCCCTGAAGATTGTCCATTCGCTTTTAAGGTAGCATTGCACTAAATACTGGCAGGTACCGGGTTTTATCACTATTGGACCGAGCTTTTAGTTGCGTTCTTAATACCAAACTTGCTTCCATTGGATATATATCCCATGTTTTATTTCAATGTGAGAAAATGATTGGTATAAGGGACTAAAATGGTGCATATTTTATAAATATATCTGCAAACTCAAAGAAATGTTTGCTGATTTTACATGGTCACCCCTCCTTTAAAAATGTTGGTTTGTATTTACTCCGTTCTAGTAGGTAAACAAACATGGTTGACAGTAACTTGAAAAGGAGCAGGTCAACATGTGGATTTTTTCTCATTCACTTGTTGAGCTAGGATGGCTCTATAAACAAGTAAGGTTTGAAATGTTTAGTATGTGTAGTTTTTGTGGGAGCAGGTGAAAGGTTACTATTGTCGCCTACGGAAAACATTTAGTGGAAAGCTCCCTTAATACACTTTCAGGGAAAGCCATTGTCAAACCATTTATCTCTGATACCAAGAGGGCTCAGTTTTGAAGGAAACAGTCATCAAGAAAACACGCGTATATAATTTTGACCCCCTTGGATCCCCATTTTATACACTAAAACTTGGGTTTACAGTGGTATACATAATTTTTCATATCTCTGCTCAAAAACATAGAACTTTGGTACTCATTAGAACCGCCACGCCGAGGCGGTTCTAACGAGTACCCACAATCTATGTTTTAAGCAGAATATGAAAAATATTGGATTTTTTTTTCTGAAAATTTGCTATTTTTGGTGGTCAAATTTTCAATGTATTGAATAGACATGTTTATGTAATGTTTCCAATACGAACATACCTTTTTTGAGTGCATCACGAAAACACGCCTATATAATCCTGACCCCTTTGAACCCCCACTTTTATATAGTAAAACTTGGGTTTACAGGGGTAAACCTTATTTTTCTTATTTCTGCTCTAAAATATAGATTGTGGGTACTCGTTAAAGCCGCCTCGATGGGGCGGTTCTAACGTGTACCCTCAATCTATGTTTCGAACAGAAATATGAAAAATATCCGGATTTATATCTGAAAAACAAATCAGTTTTTGTTAGAAAAAAATTACCAACATATTTGCATAGGCGTGTTTCCTTAATGGGCTGTAGTGGAGTTGTTTTTATTTTCATTATACGGTCCTTTCAAACTCAGTTTACTTATGTCAAGCCGATAATTGTTAAGTGGTAGGTTAAAACTGGAGTACCGAAAAAAAAAACTGCTTAAGCTTCCGTTGCGGAACTGGGCTTCTATCTTGTGACCGGGCTACAGCCCGACAGGAAAGTTGATGAGTGTCTTTGTTATTATAATCTGGCGGAAATGCATCAGGAATATTTTTGCACTAATTTAAAAGCTGTTTATTACCAAAGAAAATGGGCATCTCACTTGGTCCGTTTACATGCTGTCAGAAGATCGTCAGTGTTACATCATGCTGAAAAAAAATAACAAGCATTGCAAAACGAAGATGAAGTCGAAAAAAACAACAAAAAAAAACAACAGTAGTTCCATCACGAAAACATGCCTATAAAATTTTGACACCTTGAACCCCACTTTTATATAGTAAAACTGGGGTATCTGGGGGTATACCTTATTTTTCTTGTTTCTGCTCCAAAATATAGATTGTGGGTACTCGTTGGAACCGCCTCGATGAAGCGGTTCTAACGAGTGCCCACAATCTATATTTGGAGCAGAAATATGAAAAATATCACAATTATTCATCATAAAATTTTTATTTTTTTCGGCGATAAAGGTGGCAATGTATTTGTATAGGCGTGTTTGCGTAATGATTCCAACTGGCTGCTCGAATGTGGTAATTAAGTTAAAGCACACTTGAAGTGTCCGTAGTATAGTGGTTAAGCTACTGTCCTTATAAGTCAGGGGATGTGATTCGATTCTTGGCTTTTCCAGCCCTTCGATTGAGTCTTTAAACCAAGGTCAATATGACCTTAGTTGTTGGCGGGACTATGCCAGCAGCGAGTGACCGTAAAGCACTGACAGTACTGTTGAAAAGTTGATAAAATATCCTGAAAGTGGACTTTTCCATGGGAGCTGTGGGTTAATTGTATCGATTCCTGATCATTGCCTCCACTTCTATTTTAACTGTTTCGTTTAATTAATAAATATGTTCTGTTATATTATTTTTTTATTACTTTTTTGGCAAACATTTTAGAACCTGATCAGAGCCACGTTCTGCAGTCACTGTCAGATCTGGGTTTTGTTTGCTTTGAGGTGTAACGTCCCCGTCATCACTGTAAAGGTCATTTTGGAGACGTTGCTTCCAATTTTGTGGGACTTTTACCCGACATTGAGATGAAATGACATCTCAAGCCCTGCCGCCCAATGAAACCAATAGGGACGACTCGACTCCCGCACCGCTTTGCCTAGGCAGGGTTAGATCCCCTAAGCGGTTTACCAGTACTCGTGTGCGTGTCGGTTTCAGCTCTGCGTGGAAGCATCATGCAGCCCATCTATTTCTTCAAGCCCCGATGGGCGGGGGCCGTCAGATCTGGGTAGTCACTATTTTCCAATAATCCAGATTTGCTTGTCGCGCACAAATGAATCTACAATTATTTTAGAATATATTTTAAACGCAGATTTCATTTTAACAGTAATTTCATTGTGATTACACAGACATATTAGTCCGCCCCCGCCCATCGGGGCTTGGAGAAATAGATTGGGCTGCACGACGCTTCCACGCAGAGCTGATACCGATCACACATGAGTACTGGTAATCCGCTTAGATCGTCTAAGCCTGCCCAGGAAAATTGCTGCGGGTCGGCCCGTCCATGCTTATAAACCCTATTGGTTTCATTGGGCGGCAGGGATTGAGATGTCATTTCATCGCAATGTCGGGCAAAAGTCCCACAAAATTGGAAGTAACGTCTCCAAAATGACCTAAATAGTGTTGACGGTGGCGTTAAACCTCAAATAAAAAAAAAAAACAAAAAAAAAAAAACAAAACAAACAGACAGACAGATTTAAACGCCATCGCGTGAACGAATCCGTGAAATGAATACCCCCTCCCCCCCACTAAACGCCACTGTAGATATCCGTGAAATAAATACCCCCTCCTCTTCTCCCCCCCCCCCACAGGACGCCACTGTAGATAGAGAAAACTGGAATTTACAGTAATGTATACATTATCTTTCTTATTTCTGCTCCAAGACAAAGGTTGTGGGTACTTGTTGGAACCGCCTTAATGAAGCGGATTTAACCAGTATCCGCAACCCAGGTCGTGAGTACTTGTTAGAACCGCCACAATTAGGTAGTTCTAATGAGCACCCACAACCTATGTTTGCAGTCTAAATAAGAAAAAATCACGCCTTTATAATTTGACCCCCTCCAACCCCACTTTTATATAGTAAAACAGGGGTTAACAGGGCCAAACCTAATTTTTCTTATTACTGCTCTAAAATATAGATTGTGGGCACTCGTTAGAACCGCCTCAATTAGTTCTACCCTATCACTGAGTACGTCGGTGTACCGCATACTTCACACGACTACCATCTAACACCACATCGACACAACGTTAATACAACGTTGAGTTCAACGTTGAGTCCCTGTTGGGAATATTTTAAGTTTTTTTTTTTTTTTGTTTGATTTGAGGTTTAACGTCCCCGTCAACACTGTAAAGGTCATTTTGGAGACGTTGCTTCCAATTTTGTGGGACTTTTACCCGACAATGAGATGAAATGACATCTCAAGCCCTGTCGCCCAATGTTACCAATATGGTTTATTAGCATGGACGGTCCGCCTCGCACCGCAGTTTCTTGACAGGCTTAGATCCTCTAAGCGGTTTACCAGTACTAGTGTGCGGGCCGGATTCAGCTCTGCGTGGAAGCATCGTGCAGCCCATATATTTCTTCAAGCCCCTATGGGTGGGGGCGGAAATATTTTAAGTAAAAATGGAATGATATAAAAAAAAACTATAAATATAACAAGACCTGTCATCAGACAGCATAGGTCGCTTTGAAAGATGCCTTGGTCTGTGATCTCGAGGCTATGCCTAGGGGTAGCAGTATTGCTGAATACGACTTTGGACCTATACGTAGCTGCATACTAAATAAACCAAATTCACGGTATGATCTTGACAATCTGAGGTCATAAAAACTTTCGTAAACCTTTCGTTTAAGTGCGTGACCTTGACTTTCTGGTATTGTGCGTGGGCGTAGATATTGCTGGACAAAACATTTTACCTATATCTTCAATAATGCTAAATATGAACTAAAGCCATAGTACAATTGGGGAAAAACAAAGGTATTGCAATAAAATAAATTTTCTGTTCTAACATAAAGACAAATGATACGTACCTACACATATAACAGGGTCCTATGTCTACGTCTGGCATAATTTGATGACGTCACTACCATATTAAGACAAGGTAATTAAATAAAGGGGAATATAAAGATTTAGTTCATTCAAACACAATTAACCCATTTAGTACAAGAAACCCCAAAACGGGTACCCTGGCAGAACGCGGCGTCTGATCAGGGCCTCCACTGTTTGTAAATAGTTTAGCCATTTTTCAAATAAATTTTGAAGAAAACACAACCTGACATCCCTAAATTTTGAAATAGACTCCTGCTATATATAAGGATGAAGATTCCATTTGGGGCAAAAAGGGTTAACTTACAGAATGACCTAATCCTTCAAGGAAAATATAAATCGAGTTAATCATGAAACCAATTTATAAACATGTTTCGTATTTTTTTTTTTTTTTTTTTTTTTTATTTTATTTTATTTTTTTTTTTTTTTTTGGTTTTGGTTTTACGGCCTTTTCAAGATTATTTCACTCATATTGAGTCGATCGTTAATCAGAGGTGGGCGAAAACCGGACTACTCGGAGAAAAACCACCTGACAGAACTTGGCGTCTCACATGTGACCCGAGCGAGGCTCGAACCACAGCTGTGAGAGACCTCTTAACCACTAGGCCAGGGAGGCCCGTTACATATTTCTTATTCCTAACAAAAGTATATCGCTGTCACTGTTTGTTATGCAAACAGTTGTCAATCTTAAGTGGCAGACAGTATTAAAGGAGAACACAAGATTACGAAAATTCATAAAATCAGATAAAGCTTGATGATCTTTCTAACTCAATATAACACACATGTTTTGATCGCTCAAAAACTGTCAAACATATTTGATACTATTCTTATTTTGCAAGCAAACATAGATTTTAGCTCCCCTGGCGCCGTTGTCTGTTTGTCTGTCTGTCTTCCTTGTATGCCTGTATGTCTGCTGCCTGTGTGTCTGTCTGACTGTTTGTCGTTTCCTGTGAAACCTCGAAGTGAAATCCATGGGATACGGGAATACATCACGAAAACACGCCTTTATAATTTGACCCCCTTGAACCCCACTTTTATACAGCAAAACTGGGGTTTACAGGGGTAAACCTTATGTTTCTATTTTTGCTCTAAAATATAGATTACGGGTACTCGTGAGAGCCGCCTCGATGAGGCGGTTCTGTACCCACAGTCTATATTAAGTGCAGAAATAAGAAAAATATTACAGTTTTCAGCTTTTTTTTTTTTCGGCGGTCAAGTGTACAATGTATTTGTATATGCGTATTTTCGTAATGAATAATTGTTCGCGGAGTTCAGATCACGTCACCAAGATGGCCGCCTCGCCCATATAAGGTAAACAGCCTTCAAACATCTTCTCCGGAATCACTGGGCCGATTTTCATGAAACTTGGTATGTAGAATATGGGACTCGAGCCAATCATAGCTTGTTCAAATACTGGCCGGACCCTGGATTAGCTTGACCTATTTTATGCCAAGGTTGAATTTGGTCACATAGGCTTTTGTATGGCCATTCAAATATGAGAATAAAAACCTTTTCCTTTGAAACACATCACGTGAACAAGTCCGTGAAATAAAGACCCCCCTAAACCCCACTATTTATAGAGAAAACTGGGGTTTACGGGGGTAAACATTATTTTCCTTATTTCTGCTCCAAGACATAGGTTGTGGGTACTCGTTAGAACCGCCTCAATGAGGCGGTTGTAACGAGTACCCAAAACCTAAGTTTGGAGCAGAAATAATGAAAATATCACAAATTTTTATCAGAAAAAATACCTTTTTGAGGTTTGAAAAATGCACTATATCACACGGGTGTGTTATCGTAATGAACTGGTCCACTTGTAGCCAAATTTCATATGAAAGCTTTTAGAAACAAAGAAATGAAAATTAATTAATTAAATTTGGTCACATGACAAATATGAACGCCATGTCAATATGGTAAAACACTTCAAACAGCCTTCGTTATAGAACCAATGAATCGATTGCCTTGTAAGTGAGTGAGTGAGTGTTTCAGTTTTACGACCCACCAACAGCTAAGGTCATACGGAGACGGGACCTCGGTTTAAAGACGCACCCGAAAGTCTGGAGAAGCCCGGGATCAATCCTGTGATCTCTGGTTTACAAGGCGAGTAGCGTAACCACTACACCACGGATGCTTCCCGATTTCCTTTTAAGTGCTTAACATGTAACATTGGAGACTTAGGCCCATCATAGTTCGTTCAAATGGTGACGCTGGCTAGTTCTTGACCGAGTTTACATCAATGTCAAAATGTGTTGCATATGCTTTTGTAGAGGAATTTTTTTTTTTTTTTTTTTTGTTTTTTGGTTATTTTTCTATTATTATTATTATTTTTATTATAATTATTATTTTTCTTTGCAAAAGTTAATTTTGTATTTGAAATCAGTTAAACAATTAAATGAGTATAATTATGAAGCTACATGACTATCAAGTGTCAAAGAACCAGTGGGCCAATTGCATTGAAACTTGGAATTATCGTTGTGGCCTCCGACTCGTAATAAACTGTCTCATCAGGAGCTGCACTGTTTGTGAAATAGAAGTGAATGGCAATGTTAAGGAATCGATACAATTAACGCACAGCTCCCACCACAGACCTGGAACCCTGAATATGGTTTTCACTGACCCCCTATTTATTGAAATAGAAAAGTCTAATGTCAAATATGGAAAACATTACGAAAACACAGCTACACAAATACATTGTAACCTTTACCACCGACAAAATGAACATTTTAAGATGAAAAAAATTGTGAGGTTTTCTTTTTTCTGCTCAAAATATAGATTGTGGGTACTCGTTAGAACCGCCTCAATGAGGCGGTTCTAACGAGTACCCACAATCTATATTTTAGAGCAGAAATAAGAAAAATAAAGTTTAGCCATGTAAAACCCAGTTTCGCTATATAAAAGTGAGGTTCAAGGGGGTCAAAATTATATAGGCGTGTTTTCGTGATGGGCTACCTCAGCCCAGGGACTCAGGGGTAAAAGGTATTACGAAAACATGCCTTTTCAAATATATTGCAAATTTTACAACCAGAAAAATGAAAATGTTCATACGAAAAATTCTTATACTTTTTTATATTTCTGCTCAAATCATAGACTGTAGGTACTCGTTAGAACCGCTTTAACGAGGCGGTGCTAACGAGTACCAACGATCTATGTTTTAGAGCAGAAATAAAAAAAAAAAATAAAATATACCCCTGCAAACCGCAGTTGAACTATAAAAAAGTGGGTTTTAAGGGGGTTAAAACTATATAGGCATGATTTCGTGATGGGTTAAATACTTGTACCGTTTGTCTAAAGCACTGCCAGATGAACCTGTATTATTTTTATACTATGAGTACGTTGTCAATACCTTACCATAACAAGTCTATGTAATAAACTCATAGTGCAGTTTTTATTTACTTGTTCTTCGGAATCATTGATTTCATTGTGGAATTTTGAAAATATTTGAGGGTCACTGATGAGGCCTAATTGGCCGAAACTAGCTAGACTGGCCCAGAAACATATACACTTAATATTTTCCAGTTCTGTGGTGTATCCATTGCTTCCAAAGGATAAACCTTGTATAGAACATATTTATACCCCTTTATATCATATCACGTTAAGAAGCCTCCGTGGTGTAGTGGTTACGCTACTCGCCTTGTAAACCAGGTGTCGCAGGATCGATCCCGGGCTTCTCTAGACTTTCGGATGAGTCTTTAAACCGAGGTCCCGTCTCCGTATGACTTTAGCTGTTGGTGGGACGTAAAACACACACACACACACACACACACACACACATACACATACACACACGCACACACACACACACACACACACACACACACACACATGTATCTGCACGTTATAAACACGCCTGTAATCCCCACTTGGTATAGAAAAAGAACATGGGTTTACATGGGTGAATATTATTTTTCATATTTCACTGAGGCGGTTCTAGTGGTGTTTTAAATGTAAAAAACAATATTACAAATTTTCATCAGAACAATGACCGTTTTGGAGTGAAAAGCGAGTCATATGGAAATACTGCTGCAGTGTTGAGACAACTAGACTTTACAGGGGTCATATTTTGTTCCTATTTCTGCTCCAAGCCATAGGTTCTGTGTACTCACATGTTCTTACAAGCACCAGTAGCCTGTTTTGGAGTATAGATGTCACAAGTGTTCATCTATCAGTCAAAGAATGTTTTTTTTTTTTTTTTTTATTTGAGGTTTAACGTCCCAATCAACACTGTAAAGGTCATTTTGGAGACATTGCTTCCAATTTTGTGGGACTTTAACCCGACATTAAGATAAATGACATCTCTGGCCCTGCCGACCAATGAAACCAATATGGTTTATAAGCATGGACGGTCCGACTCGCACCGCTTTGCATGGCAGACTTAGATCCTCTAAGCGGTTTACCAGTACTCGCGTGCGACGGGCCTCCGTGGCCTAGTGGTTAAGAGCGCTGACTCTTGATAATTAGGTCTCTCACCGCTGTGGTTCGAGCCTCGCTCGGGTCATATGTAGACGCCAAGTTCTGCAACGGAAGGTCAGGTTGTTTTTCACCGGGTACTCCGGTTTTCGCCCACCTCTGATTAACGATCGGCTCGATATGAGTGAAATAATATTGAAAGGGCCGTAAAACCAAAAAAAAAAAAAAAAAAACTCGCGTGCGGTCGGATTCAGCTCTGCCAGGAAGCACGCAGCCCATCTATTTCTTCATGCCCCGATGAGCGGGGGCCGTTCATTTTGGAGACGGTTAAAGCGAATAAGTGTCTCCGCACTTATGTCCTCAACTAAGACCCGGATTAGCCTTCTTAACCACTTATTCTCATTACGCTTACACACGCGTGTCACATTTGAAGGTTATAGCAATATGCAAAAACTGTGTTTTCTTTTGTCTGATTCTAGAATGGTGAGGTCATGTGCCAAAGTTTGTTCATTGATACTTGAACGTAGGAGAAACTTTTTAAGTCGTCTGTAACTTTTATTCCAGAAAAATAACATTAATTTTTAAGCACACGTCTCCGGCCAAAACCCTAACTTTTATGTATTGTGAAATGGCGTTTTACTAAATAAGTATATGAATGCTATGCTTTTTGCACTGTGCATGTGCCATAATTCATACCGCACAGATTCAAACGCCATGATATTTCATGCTATTGTGTGTGTGTGTTCTTGTTCATACTTATGTGTGTGTGTGTGTGTGTGTGTGTGTGTGTGTGTGTGTGTGTGTGTGTGTGTGTGTGTTTTGTACAGTGAGAATGTGTGCGGTGTCTTGAGAGAAGCTGGCTGTGCCATTACCAATGCATGCCTCTATGGTTATGATCCCCTTGAGCCCCACTTTTATTTAGTGGAACTGGGGTTTGTGGGGGTATACATTACTGTAGTCCTCGTTCTTCTGGAGCATGGATTGTGGGTTCCCGTTTGGGCCGCCTCAATGGCAGTTGTATATGTACTTGTTAGTTTTAAATATAAGATAAGTTTTAATGTATATACACTGGTGAGACAAAAATAAACGATACTACTAGTGCATTTTTCACATCTTCTAAATGGCTACTTTTCTGATGAAAATCTGTGGTATTTTTCTTATTGATACTGCAAACACAGGTTGTGGGTGCTCGTTAGAACCGACTCATTGAGGCGGTTCTAACGAGCACCCACAACCTATGTCTTGGAGCATGAATAAGAAAAAATAATGTATGCCCCCATAAACCCCAGTTTTCTCTATATAAAGTGGGGTAAAGGGGGTATTCATTTCACGGACTTGGTCACGTGCTGTAATCAGAATGCAGCTTTTCCTTTCTGCCTAAATGTTTGGTTTACAAGTATCCGCATGTCACACAGCATCTACAAGCGTGGTCAGTTCATCAGAGTCCATCACGAAAACATGCCTATACTATTTTGACCGCTTGAACCCCAATTTTATATAGCCAAACGGGTTTACAGTGGTAAACCTTATTTTTATTATTTCTGCTCTCAAATATAGATTGTGGGTACTCGTTAGAACAACCTCGATGAGTCGGGCGGTTCAAACGGCCATCCGTAAATCTATCAAGGCGGTTCTAACGAGCACACACAATCTATATTTTGAGCAGAAATAAGAAAAATATCACAATTTTTCATCTTAAAATTTTCGTGTTTTTTTTTTTTTTTTTTTTTCTTTTTTTCGGCAGTTAAGTTTTCCGGCAGTTAAGTTTTCAAGGTATTTGAATAGGCATGTTTTCGCAATGTAATGGTTTCAAGTCACGGTGCGGTCAAAAGTATATATTATGCATGAATGAAATTGAATAAACTTCAAACACAAGGCTATAAATTAGGACAAGTTTTTTCCTCTTTTCAAAATTACACACATATCCTTTCATACAAAAGAAGGAAGTTTTAGACATATTCAATACACTTACACGGCAACCTATTATAAGCTGCGAGACACATATTAAGTCATCACGAAAACACGCCTATATAATTTTGACCTACTTGAACCCACATTTATATAGTCAAACTGGGGTTTAAAGGGGTAAGTCTTATTTTTTCTTATTTCTGTTCTGAAATACAGACTGTGGGTACACGTTAGAACTGCCTTAATGAGGCGGTTCTAACAAGTACTCGCAATCTAAATTTTGAGCAGAAATAAGAAAATGTCACAAAATTTCAGCTTAAATTTTTCGTTTTTTCGGCGGCAAAGTTTACAATGTATTTTCTTAATGTTAAAGATAAAACTATATTTAAACGGCTCAGCAATTACAGTTTACATGATTTATTGATGGTAAATTATGTTTTTTTTTTCTTTCTTATCTTACCTTTGTTCCAAATGCAGATTGCGGGGCAGTGTAAGACGCGCCTCCTCGAGGCAGTTCTAACGACTATCTTTTTAATATATTTAGAAAAAAAATAAAACCTAGACGAATTACTACTTATTCATTTCATAAGAAGAATGGGAAGGGTTTAAAAAATAGGACACCAGTTAAAAAAATACCGGATCTTTGTTAACTTCGGTGTTACTGTTGATCTATTAAAGTTTATAGAATGTGGTATATAGAATGGGTGTTCTAGCACAAAATTATATAGACACCACCCAACTATCCCCCGCGCACCAACACGGTGGGGCCCGCCCCACCCCACAGGTGGGCCCCACCGGGCGGGGTGCCCAGCGCAAACCAGTATAGGGAATTACGTCCACAACCCAAACATGATTTTTTTATTTGCTAAATCAAGCCTCCCAACCATAAAAAATTCTACCCCATTTGATTGCGACATACCAAGGGCGAGTGCATTTTTTAATTCGACCTCAGAAGCCCCATCTGGGCTCCCAGCTCGTTTCAGACTATTAGCATGCACCAACAACACAAAATAAAAGATGAAAACAAAAATAGTTGTCTCTCCGGAGATTCGAACTCACGCCAAAAAATAGCAAAACTCCCCCTGTGTACACCGCCAGTAGGGTATTTTTTTTTTTTTTTTGGGGGGGTGGGGGGGGGGGGTTATATCCTTTTTCACCCTACTGGCTTGCTTCAGACATGGACCCCCGCTTTCTGGGAAGTCTTCAATGCCTGCCGGTCCTGAATGCACCCCTGTTTTCCTTCAGACGGTTCGGAGATCTAGCCGAAAGATGCGAAAGACTAGAAATCGGACAGATGCACCAGGAGCCGGACATTTTGTGTACACATTGACGATAGGCTTTTTTAACATTGATATCATATCAATTGACGCTGTGCAACACACACACACACACACACACACACACACACACACACACACACACACACACACACACACACACACACACACACACACACACACACACACACACACACACACACACACACACACACATATACTGGGGCTTTACTCCGAACCACGTAACGTAGAGGCATACACGTTTACGAAATTCGCTTGTGGATGGCACTAGAGAAGAAGAATAAAAACAAGCATTTTTTGGGGGGTATTTTTCGTGAACGTATTGTTTATGGGGCGACGTACATAAAGGGCATTGTGGGGCTTTATATATATGTATAATATATATATGCCTCATATCTGGGTCGGCATTGTGGGGCTCTATATATGTTTAATTTATATATATGCCTCATATCTGGTTAACATTTTCTACCACTTAACTAGGTTTAAAATATATTGATATAAAGATCAACGATATCGGGCATGCGTAATGGAACTCAACAAAACACATAAAACGAAGGATTTACATTTTCGTGAACATTATGTTTGTGGAGCGACATATATAAATTGCAATGTGGGGCTTTATATATATACAGTATATATGCCTCAAACTCGGTTAAAAAGTTTGCGCCACTAATCTCGGTTTAAACATTACCACCTCATATCATGGCCAATTATATATATATAAAGACAAATCAATAAGTCCGAGTTTGCCAAATAACACTATATTTTCAGTAAACTTCTACCGCGGTTTCACTGCATTTACAACAGATTATCAAGAAGACATTTTAAATTACTAAGCAACGAAACGTAACGTCATAATTAACGTTTCCGTTTTAAATAAATAACGTTTCCGGTGTACGAATACTTTGATGGCACGCATCCCTTTAAATAGCCCTGTTTAGTTTTGGCAGCAATGTGTTTATAAAGAGTTTATCTGTTATTTTTCTATTAATCTTGTTTTATCCCTTCAATCGTGAAAAATTATAATTTCTAATATTTTACATTTATTTATTTCCGGTTTTCAGACTAACCTATTTAATCCCGATCAATGCAAACTTTCCTACTACGTATTTCTTTTATAATAGTAATCTTGACAAAAGTAATTGATCGCTAACAAGCGAGTGATGTGCCTATTTCATCCTAAAGACACCGATCAGCCTGTTCTGCCCATTCAGTGTCCTAACCAGTCAGTTGTACACATTTAATCCTAAAGACACTGATCAGCCAGTTGTGTCCATTCGGTCCAAACCAGCCTGTTGTGCCCATTCGATCCTAACCAGCCTTTTGCCGCCCATTCAGTCCTACCCAGTTAGTTTTACCCATCTCGTCCTAAAGACACTGATCAGCCGGTTGTGTCCCATTCGGTCCGAACCAGTTGGTTGTACCCATTTCTTCCTATAACACTGATCAGACGCGGATGGATGTAAAATTGGTCTTTGGTGAAAAGAGCGGGAAATGAAAAACATTCGCGAGTATATATAGGACGGCGTGTGATATATGTACTCGCCGGTCGTGACCAGCCTGCGCTCATTTAAGCTCGCCAGCAGGAAATATTCAAGTGCCAGTAGGTTGATTGAGTTCTTATAACAGCTTCGTACGGGCCGTCATTAACGACTCGTCTTTCGCACGTTAAAATAACTTCTTTTATTCGTCTTCTGGTAAACTAAGACTCTGTTTGTGGCGTCCACGAATTCCATCTTTCATCTGATTGAACTTGTCGATTTCACACAGAATCAGGCGAAATTCCGTCTCAGATATATTATCGTCGTTCAGCGCGATAGAAATGCGGTCCGTGATTGAGTTCAGTTTTGACTCAGCCAAGATACGAATCTCGTCGTGTTTTATGGCTTTTGTTTGGAGTTTTCGTCCAATAAATTTCCCGCCAACACCCAGCAACCCAGACACCATTGCTCCAGCTTGAAGGCCAAGGGCGACAGGCGCCGCGATGATAGTTGACAAGAGCCCGACGCCAGAAGCAGCGAGCTCTACGCAAGTCGCAGTAAGCGCGGTATCAGCCCCATCAACAACATTAGCCCCACGTCTGTATTTCTTGTACAGCGAGGCTCTGAAGTCTCGTTCATTTTCGAGACGGCATTTGACCTCGGCCACGTGCTGAAGGCGGTGTTTGTCTCCAGTATCATGTGGTGGATAGAGAGTCATAGTTCTAATATAATCTAACCTTTCGCTCTAAATGAATATTACTTATTGAAAGGGTGTAAATCTCTGAAGTCGGTAATTATCTCCGGTTTCAAGTCCTGGGTAGAGGCCCATCGTGTACTACACCTCGAGCTGGGTGGGTTTAAATAGACTACTGGCTAATAATGACACGTTTAATAGCTCGGCAAAATATCAGGCAGGCGGCCATTTCCAATATAAAGATTCAGCAGCAGGGGGGCCCACCCTTGTCATAATGGTCGACGAAAAGGGAAGTCACTTCCTTGCCAACTACCCGAACATCTTCGATTATCAAAACCATCCGCTTACTGGGAACGTCACTAAAGCAAACAAGGTGTAGGACACCTGGCAGCATTATCAAAACCCTCCGCTTACCGGGGACGTTACTAAGGCAAACAAGGCGTGGGACAGCTGGCAGCACGCCCCTTTCAGCTGGTGGCAGCGCCGGCTGAACTTTGCGGTTTGGTGCGCAACCGCCGGATGTGGTGCTTCATTCCAGGACCATCTCCAAGCGAAGGAGCCCCTTCCTGCATGCCTGTAGTGCTTCCATGCCTATTATTCTATGAGGCGTCTGTTTGAGGAGCTAAAAGTCGCCCTCCCTGGAGACGAGTCCTGTTCATGGTACAATAACTAACATGGCTCCAGAGCTTACGAGCGGCTATGTGAGGAGTTCGCCGTTTCGCCTTCTACAGACTGGAGACAAAAGCTAGACTGCGGGTGTCAAGGCCTCGGATCTTTTAGAACATTCAAGACCCCTTCGGGGAAATACCACAGTGATCACAGCTCCGATGGCCCCTTTATCACCCGAAGGATGCCATACGCCATATTGGACGATGTTCATTCTAAATAAATCAGAAGGGTTCACGCAAGCGGGTGTCGAGCGCCCTCAACGACTCAATTCGGACTTACGTTTGGGTAATCTTGGGATGGCAAGCTCAGACCCGTTCCAACATTCTCAAAGTCGGGACTTGGTTCGACGCCCAAAAGCAGTTTACGGCGACTCTCGAAGACGCCATCGCCTCACCCGTCGACATCCCCAGCAGCACCGATCGCTATCAAAAGACTTTACAATATGCATCCACACCACTGGATTACGTCTGCGGGAAAGCGCTGTACTTGATGCCGAGCGACATTGTACTCCATGCCGGCAATGTCCAAGGTTATAATAACCAAATCCAAATAGCGGGGTCAGACGCTGTCATCGGCCACAACTCAGAAATGTACGAGGCAGCACCGATCAGCGCCAGCAGTGCTGGCAGCTCAAGGCCATTCCAGGGGAAAACTGCCTCACCAGCCGGGACCGATCCACGAGTATTCGCAGGGCCACCGCCAGAAGGATCGCCTACGTCTGCCGCGGTTCCTCCGCCAGCAGACTTGAAATCCGGTCTCGACCATGAAGAAGAAAAAACAGCTCGCATAGTCGCAGGGATTGCACTCGGCCTAGTGGCGCTTTGGTTTATCACGGAGTGATATGCGCGGTCTCGCTAGCCAGCCCCTTGCAGCCACGAGAAGAAGGCCCCCACGCTGATGACCAAGGTCCATAAATTATCTGCGAGCCATAAAGCCGCCTTCCCTAGCGTCCTCAAAAGCCAAGAGACGATGGACCCGATGGTTCCGGGCAGAGCAGCCGCGGCCTTGCCGGCCGAATCGGTCGGGGCACGCCCGAGGGACTCTAGGTGCTTTTTACCCACTCCTTGACCCCGCCCTAGCCGGGTGGCTTTGGAGCCGGAGCCGGTACACTCCCGCCGCCGGTGAGCTCAAGCACTAAGGTCGAGATTGCCATCCCAACCGCTGTAACGATGCTCACGATCGTTATTCCCTGTTCGTAGAGTGTCCGTATTCGCTCAGCCAGCGTCTTGTCTTCATGGAGCATCTTCCTGAATGTCTCACGGATTCGGGAGATCTGGGACCGGAAAGCTTCTCTGTTCGTAGAGACGGCTTCTAGCCTCGACTGTCTTTCAAGTTCGATGTCAGAGATATCACCCTTAAGCTTTCTGATTCGGTCTTGAATCTCCTGCTGCGTCTCGGGGTCATTCGTTTCCGTCAGTTTTTGTTGCTCCCGGGACAAGTGTTTTTCACTCTCGGATTTCCGGGTTTCGACCTTCGAGAGCTTCGCCAGGTTGTTCAAAAGCTCGTCTCGGGTTCGAGTCATAGCCTTTTTAAGCCCAGCAAGCTCTCTTTTGGTCTGGATAACGCAGGCGGTGTCGATAAGCGGATCAGCAATTGTCTTCAATGCGGTCTCGACATCTCCAATAACGTCGTGGGCTACGCCGGGGAGCTCTGTCATCTCGATGGATTCCATACTTTTTGGGAGGGTTTCTTCTGCCTTTTGGAGTGTATCCACAGCCTCTGTGTTGAGACGCGGCATATTCGATTTATAATCAGTGAGCCCCAGTGCTTGCCGAATTGCATTTATACCGCCTGTTCCATATTTCGAGGCCAGTGTGGACAGAGCCAGAAACCGGAATCCTCCCCGTGTCGCAGTCATAGGAATCTTTTTGTCGCCGGGGGTCCAGTAGAGTGTGTTACCGTCGTCATCAATCCCAAACTGGTCATAGTCGATAATACCTTCGAGGCGCAACCCCTTATAGCCACGGCTCTCTTCTTTGTAGAAAGTATCGACCAGACGCCTCTTCTGGTCAGAAAATGCTGTCCGTCTTAACTCGCCTCGGAGGTTCTGAAGATTGTCGCCGGCCGCGCGGTGTCCTTGCTCGACGTCTCGTGGTGGGTCCATAACAGCGTCAGGCAGGTTGAACGTGTCATCGTCGGCGCCATCATAAGGGTCAGGCCAGTCTTCGAACGTTGGGTTTTCAAAGTCAGTCTTATTTTGTTTGTTTCACAAACACACATTTGAAGGTTGTCGCACATGTTTAAAACAGACTTTATTGAGTGACAACGAAGTTGTCAACGAAGTTTACACAATGTCATCAAGCAAGTACGGACAAAAGCTTGACCCCTACCGGTGCCTCCGCGAAAGGGGTGAAAGGGGTGACGCAATCGGTGACGATAACTAACAACCCCAGCACTATCGGTCCGAAACAGCAGCTTCTGGTTTGATTCCCCAACCTCGGCAAACATGACCGCGAGGTTGGCCTTCACGATCTCGTTGCACAGCGAATATGCCAATCGGACCTTGGTTCAGAACCTAGGCCGCGCCCTCGTGAAAAAGACCGTCATTAAAATTTCGGGCAATGAGGTCCTCAGCATCGACGACAGTGATGAGTACCACTGCTACTGCGATCTCTGGAGGACGGCTTCAGAGAGGAAAAATGGCCAGTACCAAGGCATTCATACGTCGAATGAACGAAATACGACGAGGATCCGAATCAATGCTTGGGACAAAGACGAGTGCGTTCTAGCGGACAAAGTCGTCGCCGATGCTTTCGGCAATCGCTTCTACTTCCCACTGGACTCCGAGCTGCTCGAAAGCCACATGCCATTCTACCACAGTGCGCTGGGCGATCGGCTCGAGTATGAGCTCACGTTTAACGACTACAACCGTATGATCCAGGCCACAGGCAGAGGTGCCTCTTTCGACATTGGAAACATCTGTCATGAGTATGACATGGTCACCCTGCCAGAGCTGGCCCAAATGATCAACAACCAGTCCGGAAGCCGCATTTCGATCCTGTATGACCGGATACTACGGCACCGCAAAATCGGCAAAGACAAGAGCGACACCCTCTGGAATATCAATCTCAACGTGCCCGCTCGCAGCATAAAGGGCATCCTGATGCTCTTTGATGATGAAGCCGCGCAACAGCCCTTCTCTCGCGACACCGAGGCCTTCTATAACCCGAAACTCGACAAGGTCGATGTCACCATCGAGGGGATCCCCAACCAACTCTTCAGCCATGGAATGCGCTCTTACCAGATGTTTGAAGAAGCGAGGAAGCTCTTCCCAGCCGGCAGCAAGCGACACCCTGAAGTGGCAACGGTCGAAATAGACCAGGCCCTATCCGACGTCAGCCTTGCAGAATACCTCACCAGCAAGTACGGGCTTTGGCTTGACCTCAGGACAAGCGACGACGGCCGGCTCCCCGGCTCCGGCAGACGTATAGAGAATGCCAGCGAAGGTGTGACCGTCCAGATAACGAAAAGAGCCGAGGCGGCTGGCGCAATGAACATCTACCTCTACGTCATCATGGATGCACAGCTTAAAATCGAAGATGGCCGGATCGTCTCAGCGGTTTATTAATGTTGCGGAGCAACATCGGAAGATTCGCCCATTCGGCGACAATCAGTGGCCGTTTTTATCCTCGATCTGCTCGAAGGCCCCTACCGGGGGTTATTTCAGCACGTAGTGGTTCTGTGTCCCACCATATGGTACAACAGGACGCATCAGCAGCGCCCCTGGATCTGAACGGACCCTGGGATTTACGTTCTGACCCCGGTAAGCGCCTTCACAATTTCTTGCGAGCGTTTACACCAGGTGTTGCAGGGCGAGCCGACCCTGTACATCATAGACGACGGCAGCGCTAAGAGGGCTTATACGAAGAAGAAAGACATTCTGTCTTAGCTGGCGTTCTCGGGCCGCAACGCGGAGCAGTCTGTCTAGGTCCTCACGCAGAAGTACAACTCCGTCTTGAAAGACTTGCGCGAGCAGACGCGCTGGGTCTGTTTGTTCCACTGCAAGGATCGTGACTCGTTCGAAGACTGTCTGCGTGAAAATGATGTGATCCCCGCACGAGGACAAGAGTTGGTGCGCCAGCAGCTAGCTGAGACAAAACACGCTAAGCTTCTGTTTTAGACTTATCAACCCGCTAATTATATTATCAATACATGATATTGTAATTAATAAATGATAACTAAGTAACCAGCTTAGCCGTTGCGAAGTAGTTGCGAAGCTGCTGCGAAGCAACAACAACAACGATGTGCTCAGTATCGGCCGTAATCGCTGTACATGGCCTGCATGTGGCGCTGCTTGTTGCTGTCTTTTTTATCCTTTCTCGGGTGATCCAGATGTTTGCCGCGCATGTATGCGCACTCCATTTTAGACAGTTCCGCCCTTGCTGCAAAAGAATGGATTGCGACGAGCTGATAAACCAGATGCTTGACGACCCCGCGGCGCCTGTTGCAGCGCAACAAATGCAACTTGCGCAGCAACAAGCAGAGCCACGGAAAGATGGCAGGGTGCAAGAATACCGGGAAAGGCTCGCTGCAACAGTAGCAGGAGGGTCGGCCAGGAAATACGGCATTGTGGCTCACGGAAAGGCATTGGCCGTCGACCAGGTCGAGGAGCTGATTGAATCTGATGTCGAGAGGCTCTACGCCCGTTACTCCGCCGAATTAGGGGCAGACATGTCAAATACGAACGCGGCCCTCGGACTGTATGCGGGACGGTCGGGATGTTCGTGCCGATCCCGGAGCAACAAGGGCTCGTTCGCGATCTTGAAAGCGATCCGTTTCTAGGTAGCGCACTTCAAGGCGCTGCCAGAGAACTCTATCACCGGTATGGCACGTGGTTTGCTCCGCTCAACGCAACGTTAATCACGCTCAATCATACCAGATTTAAACAATGCTGCCCCATCAATTTATCATACAATGATTGCGGAGAATACGATGATGGATCAACAGCCGGACGCTGCAACTCAGCTGGCGCAGCCAGTTGCGACGCCACCGGCGGAGCCAGTTGCAACGCCACTGGCACAGCCAGTAACGCAAAGAGTGACGAAACCTACAGACCCGAAAAAGGTTGCAGCCGGATGTGCCGGCGCCGCCGCTCGAAAGGTCAAGCAAGAACGACTGCTCAAGCAGCTTCAGGGAACCAAAGAAAAACATCATGTCACGAATAAGCATGCCCCTGCTAACGATGTTGTTGTTGTTGTTGCAAAGCAACAACAGGAACAGCACGGTAATCTGCCAGAAGGATAAAACGCCTGGGCACCATGGATCATCGGGGTTTGTCTTGCTGGTGGCATTGCTGTAGTTGCTCTGCAACATGTGAAACTATCGCGGCGAGAAGTCGCTTCGTCGTTGTTTCACAACAGCAACAGAAAAATGTTGCAGAGCAACAGCAACAATGAAAAGTCGACTAGGAAGCTATCTGCGCATGTTGCTGGGCAACAGGATGAACCCCGGGACGTAAAACAGTTAGAGATCCGGCCAGATCTATTCTATATGGAGTGAAGTCCGTTGCGTAACTATTGCGTAGCAATAACTACAACCATGACATCCCCGGCAACGGATGGTAAAATGCTTGTAAACGCGCTCTACCATAGCGCAGTCGTCTGTGGCATCGCCGTGGGATACACCCGGCTTGGCAAGATGACGATTGGGGTATCACCCCCCCCCCCCGAAGCTGAGCCCCTGATCAACTGCGGCAGAGGTCGCCGATGGCCTGGCTAAGATTTACACACGGAGCCCGTTGAAGCTGCCAAAATTGCACCAGGTTGACCCCGGTCGTGAGTTCATGGGATCTCTTAGCCAGTTGTTGGTAAAGCACTCTGTCCAGGTTCGGCGCGGTCGGGTTGTTATCCATCGGGACCAGGGCATTGTTGAGGGCTCTAATCGTACTTTGGCTGAGCGGATCTTTGGGTACCAGTACGCTCAGGAGATGGTGCAGCCTAGTCAGCGGTCTACAGAGTGGGTGAAAAGGTTGCCTGCTGTTGTGGCAGTCTTGAATGGCGAGGTCACCCGACTGACCGGCAAAAAGCCCTCTGAGGCCATAAGGATGCGATCAACGACACAAAAGCCCTCTTCTGTAGTTCCTGGTCGTCCTGTTGGTCTCGAGGAGTCAAAAATCCCCTCCGGTGTCGGCGTTCGCTATTTGTACCAGCCTGGCCAGCTTTAAGGGGGGTGCCGGAGATCGACTTATTCCATATGGTCCCTGGATGTGCACCGGCTCGGGTGCACAGTGACCTAGCCCGACGAGCCAGTGGTGTATTACTTGCAGGATTGACCTCAGCGCGGTTTTGTGCGCGAAGAGTTTCTTGTTGTGCCTCCCGAAACTCAGCTTTCTCCGGTGGGGTTCTCAAGCGCTTAGCAGCTCCTTTAAGAATGCATCCATCTCTTCTTGTGTAACGTCTGGTGCAGTTGCTGTGCAACGATCTTTGTAACCATAAGCTAGAGTATCCTCCCCATTTTCTGTGATTCAACCCTTGAAATCGAAGGGCGACAGCGACACCTTGTTGAGATGCTGCCCGTAGATGCGATGGCACTCTGACCTAAGAACATCCATGCCATGACGGAAGGTTTGCTTCTCAAAGAGAGCCTCTTTGAACTGCTCATGCCTGATGCGCTTCTTGACAGTTGCTTTTCTCACACACTTGGCCTTATTGATGTTCTTTCCAGATGCCTGGAGTATGGAGTACATCTTCGGCCGCAGGCCCACATATTCGGCGATTGACTGCCCGGCGCACTCGACATTCATCTTTCCGAGAACCTTCTTGTTCTCTGTGTTGTGCAGTGGGTGGCCTTTCGATAAGTCAGAAGTGTCGAAGAGGCCCTGGTGCTTTGCAATGTCCTCGTAGACATCCTCTGTCTCGATTTCGAGGAGGAGGCTGCCGCTGTCTGTGTAGAGGAGCTGGCAGCGTTCTCTGTACTGCCTCTGGAGCCGGTTGTACTAGAAATCGTACATCAGGGTCTTTGAAAGGTCCAGAATGATCATACGTACGTAAATCGGTCCATTGAGCACTAGACGGCTCTTATGCATCTGGACTGCTGCATGATCATCGTCGAAGATGTTGGCTGTGGCAAAGGCTGGGTTTATCTTCCTCGTTGGCGCGGACCAGCTTGACGTCGAAACGCCTGTGGAGGTTCTCCATCGTCTTGCCGAAGACAGAATTGTTCATGAGCTGGAGGGCACGATGAATCTTGGTCGGACGCATACCCAGAGACATGTATAGCTGGAGATTCCGATAGTGGAGCACGTAACGGTCTTTATTGCGAAGGTTGGGTACAAACTTCTCAACCTCTGTAGATGCTCCCCCAAAGCTCCATCGAGAAGTTCGCGCTGGTACTCCGACATCCACTCCTTCTTGACCACTAGGCACTCTGGTGCTAGTGGATAGGAATTGTGTGCCTTGTGCAGCTCTGCTGGATATTCCATATCTACCTCTAGGATATAGCCCTCTTTACTGTCTGCGGGTTGTTCTGCAATGGTTTCTGCGCGTCGCTGGCATTCCAATGCATCAACCCACTGGAAGTCTCTGATGGGAAGAGCCTGGCTTATAGCTCATCCATGGAGATTGTTCGTATCGAGATATAAGATATGGCTACAAGGTTTTGCTGGGTCATAATCCTCGACCTGAGGATTGTTGGCCTTGGCATAGCGCTTTGAGGCCACTGAGATACCTCCACGCATCCCCATAGATGTTGGTCGTAATCAGTGAGTAGCTCGAGCTCCACTCCTGTCTTCTTGAGAAGGGCGTCCCATGAAAGCCCCGGGCCGGTGTAGTAGTGTGCTGGGTCTAAGCCATACTGTGTCAGGCATGTCTTTCGGAATTCCTCAAAAAATCTGCTAGCAGGAGAACATCTGTGCGATTGTAGAGGTGGTGGTAGTCCCCCAGGGTCTTACACCCACATACCTCCCATACTCAATGCGCGTGGGCGTAGTCGTCGTCGCTGATGTGCTCGTCGGTGAGCTTGCTGTAGAATGCCTCTTTCGGAGGGAGCTTGGTCTCGGCGAAGCGATCCCAGGAGTCCATATACTCATAGGGGTAGACATCCTTCCGGGTCAAGAGCTGGAGCCTCTGCTGGTTTGTCTCGTAGTGGGACGTGATCTGGAAAGCTCCAGGTTGGTTTGCCGCCACCAGCTTGTCAAGGGAAGCTAGCAGGAACTGGGCGCTATCGATGAAACGGAGCTGCCCGAGAGAGAGGGAGATGAATTTTTTCTGTATTGTTTGGGATGCAGGAGACTCTGCCTTCGACCTTCGAGATTACCTGCATGGGCAGGTGGGATTCGTAGCCCCGGTTATGGAACACCACGGGAGTGACGGTGGTCTTTGGACTTAGCCTCAGCTTAAGGTTGCAGGCGTTGTGAGCTGCCCCTCGATATTTACCGGTGATATGACAGTGGTCGCGGACAGAGTAATCGTCTAGCGGTTTTTCGCATATGTAGCAATTCGCGGCATTGCTATGGGCCCCACAGTCCTTTCGAGTCACCCTTATGTTTTTAGGGTTGGCTCGCACGCTCTTAATCTCGCGCTCCTCCTCCTGGAGTGATTTTAAGAAGTGCTGTGTTGCATTTGGGCCGCGATACTCTACAGGCGGCTTTGTTGTTCCATCACGACGCACCAAGATATATGGCAATAGCTGCAAGCCTCATATTGCTGTGTTCGTTGGGTGTTGATTTTTGTAGGATCGCGTTCGGGGCCCTCGATCTTGGTGGTGAGAGCCTCAAAGTCTGCATAGATGGCGAATGGGGTTGGTTGCTGCTTGTGGTGGTTCTGGAACGTGAGCTTGTTCTTACCCTCTTCTGACATCTCCGACGGGACAGCCGTCTGGCCGATGCCTTCGCACTCAAGCTTATGGTCCTCCAGCAGGTCTTCTCTCGTGTTACCATGAAGACAGCGCTCACAGAAATACTTGCGCTCACGGTGCTTGCTTTGGTTGTAGAGGAGGCGGTTGAAGTTCTTTATCCAGGTGTACTGGAAGCGATTTTCATTCGGACTGATCAACAGCATATATTAATCCTTGGTATCTCTTGTGGTTTTGTGCTGAGACGAAGGACAGTAATGCCCTTGTCCCAGCCAAAGACATTGATGGCAAGGTTTGTCTGCCGCTCCACTTTATAGATCTGAGAGATGTGTGTAGGACTATCAACCCCTTCAAAGTTCAGACCATCATTGGTAGGATACCAACATTGTCTCTCTGGGTAATATGGTGGTGGCTGATTTGCCAGAGCCGCTCGGAGCGTCCATCGAAAGCCGTATTGGTCCTTTTTTTATGTTAACCAGTGCCTTCTTATATCTTAATTCTGCTGGGATGGGAATGTAGGACCCACCCCAAAGAGGTTGATATCTGGCAATGTCCAGCCAAAGCGTCTATACCTGATCTACAACCCAGCCAGACCCTCTCTGTGTCCACTTTTCGAGTGTTTCTTGGATCTGTGGGAAGGTTTTATCGAGAGCCCCCTTGATTTCGCTGGCCTGGAGAAGGGCCTCCTGTTTGTGGCGCAGCACGGGGATTGTGTACTCCTCACTACCGTCTTGGCTGTCCTTCCGAAGCTGAATCTTGAGAGCCAACTGGAACTTCGCGCCACCATGCGCCTCGATCTCGTCCTCGAGCTTGCTATTGATTTGGGGTACCACAGCCTCGAAGAAAGTCCTGGGGTCTGCACTATGAGGATTATTGGCAGGCACGGCCATCTGGTAGACCCTCAAGAAGTCGCCAATGACCCATGGTGTCTGACTGAAGACTAGCGTTTCCTGTATCTGCTTAGCAGATGTAAACAAGTCCAGGATCTCATGCTGATACTCTTTCACGGATCTCAGGACTTTCTTGCGGGAGATAGTGTCAAATTCCTCTTCAATGGCCTTTCTCTTGGCGGCCTTCTTTTTGGCGTGGTGGTGGGGAAGGTAGATATTTTTCAGGCTATAAGGGCTTTAACAAGCGCCCTTTGACAGAATCTGGGATATGCTCATCCAAGATGTTTTGAACCACATGGTGGAGAGTCGAATTATATTTCTGCCAGTAACTGCTCTATGTATTCATCCATAGTAGCCATGTTACTGAATCTTTAACTTTACCTATATACTAATAATTCTCTAACAGGAAATACATTGGAAAATCTTTCAGCGTTTTTCTTTGACTTTACCTATATACTAACAATTCTCTACTAGGAAACACATTAGAGATTAACCATCTAAACACTTTTTTAACTATACTAGATAGCAATGGCAGATAGTCGTCTAAACGCTTTTTGAACCATACGATTTTTGTTTATGTAATTTATGGTAATAACTGATTTAAGACCACATTGCATACAAAATAGATGGTGTGTTTTCACCAACACTCCACACTTTGTACTTAGTAGTGGCTCTGTTCTTCCTACCCTGTTACTGACCCTATTGTGTCGCCCACATAATTCTCCGCGGAAATTATTGTTGCAGGGTTCTCTCTTCCCCACAGGAATCCAAGGACATAGTGCAGTTTATATTTGACTTTTGGTCCTTTGAGATCATCGTGAATATTCTGAGAAATCAGAAATAAATTATTGGTTTAGACTCATTCTAGACAGGTTTTTAATTATTTGGACCCCATTTTGATTTATATCAGTCTTTGAATCTACTGCCTATTCGAAATTCGCAAAATTGCAGTACGTTTCCTCTGGCTTTCTTAGCCGGATCATTACAGGGTCACTGATGAGGCTTTATTAGCCGAAACTACGTAGTATGGCCCATCTTTCTTATGAATGTTTTCATTGCTCTTAAAGGAACTCATTTTTGATTTTTAATTTGCCTTCACTGCAGCTGGTGTTGTGCCGTGTGGCGGCCGCAAAACGTCTCCACGTACATCAACCATAGTGTAGTTTATATTTTACTTTTGGTCCTTTGAGATCATCGTGAATATTCTGAGAAATAAATTATTGGTTCAGTACGTTCCCTCTGGCTTTCTTTACCGAATCATTACAGGGTCACTGATGAGGCCGATTCATGTGATTGTAAATACTCAAAGTATTGCTATCCTGCTGCTGGTCATGTAATTACTGGCAATTTGAAAATTATTCCTGATTCTAGGATAAGGAATATTATTTCTAAAGGACCGAAATATCGGTTTCCTTCTAAAATTGATTTCAGTAAATGTAGAGATGAAATCGCTGCTTCCTTGAATGAATTCGGTAATCGATGGTGTAAGCGAGAGTATGTTGAGCATAAAGCCCTTAAGGACTGGAAACTTAGCATTTTAAAACTACTAAAATACTAACTTATTACCTCCTGAGCCCAAGACGTCTTTACGTCATCTTAAACTAGGTATTCAAGAATTTCATAAGAAGTTTGTTTTGGCCCCTGCAGACAAGGCCGCTAACAACGTCGTCGTTGTGTGACGGCTCCACTATGTTAACACGCTTAAGCAGGAGCTTGGTGGTACTAAGGCCTATGAACTTCAGCCTTTAGCTGAAGAGAGAGCTATAGTAGATAAACATGTTTGTCTTTCAGCCACCAAGTTTGCTGTGTGTGTTAACGAAGGCCAAGACAAGCTTCCTACGCTATACTGGTTACCAAAAATTCATAAAAAACCTTACAAAGCACGGTTTATTGCAAATTCTAGCTCTTGCACTACCACTGAACTTTCTAAATTATTAACTTCCTGTCTTACTGCTATTAAAACGCATGTAATTAAATATTGTGATAAAGTCTTTGAAAGATCAGGAAGAAATCTGTTTTGGTCTATAAAAAAATCGAATGAGGTTTTAAATAAATTGAAATCTAGACATTTTCGTGCTTCTAGCCTGTCTACCTACGATTTTTCCGTTCTTTACACTACACTTCCTCATAATCTTATAAAAGAAAAGCTTAATGATTTAATTGAATGGGCTTTTCACAGAGAAGATTCTCTCTATCTTGCATGTAATGTCAGAAATGCATTTTTCACTTCTAAAGAGCATAAGAATTATACACTTTGGTCATGTCAGAAAGTGTGTGATGCCCTCACCTTTCTACTTGACAATATTTATATTAGATTCGGTACTAAGTTATTTAGACAAATTGTGGGTATTCCGATGGGTACTAATTGCGCACCTCTTGTGGCTGATCTGTTCTTGTATTGTTATGAAAGAGACTTCATTTTGTCGCTTTCCATTGATAACCAATCTGAAATTATTGAAGTTTTTAGCTCTACTTCTAGATATTTAGATGATTTATTAAATAGTGATAATACCTATTTTGATGGTTTGATCAGTCAGATTTACCCCCTAGAACTTCAGTTAAATAAAGCAAATTCTTCTGATACCGAGGCCCCGTTTTTGGATTTACATCTATCTATTGTAGATGGATTTGTTTCCTGCAAAATTTATGATAAACGCGATGACTTTGATTTTGAGATTGTAAATTTTCCTTTTTTGGATGGTGATGTTCCTCGTGCGCCATCCTATGGCGCTTATATTTCGCAATTAATTCGATTTGCTAGAGTGTGTAGTCATGTAACTGACTTCAACACTCGTAATAAATTATTAACGGCTAAACTCCTTAATCAGGGTTATCGGTACCATAAACTACGCAAAGCCTTTTCAAAATTTTATAGACGCCATTCTGATTTAATTTCAAAATTCAATATTGGACTTAAATCTCTTCTGCAATAAGGTCTATCGGAACCCGAATTTTATGGTGACTTAGCATATAAATTCAGAAAAATATATAACCGCAATGACTTCAGCACCCAATTTCGTAAAATCATTCTTTGATATAAAAAGATTGGGTACAACATGGATATTATACGACAGACTGCATGCATGGTAGTTAACCCAATCACGGTTGGCAACTTTGCTTCCCTCGTTAATTGCACGCCGGTGGGTCAGGCCTCAGATTCTATGACGGCTCCAACGTAAAGGCTTATTGAAAATTAGAGAGATAATGTCGGTTGGTGCCTGATGCTCTGTCTATGGTCGGGCTCATCGGAGTCTAACTGTTGGTTTTCTTTTGCTCCAGCATTTCAGTGGTTTCTTGCTGTCGAGTCCTCACCGTTGTCTCACCTATGTGGTTCTTTGATTTTTGTGTTCACGGAGATGTTGCACTGATGAGTTAGGGGGCCTTCATGCGGACTGAACAAATTATTTGTCTAAATCGCGACGGAAGTAAGGGCGAGGATTGTGGCCACGTAAAATCGATTTAAGCCCCCAGTGGAAATCTTCCACTGACCGTTCCAAGGCGGCTCTTCTGTGGCGATTTATTTATGTTGTTGTTTGTTACTTACTGTGTGTATCACTTGTGTCTTTTGGTTTTGGATGGCCATATGGCCATTTTGTGGGAAAGTAACTGTCCTTATGGCCTTCCTTTGTTTAGGTTTCCATTATGGTCTGGTCGCTTAATGTTTGTATTTATTTCCCTTTGGTGTCTTTTATGGGTGGAGTAAGTTAATTGTATCAATTCCTGATCTTTGTTTTACTTCTACTTTATTAGCCGAAACTACGTACTATGGTCCATCTTTCTTATGAATGTTTTCATTGCTCTTAAAGGAACTCATTTTTGATTTTCAACTTGAAAGAGCGCAGGCTTGTCACGACCGGCGAGTACATATACCACACGCCGTCCTTTTCATTCTCGCGAATTAGCATATACGGGCCTTTTGATTTTGCCCAAGCTTTTTTCACAAAAGAGCATGTTAAGTTAATCAATATACCAACGGACGATCTTGAGCTATCTACAGCAGTCTAATTTTATATGTTAACAACTTCAAACTGCCCATAGCTACGCCGCTCCTGTATGAGCGCCGCGTTGCTATGGGCTGTTTCCCTTAAATAGGTAGTTGTATGTCAAGGGAAACAACTCGAGAATGTATGGATCAATTTACTGAATATATTTACCTCGCCTAGTGAAACCAAAACTCACACACCGCCGCTCCTGTATGAGCGCCAGTGATATGGGCTGTTTACCTTAGATACGGTGGTTGTATCAGCCAGAGTGTGCTTCTATATACTTATGTATGGACTGTGCCAGTGTTGGAAGGTTGAATGGAACGTCTGAATAAATTATGTACCAGAACCTAGTGGCAGCCAGAGTGTACTGCACATGCGATATTGCAGCCAGAGTGCAAACAAATGTTTTATTCTATTGCATCCCACTCGGTGGGGCCAACCCGGGAGTGGGTGGGTGGGCCCCACAGTATTGCGGGTGCGGGGATGAAAAAACAATGTTTGTCCCAGAACCCCCACTCTGTATACTTCTCTTTGTTTTATTTAACTAAAGTGCTGGAGGGTAATTGTCTTATCATACCATCGAATTAAATTGTTTATTTTTTTGTTTGATTTGAGGTTTTACGTCCCCGTCAACACTGTAAATGTCATTTTGGAGACGTTGCTTCCAATGTTGTGCTACTTTTACCCGATATTGAGATGAAATGACATCTAAAGCCCTGTCGCCCAATGAAACCATTAGGGTCTATAAGCATGGACGGGGGCCGATTCGCACCGCTTTGCCTGGGTAGGCTTAGCCTTTTCAAAATTTTATAGACGTCATTCTGATTTAATTTCAAAATTCAATAATGGACTTAAATCTCTCCTGCAACAAGGTCTATCGGAACCCGTATTTTATGGTGACTTAGTATATAAATTCAGAAAAAATATATAACCGCAATGACTTCAGCACCCAATTTCGTATATCATTCTTCGATATAAAAAGATTGGGTACAACATAAATGTTATACGACAAACTGCATGCATGGTAGTTAACCCAATTACGGTTGACAACTTTGCTTCCCTCTTTAATTGCACGCCGGTGGGTCAGACCTCAGATTCTATGACGGTTCCAACGTAACGGCTGATGTTGGTTGGAACCTGATGCTCTGTCTCTGGTCGGGCCCATCGGAGTCTATCTGTTGGTTTTCGTTTGCTCTAGCATTTCAGTGGTTTCTTGCTGTCGAGTCCGCACCGTTGTTTCATCTCTGTGGTTGTGTGATTTTTGTGTTCACGGAGATGTTGCACTGATGAGTTAGAAGGCCTTCATGCGGACTGAACAAATTATTTGTGTTAATCGCGACGGAAGGGCGATGATTGTGGCCACGTAAAATCGGTTTAAGACCCCAGTAGAAGGTGATTCAGGTGACCGTTCCAAGGCGGTTTTTCTGTCGCGGTTTATTTTTGTTATGGTTTGTCTTTGGGTGTTTGTGTCGCTTATATTATTTTGTTTTGGATAGCCTATTGGCCATTTTGTGGGAAAGTAACTGTCCTTTTGGTTTTCCGCTATTGATGTTTCCATTAGGGTCTGTTGTTTAATGTTTGTGTTTCTTTCCATGTGGTGTCCCTGATGGGAGATGTGGGTTATTTGTGTCGATTAAAGATCATTGCCTTCACTCCTATTTAGATCCTCTCAGCCGTTTACCGTATGCGGGTCGGTTTCAGCTCTGCGTGGAAGCATCATGCATCCACTATACTCCTTCAAGCCCCGATTGGCGGGGGCCGATCGAATTAAATATTGTCAATATTTAATGAATCATAAAAATATTAAATATAATAATAATAGTAATAATAACAGACGTCGTGCTACAAACTTCAATACCTTCAGATTGCTTTTCAAAAGTAAGGGACATAACAGAACAAAATAAATCATCTACAAGGCGTGCGCTATTCGTACCCATAGAAATTTCCACAGTTTGTCGGAATCTCTTAGTATTACAATTATAACAGGCCCATTCAACATAGTACATTTTCTTACACCTCTTAAATGGCTACACTTCTGATGAAAATCCGTGATATGTTTTATTTTATTTATTTATACCGCATACATAGGCTGCGAGTACTCGTTAGAACCGCCTCAATAAGATGTGGGTGCTCGTTGGTTTTACCGAGCAGAAATAAGAAAACATAGTGTGTACGCATGAGTAAACCCCAGTGTTCTCTATATGCCTTGGGGTTAAGTGGGTGTTCATTTGATGAACGCATTTCATTTCAAGCTATTCTACAATATATTTACAATATTTACCTAACCAGCAAAAGTCAACATGTATTTGATTTGAATAGCTTTTTTTGGCTCAGACGTCCCAGTAGTTATATAATCTGGCTAGAGAACAAATTGCCAGATAGTGATTACCATATTGGGGACAATGCTGTCAAATCAAGCAATTCAGAATACTTTGGTACAATAACTGGTTGATGGAGACGGTTGTGATTCATCTGCATCGTCTCTCAATTTTGTCACACATACTGAATTGCAAATGAGAACAATTGAAAATAGACGGCAACTTGAATTAGAGAAGTTAATATTAGAAATGGAAACAGAATGTAATATATACAACTTGTGAACGCTTACCCGGCCGACGTCATATTAACAATTTTGACAACTTTACATAATGTTACAAACACTGTCTGATGGTTTTGTATTTAGCTCCCGCCCATTGGGGCTTGCAGGAACAGATGGGCTGCATGATGCTTCCACGCAGAGCTGAAAACGAGCCGCACATGAGTACTGGTAAACGGCGTAGAGGATCTAAGCCTGCCAAGGCAAAGCGATGCAAGTCGGACCGCCCATGCTTATAAACCCTGTTGGTTTCATTAGGCGGCAGGGCTTGAGATGTCATTTCATCTCAATGTCGGGTAAAAGTCCCACAGAATTGGAAGCAACGTCTCCAAAATTACCTTTACAGTGTTAACGGGGACGTCAAACATCAAATCAAACAAACAAAACAAACAAAATGGTTTTGTATTAAAAAGGCATAAAGCACATAAGTCATGTAGAGAGCAGGTCAAAACTAGGAAAACGAGACCGTCATCAAAACCACACTATCATCTTTCATTGCCTATGCGTTTTCATATATGATAGTGTTTGTTGGTCTGTTTGAGTCTTCCTCCTCGTACAGCTGATTTGGTACACTATAGACATGCTGTTCGTCTGTTGGCCTTGGACAATCTTGTCTGTTTGTAGTTTCGTAGGTCGGTGCTCTTTTTCTGAAATATGTTTATGAGGCAAGTTTCATCAAAGCATTTGCGACGTATTTTCGTCTTAGAAAGATCGTACGAATTCCTTACGACAAAAATCCTGTTTCATGCAATGCTCGAGATCTGCGACGTTCGCACATTTTGGCGAATTCTAAGATGAACCTTTAGACATCGCATATTGAAATTTTCGTCTTAAAATTTGGACATGTCACGGCCATTGCTTAAAGCAACCTACGCTTATCTCTTTAGTAACGTTGCTAAAAGTATGGTTCGTAAAATGTTGTTTCGTTTCTCTTCGCAGATAAGGCTTATTACTTATACAAGCCCAGGCAATTAAGACCCATCGAAACTGACCCATTTGTTATAATCTTTAGTTTGGGTTTGCGGTAGAGGTTTTCTTATTTTTTAAAAATAGAGATTGAGATACTCGTTAAAAGCGCCTCGTTCTGGTTGTGCTTATGAGTGCCAACAATCTATATTTCATGGTGTAACCTAGAACTGGCGATCGCTTTGGCCCATCGGGGCTTGGAGAAATAGAGCGGCCTGCATAGTGTTTACAGGCAGAGCTGAAACGGACAAAACATGATTACTGGTTAACCGCTTAGAATGTAAAAGCCTACCCAAGAAAAGTGGCACAAATGGGACCGCTTTTTACGTCCAAGCGGCTTCGTTGGTCGGTAGGGTTTTAGATGTCATTTCATCTCAAGGTACTTAAATATGGTTGACACTAAAAAACCTCAACACAAACAAACAAAAGAACGGACGCGTTCATGTAGTTCTAACGATTACCAACAATCTACGATTAGACTTTTATTAAAATGAAGTCTCAGTGTACCGTAAATCGACACATAAAAATAAAATTCTCAATACGACACAGATGTCCCCATCCAGCGACTATCCTCACCAAGTAAAAACGCATGTAAAAAAAGACAACAATGTCCGCCAGGAAAACTGTCCTTGAGGACATCGGCGTAGGTGGGGAAATGTTTAAATCTTGGAAAAAGTGTGCATCATCATACTAAATATGAACCAAATCCATAAAAGAATATATTACTAAGTCTGGGACATGGACCTTGAATTTTGGTTTTACAGCCCTTTCAAGATTATTACTTTTATTTCGAGCCGATCATTTATCAGATGTGAGCGAGAACTAAACAAAGTAGCCAGAGAAACGTCTTGTATCTTTCATAATACCAAATACGAACTAATTCCATTATATAGGTTGGGAAATGTCAGCACTTATCAAGAGGTTTTGTCATGAAAACTTTCTGAGTCATTGACCTTGAGTCATGGGCATGGGCGCGGGTAAGCTGAATAAAACTTAAGATGTGTATCTATAATCGTACTAAATATGAACCAAATCCATTTAGTCGGGGATTTGAAATACGTAGCACGCGTATTTAAGGAGTTTAATGCACCTTACTTTCTCACACTTAACTATGATACGAATTTATTTAGAGGTCTCTCAGCATCTTGAAAATGGAGTTAGAAAATCAAAAAAGTGGGGAAAAAGACATAAAAAGGGGAGATAAATGTTCCTATCCTCTTTTCTCATTTAAGCATCCAAACAATTCCAAACGACATCTCCTCCGAAACTACAAGGCCAACTGGAACCAAATTATATATGAAGCCGCCATGGGGTGGAAGAACAAACATATATTCTTAATATCTGGGTCACATGACCAAAATGTCCGCCATGCCCATATATGGTAAAAACCTTTGAAAATCGCCTTCTCAGAAACCAATCGACCGATGACTTTGAAACTTTGTATACAATATATGGGACCCGGGCCCTATCGAATTCGTTAAAATGATGACATTTCGTTGACCTTGACCTTTCTTACGTCAAGGTCACATTCGGCCACTTAGGATTTTGTATAGAAAAGACAGGGTTTTCTGATTCTGTTGCAGCTTATGACATCATAGTTGATATTTGAAATCCGCGGCCATAAGATTAAATAGTTTTTATTTTTTCTAAAACTACTGGGCTAACTGATACCAAATTACATATACTGCATCAGTGTGGTCGAGAAATCCAAGTTTGTTAGAGGGATCTGTGTGATCGTCACACCAATAAACGGCCAAAAGTGATTTTAATTTTGCATCTCAAAAAATACAAGACCTTGATATGCAGCATTTTGGACTCTAGCCCTAAGATGGTTCAAAGCTGACTATAATGTATGCGGCGGCAACTAAAGAAAACAATGCTTGATTTCAAATACTTTGGCATCAATGGTCCTGGGATTGGTCTCTACTAAACCATTATGGTCACCACGGGTGTGTGTGTGTGTGTCTTGGGGGGGGGGATTTATGCCCACTTGAGCTCTGGTGAGAGTAGTTTCCCATCGGACGCTTGTTTACAATTTTGTGTTCAGGGAAAAGTCGCGTTAACTTGATGGCAAGCGTAAACCATTCTAATTGGCGTTGTCATGATACAGCAGCCACAGTTTTCTGCTTTACTGATTGCGCTTGTTTGGTTATCTTTTGTTGCTTAGCTTCATAAACAATTAATTGGTGACCAGTGGTAGTTTGGTATGAAGTTACCATGACAGCAATACCTCTGAAAGACGACAATGTTAAGTGAAGATAACAGCGCGGCCCTGTTTCAGTTTTGTTTTTTCAAACGGTTGGCAGATTTTTGTTCAGTATTTCATAAGCCTCCTTTTGACTGAAGGTGTGCGAATTTTACTGCGAACAAAAAAGAAACATTATACAGTATTTGGTGAAAGGATTTCACTTAGATGTTTTAGAGGTTTATTGGTTTGGTTTTTACCATTAATTTGCTGCAAAAAAAAAGATACTCTACTAGATTTAAATATCGGCATCTAATTCTCCAGCTGCGGATTTGATATACTCCAGCTTATTTGCTGATTGAATGACTCTGGTTTTGGTCGATCTTTTGGCAAACATGCGCAAATTGAGGTCACCAAGTTACATGGAGATGCAGAAAAGTTCAGTCGAGGGTCGGTGCTGAACCCGATGTTCCAACCCTTCTTGACAAAGGTGAAGAGAAGAAGCTTGATTTACGTAGGAATCGTAACATTTATTATGCCAAACATTGTCCCAGTTCACTGTTCAATATATCTGACATATTAGGTTTCAACCCCAAGTAAATTGACCCGCCCGCCTAGTTCCTTTCATATGTACGAACGCATTTTCGCTAGAACGCCTGAAGGTAGACGTCTGATGCTCTGTCTCTGGTAGGGTTAACCGGAGCCTAACTGTTTGGTTTCCTTTGCTGCAGAATTCTAGCTATTTCATGCTGTCGAGTCCTCATCGTTGTTTATCTCTTTAGTCGTTTGATTTTCTGTTATCGGAGATGTTGCACTAATGACCTAGAACTCCATCATGTAGAGTGAACAATTTATCGGTTTTAACCACGACAATCAAGGGCGAGTAGTGTGACCATCTAAAATCTATTAAAATGTCCAACCCCTTCCCCCGCCCCCGTAAAACTTCTTACTGACCCCGTCGTCGATCATTTTGTGTTGTATTATTTTCATAGTTAGTTCTTATGATGTATGCATTGCTAATGCCTTTTTTATTTTGGATAGCCGTTCGGCCATGTGGGGAGATAACTGTCATTCTGGCTTTCCATCCATGACGTTTTCAGATTGGTGTTTTGAATGGGAGGTACGAGATATTTTGTATAGATTCCTGATCATTGCATACACTCTGTTTTTCAAACGTGATAACTCCTGATGGGTTGTCATAGAAGGCCTTTTTGGCCAATCTATATGGGACAATTGGGGTGGTTTGGTGAGGCAAAGATGACGTGTATCTTGCGTCAATAGGGCGTCCAGCTGATAGTGGCTTACAGCTGGACAAGACCTGCTGTTCTTCCAGCAGTTAAAGGTAGAGGGGGAAAACTGTCATTTCATCTGTTTCTGTTTTTCCATTTTCCCATTTCTCCTCTGCCCCATACTTTCATCTGCCCAACTATCTCTTCTGTCGCTTTTCTCCCTTTCTCTGCAGAGAGGTCAAAAATGACCAACACGGGGTGACGTGCCTTTAAACACAAAACAATCAATATATGGGAAAATGTCAGAAAAAGGAAGTAGTAATAAAGGAGATGAAGAACAGATTAATCAGTGTGTGACAAGAAACACCGGATAATTACGAGCTAATAGTGAATAGAGGGACAAGGCTATCGTAGGCAGGTTGCCCAACAAAATGGTAGAAAGTAAGTGCAGGTGGCATCTTAAGATGCACGTTTACAGGTTATACCACAACTCTGGGAAAAGGGAAGATAGAAGAATGTTTAAGGGATGGCTTTACGTTACATTAAACCTCAGGTACAGTTTATTTTTGTCCTGCGACTTAACCGAAAATAAGGTCCCCAGTAAGATTTCAAGTGGCCAGTAACATTTACGTGTTTAAAATCTAATAATGCTGATGTTACTTGGGGAGACTTCAGCACAAACCGGACACTTTGGATAATGATTCTTGAAATATACAATGTATTCATTAAATGTTGATTGTTTCAAGTCGCCAGTTTAGAAAAGCACTTGCCAGTTCACCCGCTGACAAATATGCTTGGTGATGTATATTCCCCTCTCTAAATGTAAACCGGAAGGAAATGGCCATCAGTAACTTTCCAAAAATATATCTATCGGTCCCTGTTATGATACATCTATGACCAGCCAGTAAAATAATTTAGTTTATGTTGGTTTTAATTTAATTCTTTATCACGATCTGTGACACAACAGGAAAAAGTGGTACAATGGTCCATAGGTATAGGAGTCCCTTGTTCATGCCCGGATTGAAACAGAGTCATCAAGTTTCACATGCACGTGCAAAAATAACCATCCTTCATACTGACGAAAAAAAAATTGTTTCAAAAAGTGCTAAAAATTATTTAGCGCGAAAATAGTGTAAAATTTACCAAATTTTTTGGGTCAAATTTCAATGGTCTAAATTAATGGTAACACCGGATGTAATTACGTCATATCATGAATTTTGGTGTCTTCGAGTATTGACAAATAATTTGGCTGATGCAATAAATCAACATTCATATGTAAGCGCAAGCTACACATAACTAAACTCAATCCAACTATACCATCCGCATTGGGGTGAGTGTAAACTCATAGAATTTTCAACCCCTTTTCCCCACCAGATTTGCTAAATAATCACATGTCATATATGTTAGGCCCCTATCTCAATGAAAAGGCACAAATAAAGCGTGAGAATTTTGGGTGCATTAAATTTTTCGAAACCTGGAGTCAAATCCCGGACTAATTGTATCATTAAAAAAGTATTTGTCTTAATCGCGACGGAAGTAAGGGCGAGGATTGTGGCCACGTAGAATCGATTTAAGCCCCCCCCCCCACCCAGTGGAATTCGTTTCCGCTGACCGTTCCAATGCGGTTCTTCTGTCGCGGTTTATTTTTGTTATGGTTTGTCTTTGGGTGTTTGTGTGGCTTATATTATTTTATTTTGAATAGCCTTTTGGCCATTTTGTGGGAAAGTAACTGTCCTATTGGCTTTCCGCTGTTGGTGTTTCCGTTGGGGTCTGTTCATTGCATCTACTTCTATATTCTAAGTCCATAACTTGACGAAGAGGTCATAGCACAGCTGGTAGACTCGTAAGGGGTAACCGCCGGTTATGCACTCAAAATCCTTACGGGTTATGCCTTCCGAGACCACAAATATGTCAACAAACAGTTGAGTGTTCCCGATATATGATGTTTAGTCATTCTTCTAAACATGTTTTGAGAAATCGGGCAATACTATTCTCAACAACTTTCATTGCTGCATGAGAAAAGATGGGTGTGGACATGAAAAGGCAAGCGGTCGATTTTTTAATTTAATTTCTCCCTGGGAAGGTAGTCAGATATTTCTGTTTTGACCTGTTTTCTAGTGCCGAATGAAGGCATTTTCAGCTACCCGGACGATGCGAAACTAATCCAACATGCCAAAATAACACGTAATTCAAACCACGTTCATGTAGAAATATAGAAGTTGCAAAATTTCCGCAGAATTAGTTCCAGGAGCTTTAATATTTATGCCGACTAGACTTACGAGAACCGATTACCCCTTACGGGAGCATTACCCCTTACGGGAACAGAAAAAGCCAATAATGGGTGTCTAATTGAAATGCATTTCAAGTTCATTCAATTATTCGCACAGACGGTCTATCAAAGCCCTGAAGACACTGGAGTTGCTCGGTATGACTGATAATACGTTACTTTTATTCAGAACGATAACTTAAACTCGAAATGCGTGCGCTCGTATATTGCTCGTACCAATGTATCCTAATCCATGTACTCGAACGAATTGCTGAAAACCTGATATTGTTACATTTTCAAGGCATTTATCTGATAATGCTCGTACAGTAGAATAGAAGCCTCCGTGGTGTAGTCGTTACGCTACTCGCCTTGTAAACCAGGGGTCACATGATCGATCCCGGGCTTCTCCAGACTTTCGGATGAGTATTTAAACCGAGGTCCCGTCTCCATATGACATTAGCTGTTGGTGGGGCGTAAAACTTAATCACACACTCCCTCGCGCAGTAGAATCGATTTCATACTGGATACGCATTTTACTTTTCGCCCCCGCCAATCGGGTGTTGGAGAAATAGTGCTTCTGCGCAGAGCAGAAAACAACAGAACTTGAGTACTGGTAAACCGTTTAGTTCTAACCCTGTCCAGGTAAACTACTGCGAGTGGGAACGCTCCTTAAACAACAGATTTCTATGGGCGGTAGGGCTTGAGGTGCCATTTCATCCCAATGTTGGGTAAAAGTCCCACCAAAAAGTAAGCAACGTCTCTGAAATGAAACGATTGTGTAAACTTAGCTATACATATAATAATTGAAGGCTCTAGATATGGATTTTCGAATTGTCACAGGGTTTTCCCTCATTTCAAAATTCTGAGAGTCCTTTCAGCCTCAAGGGCCCCATCCTAAATCCAGGCATTCAAACTTGTAAGTAGGAAAGTAGAAGTAAAACAAAGATCAGGAATCGATACAATTAACTTACTCCACCCAACAAAGACAACAAAGGGAAAGAAACACAAACATTAAGCGACCAGACCATAATGGAAACCTAAACAAAGGAAGGCCATAAGGACATTAACTTTCCCACAAAATGGCCATATGGCCATCCAAAATAATAAGACACAAGTGATACACACAGTAAGTAACAAACAAAAACATAAATAATTCGCCACAGAAGAACCGCCTTGGAACGGTCAGTGGAAAGATTTCAACTAGGGGGCTTAAATCGATTTTACGTGGCCACAAGTCTCGCCCTTACTTCCGTCGCAATTTAGACAAATACTTTGTTCAGTCCGCATGAAGGCATCCTAATTCATCAGTGCAACATCTCCGTGAACACAAATAATCAAAGAACCACAGAGGTGAGACAACGGTCTGTTTACACTTTCTGAAATGTACAAAGCTGCTCCGATTAAGTTTGTACATCACCAGTAATGACTAAAATTAAACCTACCGTCGTGATCCTACATGCTAGTATTGGGACTGACAGGCCTAAGCAAACAGTGCAGACATAGATCAGACAGTCTGATCATGGTCTACACTCTTTGTCATTTTGTCTGCACTTTTTGACTGATTGATGTTTATGTCACTGCATTCAGTTTTGTTACAGTTACGAAAGTATCTATGTATCCCCTGTCAGGATTCATGAGGCGCTTCATTCAAATAGTGTCAGACTTTTATGAGTCAGAGACTCAATATCCTGCGTCAGGGAAAACCATGGAAGTGAGATTTGATGTTGTTTCCGTTGGTCCGAACTTATATATTGTGGGTACTAGATAGGACTGCCTCGATTAGTTGGTTCTAATGAGTCCGCCTCAATTAGTCGGTTCTAATGAGTTCCCCACAATTTATGCATTTGCTCCACAATAAGAAAAATTTAATGTATTACCCTGCAACCCAAACCATTTCCCTATTTAAAGTAGGGTTTTGCAGGCTGTTTATTACACAGACTTGGTATAGTGATGTCGATCTCTCTTTGGCATTTAATTCTATAAGAGTCATTTGGTTTAGTGATGAAACTGTCCGACATTCACACTAGTTCAGGACATCTTCATGTAATTGTGTCATTCGGCATTCAAATAATTATTGCTTGACCGCTCACCTGCAGCACGTTTAAGCTTGTAGGCCTTCTCATAAAAAGATGCACGTTGGTCACAAAACTCACGAAGTACATTTTTGCAGGTGGTTCTTCTGTCGCAGTTTATTATGTTATGGTTTGTCTTTGGGTGTGTGTATAGCTTATCTCTTATTATTTTGGATAGCCAATTGGCCATTTTGTGGGAAAGAAACTGTCCTTTTGGCGTCCTGCTATTGATGTTCCCATTAGGGTCTAGTTATGTAATGTTTATGTTTATTTCCCTTTGGTGTCTCTGATGGGAGGTGCGGGTTCATTTTATCGATTCCCGATCATTGCCATCACTTCTATATTTATTATTCATGATTTGTGGAGCAAAAAAAAAGCATTCGTATGCTCATGGAATTCCAAAGCTCTAGCATAGATGGTACCGTATCCTATGCAATATAACATAAAAATGTAAAGGTTGTTACAATACATGTAGCCAAATAACCATAATTAAGGAAATAGATCAGCTGTTGTAGCGATTTGGTGGGTAATAAATCACAGTTTGGAGGTCAGCTTTAAATCATATCAAATCACGAGCACGTAGCGCGAGTGATTTGTCTACTTACAACTGACAGACATACTGTGATTTATTTACCAACGCATTGCACAAAATATTTGATCTGTTTCGATTCTAACACACTGAAAAACGACAATATTTTTATCGTTTCTTTCAAATTCTCCCAATCGCCCACCACTGTAAGAAAAAATCCCGCAAACACTATTTACTGTATCACACATATTTTTTGTCCTCGCGTAATGTTTTTATGTGAGACAATAACGTTTTACCGTCTAACGTCAAGACATCTACGAGTGACGTCATAAATCGGTGACTTTTAATGTCGTCACTCGACACGTTCTTTCGACTTATGATTTGTTGCAAAATAAGTCACAAAATTCTTGAATATCATTTAAAGGTGAGCTGTGATAGAACAGTTGGTAGAACAATCGAATGCTAAAGTCTATTTTTTTATATTTTTTGCCACGTTTTTTTGGCGATAACTTTTTTTTTACTTTTGGTCAACGCATCCAGCGAAAAAGTTGTAGAGGAGTAGCTCCGGCAATTTCTCGTTAAGGCTTCTGCTTCTGGTCGGGCCAATCGAGTGTAACTGTTGTTTTTTTTTTTTTTTTTTTTGCTCCAGCATTTCAGTTGTTCCTTGCTGTCGAGTCCTTACTTCGAGATGTTGCACTGATGAGTTAGGTGGCCTTCATGCGGACTGAACACATTATTTGTCTTAATCGCGACGGAAGTAAGGACGAGGATTGTGGCCACCACGTAAAATCGATTTAAGCCCCCAGTAGAATTCGTTTCTGCTGTCCGTTCCAAGGCGGTTCTTCTGTAGCGGTTTATTTTTGTTATGGTTTGTCTTCGCTTTTATTATTTTATTTTGGATAGCCTATTGGCCATTATAGTAACTGTCCTTTTGGCTTTCCGCTGTAGGTGTTTCCGTTCGGGTCTGTTGTTTCATGTTTGTGTTTCTGTCCTTTTCGTGTCTTTGATGGGAGCTGTGGGTTAATTGTTACGATTCCGGATCATTGCCTCCACGTCTATTACCAACTTCCAGAGGCGTATAGTTTTTGGTCTAATCAGATGGACTTTTTACAATTTTTTAATTTTTCGACAATAACTAAGTCCAATTCTGTCACTCACACACTCGAAAAGTAAATATATAACTAGCGTATTTGAAACAATATATATATTATACAAAAAAGAGAAATGACATCACACGGAAAACACAGTAAATAATATTATTCCAAACCGGTTTCGTTTATAACTCATCAGGGGAATAGTAGAATAACAAAATGGCGTTACACCGCGACGTTACTTAGTAACGGATAAGACGTGTACACAGCACACAAAATGAAACGTCATGGCCGCAAATTGGCGCCGTCAGTAATTGTTAAGCTTAGGGTTGAAAAACTTAATAAAATACTTTTCTTTGGATAACCTTGCTGAAATTTTATTATTGCGAAACTTGTAAAACGGAAAAATGGAAAACGTTGGATGGTTTAGAGAACATTGGTCTAAATGAGAACTGACGGGCAGTTGTCTCGTTGATGGGTCTCTTATTTGTTGGTCATGAACTGTCCGTCGGTTTAGAAGTTTGTTGATGGGTCTCTAATTTGTTGGTCATGAACTGTCCGTCGGTTTCGAAGTTTGTCACCTGTCTGTCCAATGTAGAATTCTTTGCAGCCATTACAAACAAAAACATACAATACATTTTTGACAGTGCAGCTAATGTTTTCTTCAACGTGAAATATTTTGTTATTTAACTGTAAGGAAGATCCGCCAATAATGAAATTACAAAGTAGAAGTAAAACAAAGATCAGGAATTGATACAATTAACTTACTCCATCCATAAAAGACACCAAAGGGAAAGAAATACAAACATTAAGCGACCAGACCATAATGGAAACCTAAACAAAGGAAGGCCATATGGACAGTTACTTTCCCACAAAATGGCCATATGGCCATCCAAAATTAAAAGACACAAGTGATACACACAGTAAGTAACAAACAACAACATAAATAAATCGCCACAGAAGAGCCGCCTTGGAACGGTCAGTGGAAGATCTCCACTGGGGGGCTTAAATCGATTTTACGTGGCCACAATCCTCGCCCTTACTTCCGTCGCGATTTAGACAAATGATTTGTTCAGTCCGCATGAAGGCCTCCTAACTCATCAGTGCAACATCCCCGAGAACACAGAAATCAAAGAACCACAGAGGTGAGACAACGGTGAGGACTCGACAGCAAGAAACCATTGAAATGCTGGAGCAAAAGAAAACCAACAGTTAGACTCCGATGAGCCCGACCAGAGACAGAGCATCAGGCACCAACCAACAATATCTCTTTAATTTTCAATAAGCCTTTACGTTGGAGCCGTCATAGAATCTGAGGCCTGGCCCACCGGCGTGCAATTAAAGAGGGAAGCAAAGTTGCCAACCGTGATTGGGTTAACTACCATGCATGCAATCTGTCGTATAACATCCATGTTGTACCCTATCTTTTTATATCGAAGAATGATTTTACGAAATTGGGTGCTGAAGTCATTGCGGTTATATATTTTTCTGAATTTATATACTAAGTCACCATAAAAATCGGGTTCCGATAGACCTTGTTGCAGAAGAGATTTAAGTCCAATATTGAATTTTGAAATTAAATCAGAATGGCGTCTATAAAATTTTGAAAAGGCTTTGCGTAGTTTATGGTACCGATAACCCTGATTAAGAAGATTAGCCGTTAATAATTTATTACGAGTGTTGAAGTCAGTTACATGACTTCACACTCTAGCAAATCGAATTAATTGCGAAATATAAACGCCATAGGATGGCGCACGAGGAACATCACCATCCAAAAAAGGAAAATTTACAATCTCAAAATCAAAGTCATCGCGTTTATCATAAATTTTGCACGAAACAAATCCATCTACACTATACAGATGTAAATCCAAAAACGGGGCCTCGGTATCAGAAGAATTTGCTTTATTTAACTGAAGTTGTAGGGGGTAAATCTGGCTGATCAAAACATCAAATTAGGTATTATCAATATTTAATAAATCATCTAAATATCTAGAAGTAGAGCTAAAAGCTTCAATGATTTCAGATTGGTTATCAATGGAAAGCGACAAAATGAAGTCTCTTTCATAACAATACAAGAACAGATCAGCCACAAGAGGTGCGCAATTAGTACCCATCGGAATACCCACAATTTGTCTAAATAACTTAGTACCGAATCTAATATAAATATTGTCAAGTAGAAAGGTGAGGGCATCACACACTTTCTGACATGACCAAAGTGTATAATTCTTATGCTCTTTAGAAGTGAAAAATGCATTTCTGACATTACATGCAAGATAGAGAGAATCTTCTCTGTGAAAAGCCCATTCAATTAAATCATTAAGCTTTTCTTTTATAAGATTATGGGGAAGTGTAGTGTAAAGAGTGGAAAAATCGTAGGTAGACAGACTAGAAGCACAAACTGTCTAGATTTCAATTTATTTAAAACCTCATTCGAATTTTTTATGGACCAAAACAGATTTCTTCCTGATCTTTCAAAGACTTTATCACAATATTTAATTACATGCGTTTTAATAGCAGTAAGACAGGAAGTTAATAATTTAGAAAGTTCAGTGGTAGTGCAAGAACTAGAATTTGCAATAAACCGTGCTTTGTAAGGTTTTTTATGAAGTTTTGGTAACCAGTATAGCGCAAGAAGCTTGTCTTGGCCTTCGTTAACACACACAGCAAACTTGGTGGCTGAAAGACAAACATGTTTATCTACTATAATAGCTCTCTCTTCAGCCAAAGGCTCCGCATCGTGGCTCATTGCATTTAGTAACAGATGGGGTAGTATTTGTTTCATTTAATTGAGATTTTATTAACATACGTTTTAAATTAGGAAGTTGTCGCTTGCATTTTATGATCTTGGTGTTGCTTATTATTCTATCCATGGTTTTATGAGAGTGTAAAATTCTCATGTTATTTTTCAAAATGCCAAACATTTCTTTATGTTTTGGATTGTGTGTTGAGATAAAAGGCGTTATTTTTTCCTCCACTTTTTCCTTGACATTCAGCAATTTTTTTCGTGGTATTTCTAAGGCTTTATTTATTCCAGACTGTATTATTGGAAGTGGATAGTTACGTTTGGTTAAAGTGGTGGCAAGTTCTTTTAAACGGTAATTAAGTGTACTTTTATCTGAACAATGGTACAGATTCTTCGAGCTAAGGAAAATGGTATATTGGTTTTTGTGTGTTTTGGGTGACAAGATTTGAAATTTAGGTATTGTTTAGAGTCAGTGACCTTAAAGTATATGTCTGTTGAAAAGGAAGTTCCAGTTTTAATTACTAATATGTCCAGGAAGGGTAGTTGTACGGGGTTAACTTTTATTTTAAATTTGATATCCTTATGAAGTGAGTTAAGTATATTTTCTATTAAATTTAAATCTTTTTGTGACCTTTTCCCAAGTATGAAACAATCGTCTAAATATCTTTTCCACTGATTTTCTATATATTGTCCAAACTGTTCACCCATTTCTTGTTTGATTTTTTCACATAAATTTTCTTCTAAAAAGCCTAAAACTAATGTTACATAAGTTGGTGCTTTTTGATGCCCATGGCTGTGCCTTTTGATTGGTTAAAATGTAAACCACTAAAAGAAAAATTGTTGTTTTCTAAAATTAGTTTTAAAGTAGAAGTAAAACAAAGATCAGGAATTGATACAATTAACTTACTCCACCCATAAAAGACACCAAAGGGAAAGAAATACAAACATTAAGCGACCAGACCATAATGGAAACCTAAACAAAGGAAGGCCATAAGGACAGTTACTTTCCCACAAAATGACCATATGGCCATCCAAAACCAAAAGACACAAGTGATACACACTGTATGTAACAAACAACAACATAAATAAATCGCCACAGAAGAGCCGCCTTGGAACGGTCAGTGGAAGATTTCCACTGGGGGGCTTAAATCGATTTTACGTGGCCAAAATCCTCGCCCTTACTTCCGTCGCGATTCAGACAAACAATCTGCTCAGTCCGCATGAAGGCCCCCCAACCCACCAGCGCAACATCTCTGTGAACACAAAAATCAAAGAACCACAGAGGTGAGACAACGGTGAGGACTCGACAGCAAGAAACCACCGAAACGCCGGAGCAAAAGAAAACCAACAGCTAGACTCCGATGAGCCCGACCAGAGACAGAGCACCAGGCACCAACCAACATTATCTCTCTAATTTTCAATAAGCCCTTACGTTGGAGCCGTCAAAGAATCCGAGGCCCGACCCACCGGCGTGCAATCAAAGACGGAAGAAAAGTTGCCAACCGTGATTGGGTTAACCACCATGCATGCAGTCTGTCGTATAATATCCATGTTGTACCCAATCTTTTTATATCGAAGAATGATTTTACGAAATTGGGTGCTGAAGTCATTGCCTCAATTATAAAATCTTTTGAAAATCTTTCTGAAATAAAATCTGGGTGTTTTTCCAACCAATATGATAGAGCTTCCAGGCCTAATTCAAGTGGTATATTTGAATATAGGCTGACAATGTCAAAATAAACCAATACTGTGTTTTCTTGAATTTTTTTAGGTAAAAAATTAAGAAAATCTATATCATCCCGTAAATAACTTTTTACATGTTTCAAAAATGGTTTTAGTAATATATCCAGAAGGCAACTTAAGCGGCTCGTTTCACATCTTGGGGCCCCCAGGTATTAGACTTCCTGCCTTGCCGTGGCCCTGGGGGCTCAATTCCCACTGGGCACATTGCCGCTGTGGTCTCTGTGCCCACTGGGAAGAGCTAAAGGAAGTACCACCCGTTTGCCGTGGGTGGCGTCCTGTAAGCCGGAAGAAGGGATCCTGGAGGTTGAGGGTTACCTGAGGTGGCGGTGCTTCAGGTACCCAACACGCCTCTTTGGCCTGGCTTTTCGGTGTAGACGGGTGGCCGTGCGGTCCGGCACGGTCAATCGGCTGGTCACGCCGAGCCCTAGAGATACCGCTTTGCTTTCTCTTCAACTCTTTTTGTATCTTTCCTGATACCAACCATATGCCCATTTACCTTACCCTTTTCTGTCTTTTTTTTATCTCTAGAAGGCGGTGGCTAAACGGATCAATCGTGTAGGCATTTTGTTTATGCGAGTATATCTCACGTGTATCTCTAACACCTGCGAGTTGGATAACCACTCCATTATGGTGTTCCCTTGTAGGGCTCCACGGAGGGCGGAGAGCACTTGGGACGAAACTATAATTTTTTCCTTATGCCTAATGGAAAAAAACATAACCGCAACGCATCCAAACGTAAAAAAGATGAGGAATCATCCGAAACGGATGAACCCAGTCAGAAGTCTAGTCAACAGTCAAGCCAGCAGTCTGCAGCACCAAAGCAACTTAATTTTCCACGCTTCTTGGTAATGTCTTCATGTGAAGATACACGCACTGTGTCAAGTCTATCCCCATTCGTGATAGAAAAGAGCATCATGTCCATTGCCGGACATCCCAAAAGCATAAAAACGCTTAAGTCAGGTGACCTTTTATTAGAAGTCGAGAGAGAGCAGCAGGTGAAAAGCCTGCTTGGTACCACAAAGCTCTTCGATCTCAAGGTCAAAGTATCTCTGCATAATACACTTAATTCGTGTAAAGGTGTTATCCGCAGCCCAGAGCTCCGTCCTTGCAGTGATGCAGAGATAGTTGAGAACTTGAGATCGGAAGGCGTCATTGGTGTACGTAACATCCAAGTTCGTAGAGGTGGTGTATTGAAGCCAACGGGTACCTACGTGTTGACTTTTAATACACCAGTTCTGCCCAAGAAAATAAAAGTAGCATATCTTTCAGTTAACGTGGATGTATATATACCAAACCCTCTCAGATGTTACTCGTGTCAGGTTTTTGGCCACCACGAAAGCAGATGTCAGAAGAAAAAACTCTGTCCAAATTGTGGTGAAGAAAAACATGTCGATAACCATCAAAACTGTAAGAATGAGGCCAAATGTGTAAATTGTGGTGGCAAGCATGCTGTTTTCTCTCGAGATTGTCCGGCATGGAAAAAAGAAAAAGAAATACTTACTGTCAAATACCAAAGGGGGATAACATTCCCAGAAGCGCGGAAAATTGTTGACGAGCGATACACAACACCAACCACCAGTTACGCCAGCATCACAAAGGGTGCTGGTAAACAAGTTTCAAGCTCCGCAACACAGACTGTTGAATCATGCATAGCTGAATTAAAGAAATCCGGTGCATGGAGCAAATCCACTCCAGCACCACAAAGTTCAACCAATTTATCAAATGGCGCAATCCAGGTTGCTGCGGATCGGTCGACAGCGACCGTACCGAAGCCAGCGCCGCATGTAAAAGAGAAACTCGACCCAGGTCGAACTAATAAGGGATCGGAAGATCCGAAAAAGCAATTGTCTCTAAAACTAACAGACAGACAACGTAAAATGGAAAGAGACAATATAAAATTTCAGAACAGATTCGGATCTTTGAGTGACAGTGATATGGAGTTTGAAGCTCCATCATCACCAAGTAGCAATAACAGATCGAGGTCTGCAACACCACGAGCTGGTGGTAGCAGATCTATATCACCAATTGCAGCTCCAATATAGTTTCTAGTCTTAATCTCTTCATAAAATGGATTTAAATCACAAAATAATACAATGGAATTGTCGAGGTCTTAAATCAAATTATAACGAACTGTTATTACTTATTTCGTTATTGAACCCATCGGTTTTTTGTTTGCAAGAAACTTTTTTAAAAACTGATGACAACATTGATGTCAGGGGTTTCAATACATACAACTATATCTATTCTGATGGTAACAAACCATCTGGTGGCAGTTCAATTTTTGTTAAATCATGTTTACCACAAAGAGAGATCAAATTAAAAACAGACCTACAAGCTGTGGCAGTGTCAGTTTCTCTGGATAAAGAAACTACAATTTGCTCTCTATATATCCCTCCCTCATTTTCTTTAAAGCCCGAACAGCTTGACACATTGCTGAGTCAACTTCCATCGCCATATCTTTTAGTTGGCGACTTCAATGGTCACAATATTCTATGGGGCTGTAAAGATATCAATAACAGAGGAGCACTTGTCGAAGATTTTATTGCAAAGAGCGATCTTTGCCTGATGAATGATAAATCTTATACTTACCTTCACCCTGCGACAGGTCATTTGTCTTCTTTAGATCTCTCTTTGTGCCACCCATCTCTCTTCTTGGACTATGACTGGTCTGTTCATGATGATCAGTGCGGAAGTGATCACTTCCCTGTTATAATTGAGAGTGTAAACGAACCAGATGAGGACTGTAACCAGAAATGGAAAATGAATAAAGCCGACTGGGAATTATTCCATAATTTATGTGAAGAAGAGTTATCAATTGATCATTTTAATGAATCATCCGACATTGTTTCTGATTTCACAGATACACTTATTAACATATCAGAACAATGCATTCCAAAGACCTCCACAAATACTAAGAAAAGCAAGCCTTGGTTTAATAATGACTGTAAAGAAGCTATTAAAAAGCGTAAACAGGCTCTAAATAAGTTCTGCAAAAATCCCACTTCAGAAAAGCTCAACGACGTAAAAGTTTTTAGAGCTAAAGCTCGGCGAACAATCCGAGCGTCCAAACGAAAGTCATGGAGAGAATATGTCTCCAAATTGAACTATAAAACCCCCATTAAAAAGGTTTGGGATATGGTACGAAAAATTTCAGGAAAAACAAAGTCTTCTAGTTTTACACATTTAAATACTGAATTTGACACAATAGCGTCAACAAAAAAAGATATTTCAGATACTCTTGGGCACACATTCTTGAGAAATTCATCATCACGTAATTATTCTGACACTTTTAGAAATTTCAAAAAGGACCAAGAGAAAAGAAATCTAAACTTTAAATCCCTTAATCACGAAGAATACAACAAACCTTTTAACTTATCCGAACTCGTTGAAGCCATTGAAAAATCACATGATACGGCAACCGGCCCCGATGAAATTCATTATCAGATGCTTAAGCATCTGCCAAAAAGTTCTCTTACAACACTTTTAGATATCTTTAATAATATTTGGGAAACGGGGGTCTGTCCTGAGAGCTGGCGTGTAGCTACAGTTGTACCAATTCCTAAACCAGGGAAAGATCATGCAGAACCTACAAATTATCGTCCGATAGCTTTGACAAGTTGTTTGTGTAAAACTTTGGAGAGAATGATAAACAAGAGATTAGTCTGGTACTTAGAGTCCAACAACCTCATTTCAGAATATCAATCGGGCTTTCGTTCGGAACGTAGTACCAATGACAATTTAATAAGACTAGAAACATTTATACGAGATGCTTTTATTAACAAAGAACACGTAGTAGCTGTCTTTTTCGACTTGGAGAAAGCATATGATACAACATGGCGTTATGGAATATTGAAAGATCTACATAACATTGGCTTAAGAGGAAAACTTCCCAGTTTTATTGAAAGCTTTTTAGGGGAGCGCATGTTTCAGGTGCGTGTGGGGTCTACCGTGTCAGATTTCTATGATCAAGAACAGGGTGTCCCACAGGGCAGTATTCTTTCAACTACGCTATTTAACATCAAAATAAACAATATTGTACAATGTTTGGACGACAAAACTGATTGTTCATTGTATGTTGATGATTTTTGTATATGTTACCGTTCAAAAAATATGAAAACAATTGAACGAAAGTTACAACAAAATTTAAAAAGAATAGAAGAATGGACTGATAAAAATGGTTTCAAGTTCTCCAAGTCGAAAACGCAGTGTGTTCATTTTTGTAAACTACGGAAGAAACACGAACATCCTTCCCTGTTTTTATACGGATCACAAATTCCTGTTGTTGAAGAAGCCAAATTTCTTGGGGTCATATTTGATCAAAAGTTATCTTTTATTCCCCATATTAAATATCTTAAAGCGAAATGCTTAAAAGCTTTGAATCTTTTGAAAGTTTTAGCTCATACAAGTTGGGGAGCAGATCGGTATACTTTATTACATCTTTACCGGTCTTTAATAAGATCTAAATTAGATTATGGGTCTGTTGTTTATGGTTCTGCCAGAAAGTCCTATTTAAAATCCTTGGATACTATCCATCACCAAGGCCTTCGTCTGGCCATGGGAGCCTTCCGTACTTCTCCCGTATTAAGCCTTTATGTAGAAGCAGGTGAACCATCTTTAACCTCGCGCAGAGAGAAACTTTCTCTTCAGTATGCTATTAGACTTGCTGCAAATCCATCTAACCCGGCGTCCAAAATTTCAAAACCTCAATTTGTAGATAAGTATGAAACAAAACCCACAGCAATCAAACCTTTTGGATTACGTATTTTACCACTGCTAGAAAATTCAGGTATCGACCTTAAAAATATTCAAAAACATGAAACGGCTGAAGTTCCATCTTGGTGTATTAAAAAACCTTCTATTCTGTTCGACTTACATGATGGCAAAAAATCCGAATCAAATCCAATACTTCTCAAACAAAACTTTCAGGTACTGCAGTCACGTTACAATGATTACCAGCAAGTCTATACTGATGGTTCCAAAGAAGGAGATAAAGTCGGTTGTGCGTATGTTTCTAAAGATACGCACAAAACCATGCGCCTTCCAGATGGTTCATCTATTTTTACAGCTGAAGCCAAAGCAATAGACCTAGCTTTAGATTTTATCAGTTCTTCAACAATTCAAAAAGCAATTATATTTTCTGATTCACTTTCTGTGCTTAAGGCTTTAGACCATTCGTCATCTAAAAATCCTCAAATTCAAAAATTGATCGAAAGGCATCATGAAATTTCTCAAACACACCAAATCTTGTTTTGTTGGCTTCCGAGCCATATTGGCATTGTCGGCAATGAATGTGCTGACAAGAAAGCAAAGGAATCGCTCAATCTTGATCCATCTGTTTTTAAAATTCCTTTTAATAATTTTAAAGCATTTATCAACAAATACATCTTGTCGGAATGGCAAGGCGAATGGGACCGTGCAATAAATAACAAACTCCAGGCCATTAAACCTGTCGTTAGTACAAAATGCTCTCCTCCACAGTTTTCCAGAAAAGAGGACGTAGTATTAACACGACTGCGCATCGGCCATACTAGAGCTACTCATTCTTATATTTTTAATGGTGATGATCAGCCTTCTTGTGTAGGTTGTGATCAGCCATTCACTGTGAAACATATCTTAATTGACTGTGTTGACTTTTCACCCTCACGTATTTTATATTTCAAAGCTGACACTTTGCAACAACTGTTTCGAGATGTACCTGTTGATAATATTATTTTATTCTTAAAAGAAATTGGACTTTTTCATAAGATTTAACTGTTTCAGATTTTTATATATTATCATTCTGACTTTTTACTTTTAATATCATCATAATTATTCTTGCCGTTTAACCATTAACCGTTTGACGCTTATGACCCACAAAGAGGGTTGACGCGTCGTTAAACACGAAATCATCATCATCATCACATCTTGGGCCTGCAACAATTGGTCGAAAGTGTAAATCCTCCGGATCTGGTACTTCAATATATATTAGGAATTCTTAATGTTGCATGCGTTCTGTATAAGTTTGCTTTTGTGTATTTTCGGTAAGCCGTAAAAAGTACTTGTTTTGTAATCAAAATTAAGTAAAAAATCTGCCTCCTGGATGGTTATTAAGATTTATCAGTTCTTTTAATTTAGCAAATACTTCTTTTTCATTGCTGTTTGGGATAGATGTATAGTATGATTCATCCATTAACATTTCTAGAATTTTTCTCTTGTAAAATTGAACTTTCATTATCACAATACCACCACCTTTATCTGCTTCCTTGATTACTGTGGATTTGTGTTCGGACAGAGATTTTATTGCTTTCCTATGATCTAAAGTATTTTCTTTTTGTTTTCTTTAGAAATATTATCACATACCGTTTCGGTTGTTGTTATGTAAGTTTTAAGGTTTGAGTTACTGGGAAGGGTAAAACTTGATTTATTTCTGACTAATGAATTTTCTGTTTGTTTTTGCCATCAAAATACTCTTGCAATCTTATTTTTCGAAAGAATTCGTTTAAATTATCATCAAGCTCAGAACTATTACTTTTTCAGGTGTTGGAGTAAATTTGAGACCCATCAACAAGACACTTTTTTCTATTTCATTAAGTTTACGGTTAGAAAGATTATATATTTTAGTAAATGTTTTGTCCGATGTTTCAGCAAGGTTACCTCCTATTTAATCCGGCTGTTCCAGTTGTATAAGCGTCCAACTGAAGGGCTGTTGTACAAAGCATTAGAACGCAGACTGTCATAAACATGAAAAACGTGGTTTTAGTCGGCAAATCCTTGTAAAGACAATACAGATCATACGCCTTTGGTCAGTATTAATCAAATATTTAAAATACTTCACCAGTCTGTTTCACTCTCGAATGTACTTATTATAAATATGCAAGATATTGGAATGGCCCACATAATTATCATTCAGTCAGGCAAGCACTGAACAGACGTCAAAGCGTCAGACCATACCGATAAGGTGGGACAAAAGGAAACAGAAAATATCACACAGGCTTGAAATTGCAGAAATCTCCATCTGATTACAGCATGGCTCATACAACTTAGGGCATGAAATCTTTTTGAGAAGTTGGCGGTGCTTCTCCTCTACAACTTTCTCGCTTGATGCGTTGATCAAAAATTAAAAGTAAAAATGTTATTGTGGACACGTAAAATCGATTTAAGACCCCCCCCCAGTGGAAATCGTTTCCGCTGACCGTTCCAAGGCGGTTCTTTTGTCGCGGTTTATTATTGTAATGGTTTGTCTTTGGGTGTTTGTGTCGCTTATATTATTTTATTTTGGATAGCATGTTGCCCATATTGTGGGAAAGTAACTGTCCTTTTGGCTTTCCGCTGTTGATGTTTTCATTGGGGTCTATTGTTTCATGTTTGTGTTTCTTTCCCTTTGGTGTCTCTGATGGGAGCTGTGGGTTAATTGTATCGATTCCCGAGCACTGCCTCCACTTGCACCCCCCCCCCTCCACTTCTATTATCCCTTGGAAGCAAGAATACACATCTGAACTGAATAATATGGAGTGTACAAGGATTTCTGGACCAGACTAGCTAGTTTCGGCCAATTAGGCCTCAACAGTCTTGCAGCACATTTTTTTGTAACATAAAATTATCAAAAATCGATTCATATCGGCGAGTCATGCCGCTGCTGAGTTCTGAGATAAGTCTGTTTACCCAGGTTATTACCGATCCAACCCATTTAGAGAGGTATCAAACGCCGCATCCTCTTTCGCCGCCCAGCGCCGTACGACACATACTTTTCAACAGTCCAAAACTAATTTGGAATTTTGTTTCAAAATATAAGAAAATAGAAATGAATGCAGTGATAAGAAATCGATACAATTACTCGACACCTCTATCAGATACACCAAAGGGAAATAAACATGAACATGAAGTAACTAAATTCTTATGAAAACATTACTAGCGGAAAGCCAAAATGCCATTACTTTTCCATAAAGTGACAAATGGCTATGCAAAACAAAAATATATAACCAATACACATATTCGGATTATATCGGTTTACGTGGCCACAATCCTCGCCTTTGGTTTTGTCGTGGTTTAGACAAATAATTTATAAGACCTTTTAAGACCTATGATTGGCCAAAACTTGCCAGTCTGGCCCATAAATACTTATATACTCGATACGTTTTAATTCTGCGGTGCATTATTTGCTTCCGAAGGATAATGTTCTGGGGAAAGGGTAAACTTTTTGAAGCAAGGACAACAACAAGGAACTGAAAATTATGGAGTGTAAAATACTTGTCTGTGTCAGACAAGCTAGTTTCGGCCAGTTAGGCCTCAATAGTGACCCTCAAATATGTCCTTAATTCCGAAGTGAAATCAATGATCTCAGAGAACTAGAAAATATAACCCTCACTATGATGAAGGACACGGTGATTTTTTACGGCCGCCACACATTACACCAACTACGGTGAAGTTAAACGTTCTGCGAAAAGGGTAATCCTTTGCAAGCAAGAAGTACAGCAACGAGCTGAACATTATGGAGTGTAAAAATTTTCTGGGCAAGACAAGCTAGTATCGGCCAATTAGACCTCATCAGTTACCCTCAAATGTTTCCTTAACTCAGCCTTGAAATCAATGATCCTGAAGGATTAGCCAATATAACCCACACTAGATGAAGGACAGGTAGACTTTTTACGGCCGCGACAAATTCCCTTAACACCAGCTGTGGTGAAGTTAAAAGAAACGTGTAAAACCCTTTGGAAGCAAGGAGTTTAGAACAGAACTGAACATTATTGAATGTGAAAGATTTTACAGGGTTAAACTATCTAGTTTCGGCCAATAAGGCCTCATCAGTGAGCCTCAAATGTTTCCTAAAGAACCTTTTTATAGAACATATAAGACAAATAATTAAACTTGTCACTAACCTGCATACGAAAATGACCATAAATACTACGCTTAGTGTGATTACTGCTCCTATTCCCGCCCCGCCGAATACTGCAGCTATGACACCTATGAATATAAAAGAAAGTATGCAATTCAGAATCGCACTTAATGGAGTGTTTGCTCATTGTCTTCACCATATCATGTGACCCTTCTAAGAAGTTGAAAGGACCTGTCCGCAATCTGTCTGTCTGTCGGTTGCAGAAAAGATTACTTACACAATATTTCAAGAACCAATTAAAATTGCATGACCTTTGGGGCCTTTATGGGTTGCTTAACTACTTTTTGATGGAAGTTCATAAATATTTTGCAGAACAGGATACAGAACAGCAAATTTGGCAAGCCTTAGTGAGCCAGCATGGGCTTGGAAGTATAGTGTTTTACAGGCATATGTTTGTTATATTTGCATGTAATTGTCAGGTATTTCTGAGTTCTATTTTTAAAGTAAGGTAATGTACGCTCGTAAAGGCACACATACAACAACGCAATATTAAAGTTCATAACGTAAAGGACCTTTGCCTTCCCTTGATGTCAATCAAAACCACCGTGGCAGATCAAAGCGTTTTGTTTATTGTGAAAATGCGTAACATATCGAACTGACCTTCAACTGCGCATGGCATTTGGTCGAAAGTAATTAATCTGAAGGACGTCCATGGAAAGTGCTTCAATGCGGTTGTTCATTTGCAGTACACTACATATAGTTTAGAAATGTTTTTTTTTTTATTCTTTAGTTTGCTTCTTATTTCGGAAACTTCGGAGGGTGTTTTGCAATGTCCGTGGCTTTTTCTGAGTAACATTTAATTAATATTTCGTTTAATAGATATTTGTTCATTTTTCATAACAGAACAAATCAGCACAACTCGTATCGTAAGTCAAATCAGCACAACTCGTATCGTAAGTCAAATCAGCACAACTCGTATCGTAAGTCAAATTATGATTTAAAAGTAAGAGAAGCAACTCTAGATATAGGGGACCACGTTTTAATTAGAAATGTTGGATTGCGGGGCAAGCACAAATTGGCAGACAAGTGGGATAAACACCCGTATGTTGTCACTGGTATACCCGATAACAATGTGCCTGTGTATACTGTTCAGAGAGAAACAGATGATTCAACAGTGAAAACATTACACAGGAACATGCTGTTACCATTTTCAGTAATACCGGGTATATCAGAGACAAATATAGAGCCAACTCAGAATGTAAGTCCCGAAACTGAGAAAGTAACCACCAGAAAACAGAAGGCTGTACCCATTTCTGACTCTGATTCTGATTCCGACTCAGATCAATCTAACTATGGCCCAAGATACACTCCTCCACATAGGAGGAATGGGAGAATAAATTTACCTATTGGTTTTTCATCTCGTGATAGTGCTGAAAGGTCTATGCAATCAATGATTCTTCTTACCAAGATCAAAACGGTAGTTCAGTTATTTGACCATCAGCAGCTATAGGTAGAGGTAAGTTAGACACGACAATTAGTCAGGAGTCTGATCCATTAGTTATTCATGGCCATCAATCTTCTGTAGGTAGAACTATGGATCAGTCTGAACAGTCGGTTGTAGGTACAGAGCAGGCAGAACAATATATAGGACCCCGTAGATCAGGTAGAACTCGTCAGCCACCAGATAGATACGGTGATTGGTTGATGAATCGACAGTCTGTCCAGGAATGGTTTGTTTAATTTTCTAATACTGTTTTATCAAATCCCATACCTTTTAATTTTCAATACAGGGGAGAATGTCATATCAGTAAACTTTTCTCTGTTTTTGTATCTTTGAACGGGCCTCCGTGGCCTAGTGGATAAGAGCGGTGACTCTTAGTCATTAGGTCTCTCACCGCCGTAGGTTCGAGCCTCGCTCGGGCCACGTGTGAGACGCCAAGTTCTGCAACGGCAGGTCAGGTGGTTTTTCTCCGGGTACTCCGGTTTTCGCCCACCTCTGATTAACGATCGGCTCGATATGAGTGAAATAATCTTGAAAGGGCCGTAAAACCCAAATCCCCCCCAAAAAATCTTTGCTTTGATTTTGTATTGAACATATCCTGACCAAATTTTAAATGCTGAGTTTCAGATACAAGTTGATTGTCTCACTTGCATATATATAAAAAGATCACTACTGATTTGCTGTCAGTAATGAATTTTGTTTCCGTGTTGGCATATAAAGCTGTATCTGATTTGGACAGCTTTCTAATATCAGCAATCCAGTTTTCAGGATGCCAGCGATTAATAAGCATGTCTGTTATAAAGTACTATTCTGAATATGTTGTTTGAAGCTCAGCTATAACTCAGCTATAATTATTCAATGTAAATATATTTTAATGTTTCAAAATGTCAGGAGCCAGTTTTTCAAAGCAGGGGAGAATGTCACAGAGGTCGGTTTTCCAGTACCGGTAAATATATATCAACGGTATTTCGTAGGACTGGAGTTGGAATCTGTACTTCTTTTTCCTATCGACCACTCAGTACTGCTGTTTTATAATTTTGTATGTGAGACGACGAATGATTGGTGTTCTGATAGCCGATAACCTTTGCTAACCTCTCCTTCACTTTACGCGGTTTTGACACAAAGAAAATTTCCATCAGCTTCACGCTGAAGATGACAGTTTTCGATATATTGTGGTGGTTTTCATAACCACAGTTAATTTATTGATATAGCCAGGTATGCCATTGTATTTCGTGGTGCCCTGCTTATGCCCAATTAACTGAAAACTAGTATCGCCAGTTCTCGACAACACAGATTGACAGCCCGTAAATGGACGATGTTTTCTGTGCCTTTTGTCTACAGTCTATCGGCACATATATATGTTGGTACCTACCAAAATGGAACAGCGAAGGCTTGATCATTATAGCAGCTGCTTCAATATTGTCCCTCCTATAATATGCATTTCTATATTTGAAAGGTTATTGCTATTGTCATATAATTTCGTGGTTTTACCATAGTTGATTGTTATCACCTATGCATCCCGGTGTAACATAAGATAATAATATCTTCTGCACTCCGTTGTAGAATGATCTGTCTGTATTGTTCGTCCGTCCGTCTGGAACTGCGTCTGTTATCTGTATTGAATGTTATGTGGACGGGCCTCCGTGGCCTAGTGGTTAAGAGCGCTGACTCTTGATCATTAGGTCTCTCACCGCTGTGGTTCGAGCCTCGCTCGGGCCACATGTGAGACGCCAAGTTCTGCAACGGAAGGTCAGGTGGTTTTTCTCCGGGTTCTCCGGTTTTCGCCCACCTCTGATTAAGGATCGGCTCGATATGAGTGAAAAAATCTTGAAAGGGCCGTAAAACCAAAACCAAAAAAAAAAAAAAAAATATGTTATGTGTATTGTTCTGTGATCGGTGTCACATTGTTGTCTTTTGTATGTTGCAGGCACCCTCTATTTACATCATATATATATTTCATCGAACAACCATCAACATAAACTCATAAACCATATACGGAGTTTATCGTATTTATGACCCCTGCGTCACAAGAAAATAAAAGGCATTCTTTCTAAATAACCACGTTCCGAATCCCAACACGTTCTGACATGACCATAATGGGTAATTTTACGCATTTCGGAAGTGAAAAATCATTTATTACATCATATACGAGATATAGGGAATCTACTCAATGGAATTTCCATCCAATTAAATAATAAAGTTTTTTATACGATTCTGAGGTGGTGTAGTGTTAAGCGTGGACAAATCACAGATTGTCCGATTAAATGCACGAGAACACCTGGATTTAATTTATCTAAACGATAATGTGATTGTTTTTGGCAAAACAAGTTTTGGTGCCGAGTTTTGATATCGAGTTTGGTGCCTGATGCTCTATCTCTGGTCGGGCCCATCGAAGTCTAACTGTTCGTTTCCTTTTGCTATAGCATTTCAGTGGTTTCTTGTTGTCGAGTCCTCGCCGTTGTTTCATCCCTGTGGTTGTTTTTTGTATGTGTTCACGGAGATGTTGCACTGATGAATTAGGAGGCCTTTCATGCGGACTGAACAAATCATTTGTTTGAATCGCGAGGGAAGTAATTAGCGAGGATTGTGGCCACGTAAAATCAATTTACCCCCCCCCCCAGTTATATTCGTTTCACTGACCGTTCAAAGGCGGTTCTTCTGTCGCGGTTTATTTTTGTTCTGGTTTTGTCTTTGAGTGTTTGTGTTGTTTTTTAAAAGCCTATTGGTCATTTTGTGGGAAAGTAACTTTCTTTTGGCTATCCGCTATTGATGTTTCCATTAGGGTCTTTTGTTTCATGTTTGTGTTTCTTTCCCTTTGGTGTCACTGATAGGAGTAATGGGTTAATTGTATCGATTCCTGATCATTGCCTTCTATTTTAAGATTAAGGATTTTCATTTTCTTGGTTGGAGATGGTCCTCGTGCGCCATCCAACGCAAGAAATATCTAGACCCTAATGAAAACATCAAGAGCGGAAAGCCAAAACGACAGCTACTTTCCAACAAAATGACCAATTTACTACCCAAAACATAAATATATAAGCGATACACACACATTCAAAGACAAACTTTATCAAAAATAAACAGCAACATAAGAACCGCCTATGAACGGTTAGTGAAAAGTATTTCACCGAGGGCCTAGATCGATTTTACGCGGCCGCAATTCTCGCCATTACCTCCGTCGCGATTTAGACAAATAATCTGTTCTGTCCGCATAAAAGCTTCCTAACTCATTAGTGTAACACTTCCGAGGACACGCAAACCAAATGTTGTGTCCAATAATTTTATATTGAAAAATGATTTTACGAAACTGGGTGCTGATGTCATTGCATGTACAATTTTTTTTCTGAATTTATATACTAAGTCGCCATAAAATTCGATTCCTATAGACTAAGTCATACATTGAATTTTGAAACTAAATCGGAATCTCGTCTATAAAACTTAGAAAATGCTTTTTGTAGCTTCTGATACCGATGAGGTTGTTTAGAAACAGATTATTACGAGAGTTGAAGTCAATTATATGACTAGACACTCTAGCAAATCGAATTAACTGCGAAATTTAAAGACACAGTATGCCGTTCGAGGAACATCGCCATCAAAGAAAGGAAAAAAAATCTTCGCGTCGATCAAAACATTTGCAGTAAACAAACCCATCTATAATAGATAGATATAAATCCAAAACCGGGGACTCGATGTCAGAAGATTTTGCTTGATTTAACTGAGGATCTGGCATGGGGAGTGGGGGTAAATTTGTCTGATTAAACCATCGAAACAGATATTGTGAATATTTAATTAATACTTCAAGTTATTTCAGATTGGTTATGAACAGAAAGAGACAGCATGAAGACTCTGTACCTTGAAAAAAAAAAAAAAAAAAAAAAAACAGAAAAAAAAAAAACGGGAATTGATCAGCCACAAGAAGTGCGCAATTCGTACCCATCAGAATATCTACGATTTGTCTAAATAACTTGGTACCAATTAGTGTGTAAATGTTGTCAAGTAGAAAGATTAGAGCTTCACACACTTTCTGACATGACCATAATGTATAATTTGTGTGCTCTACAAAAGTGAATTGACAAACAAAACATATCTTACAATCTTCTCTGTGAAATGTCCTTTCAATTAAATCATATTTGTTTTTGTGTGTAATATATAAGATTTTTATTATGGATTTTGCATTGTTCGCACTTTCACTGGATTACCTATGCAATATATTGTTTACTAACTTAAAAATGAATCATCTAGAAAATGGAAATACTTATAAGTTGTAAATATTTTGTGTTCAAATTAGAAGATTTTAGAATCACAATGAGACTATAATGAGATTTTACGGAATTAGTAAACATAATGTTTGCAAGATAAGGGGATTAAAGAAGTACCTAGAAGTTTAAAAATCGCATTGTTTTTCGCATATGGGGGACATTTATTCCTACAATGTTCCGGATTCTCCATTATGTCTATGATAAGGATAACAGTTTTCCAGTACTAACGGTTTGGATTTACTTGAGGATTATTATTCATAAAAGACTCAGTGTATATTCTGTGAAAGCAGGAAAAAGGATTGCATGTATACGATTATTTAGGATTCTGAGTACTGTACACTTTTGTTGCTTATAGTTTCACGATTTTGTCAATACATTTTGTAAATTATTTAAAGGCTATATGACGGTCGAGCGTTAATGCTTACTGGGAATTCGAGAGATCTAATTCACTGTAATGTTGGTTGGTGCCTGATGCTCTGTCTCTGGTTGGGCCAATCGGAGTCTAACTGTTAGTTTTCTTTTGCTCCGGCATTTCTGTGGCTTCTTGCTGTCGAGTCCTCACCGTTGTTTCATCTCTGTGGTTGTTTGATTTTTTTGTGTTCACGGAGATGTTGCACTGATGAGTTAGGAGGCCTTCCTGCAGACTGAACAAGGTATTTGTCTAAATCGCGACGGAAGTAAGGGCGAGGATTGTACCCACGTAAAATCGATTTAAGCCCCCTACCCCAGTGGAATTCGTTTCACTGACCGTTCCAATGCGTTTTTTTCGGAGGTGGTTTATTTTTGTTATGGTTTGTCTTTGGGTGTTTGTGTCGTATATATTATTTTGTTTTGGATAGCCAATTGGCCATTTTGTGGGAAAGTAACTGTCCTCATGGATTTCCGCTATTGATGTTTCCATTAGGGTTTGCTGTTTCGTGTTTGTGTTTCTTTCCCTTTGGTGTCTCTGATGGACGCTGTGGGTTAATTTTATCGATTCATGATCAATGCCATCTATTCTATTTTGTTTGCTTTTTTTCTTTCTGCTACGACTGGCTCCTAACAGAAATTGAGGTTTCGTCCGAGATATAACCATATTGAGCATTTTAGGACTAACATTTCATCTGTAGGCAAGTAATTGTCATTTCTGTTCAAATATAGATTTGGCAGTTGCTACAAAAGATTGACATTCCACCATAGGCATAATAGGGATTGTAATTCCATGTGATAAAGTGACTGTCATTTCATGCGATTTAGAGATTGACATTACTAGAGGGAATTGACATTTTAAAGAGAACTTTTTTCAATTCAGGCCATGTAAAATCGATTTAAGCCCCCAAGTGGAATTCTTTCCACTGACCGTTCCAAGGCGGTTTTTCTGTGGTGGTTTATTTATGTTGTTGTTTGTTACTTACTGTGTGTATCACTTGTGTCTTTTAATTTTGGATGGCCATATGGCCATTTTGTGCGAAAGTAACTGTCCATATGGCCTTCTTTTGTTTAGGTTTCCATTATGGTCTGGTCGCTTAATGTTTGTATTTCTTTCCCTTTGGTGTCTTTGATGGTTGGAGTAAGTTAATTGTATCGATTCCTGATCTTTGTTTTACTTCTACTTTACATTTTATTAACTATATTTACCTTACAAAATCAAATCGCAAACAAAATAGAAGTAAAACAAAGATCAGGAATTGATACAATTAACTTACTCCATCCATAAAAGACAACAAAGGGAAAGAAATACAAACATTAAGCGACCAGACCATAATGGAAACCTAAATAAAGGAAGGCCATATGGACAGTTACTTTCCCACAAAATGGCCATATGGCCATCCAAAATTAAAAGACACAAGTGATACACACAGTAAGTAACAAACAACAACATAAATAAATCGCCACAGAAGAGCCGCCTTGGAACGGTCAGTGGAAGATTTCCACTGGGGGGCTTAAATCGATTTTACGTGGCCACAATCCTCGCCCCTTACTTCCGTCGCGATTTAGACAAATAATTTGTTCAGTCCGCATGAAGGCCTCCTAACTAATCAGTGCAACATCTCCGTGAACACAGAAATCAAAGAACCACAGAGGTGAGACAACGGTGAGGACTCGACAGCAAGAAACCACTGAAATGCTGGAGCAAAAGAAAACCAACAGTTAGACTCCGATGAGCCCGACCAGAGACAGAGCATCAGGCACCAACCAACATTATCTCTTTAATTTTCAATAAGCCTTTACGTTGGAGCCGTCATAGAATCTGAGGCCTGACCCACCGGCGTGCAATTAAAGAGGGAAGCAAAGTTGCCAACCGTGATTGGGTTAACTACCATGCATGCAGTCTGTCGTATAATATCCATGTTGTACCCAATCTTTTTATATCGAAGAATGATTTTACGAAATTGGGTGCTGAAGTCATTGCGGTTATATATTTTTCTGAATTTATATACTAAGTCACCATAAAATTCGGGTTCCGATAGACCTTGTTGCAGAAGAGTATTAAGTCCAATATTGAATTTTGAAATTAAATCAGAATGGCGTCTATAAAATTTTGAAAAGGCTTTGCGTAGTTTATGGTACCGATAACCCTGATTAAGAAGTTTAGCCGTTAATAATTTATTACGAGTGTTGAAGTCAGTTACATGACTACACACTCTAGTAAATCGAATTAATTGCGAAATATAAACGCCATAGGATGGCGCACGAGGAACATCACCATCCAAAAAAGGAAAATTTACAATCTCAAAATCAAAGTCATCGCGTTTATCATAAATTTTGCACGAAACAAATCCATCTACAATAGATAGATGTAAATCCAAAAACGGGGCCTCGGTATCAGAAGAATTTGCTTTATTTAACTGAAGTTCTAGGGGGTAAATCTGACTGATCAAACCATCAAAATAGGTATTATCAATATTTAATAAATCATCTAAATATCTAGAAGTAGAGCTAAAAGCTTCAATAATTTCAGATTGGTTATCAATGGAAAGCGACAAAATGAAGTCTCTTTCATAACAATACAAGAACAGATCAGCCACAAGAGGTGCGCAATTAGTACCCATCGGAATACCCACAATTTGTCTAAATAACTTAGTACCGAATCTAATATAAATATTGTCAAGTAGAAAGGTGAGGGCATCACACACTTTCTGACATGACCAAAGTGTATAATTCTTATGCTCTTTAGAAGTGAAAAATGCATTTCTGACATTACATGCAAGATAGAGAGAATCTTCTCTGTGAAAAGCCCATTCAATTAAATCATTAAGCTTTTCTTTTATAAGATTATGAGGAAGTGTAGTGTAAAGAGTGGAAAAATCGTAGGTAGACAGACTAGAAGCACGAAACTGTCTAGATTTCAATTTATTTAAAACCTCATTCGAATTTTTTATAGACCAAAACAGATTTCTTCCTGATCTTTCAAAGACTTTATCACAATATTTAATTACATGCGTTTTAATAGCAGTAAGACAGGAAGTTAATAATTTAGAAAGTTCAGTGGTAGTGCAAGAACTAGAATTTGCAATAAACCGTGCTTTGTAAGGTTTTTTATGAAGTTTTGGTAACCAGTATGGCGTAGGAAGCTTGTCTTGGCCTTCGTTAACACACACAGCAAACTTGGTGGCTGAAAGACAAACATGTTTATCTACTATAGCTCTCTCTTCAGCCAAAGGCTGAAGTTCATAGGCCTTAGTACCACCAAGCTCCTGCTTAAGCGTGTTAACATAGTGGAGCCGTCACACAACGACGACGTTGTTAGCGGCCTTGTCTGCAGGGGCCAAAACAAACTTCTTATGAAATTCTTGAATACCTAGTTTAAGATGACGTAAAGACGTCTTGGGCTTAGGAGGTAATAAGTTAGTATTTTGAGAATAGAAAGAAATGCGTTTATTCACTAGTCTTAAAATGCTAAGTTTCCAGTCCTTTAGGGCTTTATACTCAACATACTCTCGTTTACACCATCGATTACCGAATTCATTCAAGGAAGCAGCGATTTCATCTCTACATTTACTGAAATCAATTTTAGAAGGAAACCGATATTTCGGTCCTTTAGAAATTATATTCCTTATCCTAGAATCAGGAATAATTTTCAAATTGCCAGTAATTACATGACCAGCAGCAGGATAGCAATACTTTGAGTTTTTACAATCACATGAATCAGGAGTATTAGTATCAATATCAAGATCTGAAACAAGTTTATTGAAATTACAAATGATAGATCTAACAGGTTTGTTATATTTATAGCAAATTATAGGTGTTTCAGTATTTTGAAAATAAGCAGGAATGGAAGAAAGCACCGATCTCTCACGGAAGATACTGGGCAAATCTATAAAATCCATACCCTTATTAATGAAGGATATTTTGAAGAAATGACGTTTATGATTAATTTCAGAATCAATGTAAGGACGGAGAGTATGCTGAGTATAGCCTCTAGTTAAACCCTTAGTTTTGAACAGCTCTTCAGCTTAGCCGTCCCAGGAGCAGTTTAATCTGTCCAAAAGGGCAAACCTTTTAGATATTGTTTCCAATTATAGGGTCATTACTGTAAAATTAAGCATCAAAACGCATGAAATTTATAATATCTTGGTGCAATTATTGGTCGATGAAGAACGTTTCGATCCATCTGCTTTGTCTTCCATTATGGTTTCGCATACTGAATTGCAATTGAGACAAATTGAAAATGGAAAGCAATTTGAATTAGAGAAGTTAAGATTAGAAATGATGGAACCCTTATAGAATAAAACAAGTCGCTCAGCGAGCAACGATCGCTCACCTGAGTTATAGCACAGGTTGTCAGATTCAAGGCAAATTCGAACTTATCTGAGATATTATGCTTGTCTTTGTTTACTAAAAGTTTCCAAAAGATCCGTTCGAAAACAGCTGAGAAACAGTGGAAACCGTTTGTCGCTCATATTTATACTCAAGGGCAGGTAACTGAAAAGCTATTGGTCCTGCGAGGCCCTAATTCGAACTCGACGTAGCCTGTACGCTTCTCCTGGTTATCTGCAAGTTTGATAAATATCAGCTTAGAACTGGCTGAGAAACATTGGAGACGCCGTTCTTGCATTATAAGCCTATAGTAAAATTTTTCACGCGCAAAGGAGCGTAAATGCGAAACCAGTTGTCAGATTCGAGCCAACTTCGAACTCGTCTGAGATATTATATTTGTCCTTTTTTAGTAAAAAATAAAAAATATATATATATATATATTGAAAATTGCTGTGACAAAGTGGTGACACCTTTTGTCGCTTATTTTATGCACAAGGGCTGGTAACTCCGAAGTCCTTGGTCCTGCGAGGCCCTAATTCAAACGTACCTCAGACTATATACGTCTCTTGGTTATCTGCAAGTTTAATAAAGATCAGATCAGAAATGGCTGAGTAAAGTCGGAGACGTCGTTGTCCAAATATAACCCTTTTGGTAAAAGTTTCACGCTTAGTGGAAGTTAACTGCCAAACCGATTGTTACATTCAAGCCAAATTCAAACACGTCTAAGATATTATGATTGTCCTTGTTTTCTTTAAGTTTCAAAAAGATCAGATCTATAACAGTTCAGAAAAAGTTGAGTCACCATGTTTCGCTTATATTTATATTCAAGGGCAGATAGTTACAAAGCCATTGGTCCGGCGAGGCCCAAATTCGAACTTGACGTAGATTGATTGCATCTGTTGGTTATATGCAAGGTTGATAAAGATCTGATTAGAAATGACTGAGAAATGTTGCAGACATCGGTTTTCCATTGTCAAATAGAAGAGAAGGCAATGATCAGGAATCGGTACAATTAATCAACTGTTCCCATCAGAAACACTAAAAGGGAAAGCAGCACAAACATGAAACAACTAGACCTTAATGGAAACATCAATAGCGGAAAGCCAAAAGAACAGTTACTTTCCCATAAAATGGCCAATTGGCTATCCAAAACTAAACAACACAAGCGATACACACACCTAAGTGCAAAACACAACAAAACAAACCGCGACAGAAGAACCGCCCTGGAACTGTCAGTGAAACGAATCCAACGGGGATCTTAAATCGACCCCGCACGGCCACAACCCTCGCCCCCACTTCAGTCGCGATTTAGACAAATAATTTCTTTAGTCTGCATTAAGACCGCCTAACTCATCAGTGAACAACCACAGCGATGAAACAACGATGAGGACTCGACAGCAAGATACCACTAAACTGCTGTAGCAAAAGGAAACTAACAGTTAGACTCCGTTTGGCCCGATCGGAGACAGAGCATCAGGCACCAACCAACAATACATAAAATAAGTTACTTTCAGTTAGCCTTTACGCTGGAACCGTCATAGAATCTCCGGCGTGGAATTAATGAGGAAAGCAAATTTGTCAACCGCTATTGGGTTAACTACCATGCCTGCAGTCTGTCGTATAACATTTATGTTGTACCCTGTACTTTTATATCGAAGAATGATTTTACGAATTTGGGTGCTGAAGTTATTGGATTTATATATTGCTCTGAATTTATATACAAAGTCACCATATAATTCATGTTCCGATAGACCTTGTTGCAGAACAGATTCAAGTCCAACATTGGATTTTGAAATTAAATCTGAATAACTTCTATAAAATTTTGAAAATACTTTGCGTAGTTTATGATACCGATAACCATGATTAAGAATGTTCTATAAGAGGGTTATCCTTTGGAAGCAAGGAATACACCACATAACTGAAAAATAAGGAGTGTGCATGTTTTCTGGGCCAGACTAGCTAGTTTCGGCCAATTAGGCCTCATCATTGACCCTCAGATATTTTCAAAATTCCACAATGGAATCAATGATCCCAAAGGACAAGAAAATATAATCTACACTATGATGTAGGGCAGGGAGACGTTTTACCGCCGCCACACAAGTTTAGCAGTTAACAATTTATTACGAGTGTTGAAATAAGTTACATCACTGGACACTCTGGCAAATCGAATTAATTGCGAAACATAAACCCCATAGGATGTCGCACGAGAAACATCACGATCAAAGAAAGGAAAATTTACAAACCCATCTACAATAGATAGTTGTAAATCCTAAAACGGGGCCTCGGTATGAGAAGAATTTGCTTTATTTAAGTGAAGTTCTGGGGCTTGGTAAGCAGGCTTCGCCCACCATGCAGCTCGACCTGAACAAAGAAAAGGAGTAAATGTCGAGAAGTGTATCCCCGAGATTTTGGAAGTCTTCTATGGCTTTCCATTGGCAAACATCAGAAATAATTCTGGAAATGGCCACATTGTACGGATCAACAGGATCATGGTTCCTCCCATAGAACGTTTCCGTTGTGGAATTTTGAAAATACTTGAAGGTCACTGATGAGGCCTAATTGGCCGAAACTAGCTAGTCTGGCCCAGAAAACATTCACACTTCATATTTCCCAGTTCCGTGGTGTATTCATTGCTTCCAAAGGATAACCCTTTTATAGAACATATTAAGTGTTGATACCTGTTTTGTTTTTTGATACCCCTGGCATAACAACCTGGTAGTGAACACCTTCCCACGTTCCATAAAGTCCTGATACTTGGAACAGGCTCTAGCATAACGGATTAACTGTGAAACGTAAACTTCACTATGTCGCCTTCGGTATTGGTCAGACCCTTAAATTTGTCTTCTGTAACTTCAATTAATCTCAATGGAGCAGGCATTACCAATATGTTTAAAAATAATCTTCATAAAAGACTATCTCCTCTCAGGTCGCCGTCCTTCGAAAATATACTAATCCGTGGAAAAGAAGTGGAATGTATCTTAGTACTTCTAAGTGCAATGCCAAAAGGTGCAGATGTTGTTCGCATTTAATCACTGCGTCTACCGTTATTTCATCTGTTAACGGTAGACGCTTCTCTGCAGTTAACATGTCTGATTTGACATGACAGTCTACAGATTTAATTCATCTAATTACATGACGTTCTGCGAACTGTAATATGCAGTACGTCGGTCAAACTAATCGCATGCTTGAAACTAGATTGAACGAGCATTATAGTAGAATGAGTAAGCCTAAGAAAACTGACACTTTCTTGTACCGTCACTTTCGACGTACAGGTCATTCTGTAAATAATATTGTTAAACAACCAGTGGAAAAACTTTACTACGATGCAAATTCTACATCTAGATTCACAATTATCAAAAGACATGAGGCTGAACTGAAATGGATTAAATCTTTATAGAACCCTTTTCCACTGGGATTTAATGACAACATTTATCATGAGGGTAATATTTCCAGCATGCCGGACTTCGATATTTTCTCGCTCCTGGAATGTCGAAAACTCAAAACTAGATCTCACGGCACCAGGAAAAATGGTAACTATAAACGTAAATTACGTACTTTTAAACGCAACAATACCAGGCTGAAATGACTGTCAATTATATTATTAAATCATGGACGCCACTCTATGCTTTCATTTCTAAGTTCATTACCCGTTTCTGTTTTACGTCTTCTGGACACCGAGGCGAATAAATTCTACGATAGTTCTTATCATTTATATGATGCGGCTGTCTTAACTAGAGGCTACACTCAGCATACTCTCCGTCCTTACATTGATTCTGAAATTAATCATAATCATTCTTCAAAATATCCTTCATTAATAAGGGTATGGATTTCATAGATTTGCCCCGTATTTTTCGTGAAAGGTCGGTGCTTTCTTCCATTCCTGCTTATTTTCAAAATACTGAGACAACTATAATTTGCTATAAATATAACAAACCTGTTAGATATATCATTTTTAATTTTAATAATCCTGTTTCTTGATATTGATACTAATACACCTGATTCATGTGATTGTAAAAACTCAGTGTATTGCTATCCTGCTGCTGGTCATGTAATTACTGGCAATTTGAAAATTATTCCTGATTCTAGGGTAAGGAATATAATTTCTAAAGGACCGAAATATCGGTTTCCTTCTAAAATTGATTTCAGTGAATGTAGAGATGAAATCGCTGCTGCCTTGAATGAATTCGGTAATCGATGGTGTAAGCGAGAGTATGTGGAGCATAAAATCCTTAAGGACTGGAAACTTAGCATTTTAAAACTAGTGAATAAACGCATTTTTTTCTATTCTCAAAATACTTACTTATTACCTCCTAAGCCTAAGACGTCTTTACGTCATCTTAAACTAGGTATTCATGAATTTCATAAGAAGTTTATTTTGGACCCTGCAGACAAGGCCGCTAACAACGTCGTCGTTGTGTGACGGCTCCACTATGTTACCACGCTTAAAGGCATTTATTCTGTAACAGTAAAACACACGGTGTGTTCATAATTGTTTTATTGCCCCCCTGTGATATACTGACTATAGCAGATCAAAGGCGGTGATTAGTAGCTCTTGTTGAATCCCCTGACTGAGGCACTAAGAGGAAAATCAATAATGTACACCAATCAACAGTAAGTAATTTATTGATTTTCCCCAAGGAGGCCCCTTACCTGTTGAAGACAGAGGACTTCTCCTTAGTCAGCTCTGAGGGCTACATAATATTATGTAATGAAATGATAGTCCTCAATAATCAAGAATAAATGCCTTTAAGCAGGAGCTTGGTGGTACTAAGGCCTAAGAACTTCAGCCTTTAGCTGAAGAGAGAGCTATAGTAGATGAACATATTTGTCATTCAGCCACCAAGATTTGTCATTCAGCCATCAAGTTGGTTGGTGCCTGATGCTCTGTCTCTGGTCGGGCCCATCAGAGTCTAACTGTTGGTTTTCTTTTGCTCCAGCATTTCCGTGGTTTCTTGCTGTCGAGTCCTCGCCGTTGTCTCACCTCTGTGGTTCTTTGATTATTTGTGTTCACGGATATGTTGCACTGATGAGTTACGGCTTCATGCGGACTGAAAAATTTGTTTGTCTAAATCGCAACGGAAGTTAGGGCGAGGATTGTGGCCACGTAAAATCGATTTTAGCCCCCCCCCCACAGTGGAAATCTTTCCACTGACCGTTCCAAGGCGGTTCTTCTGTGGCGGTTTATTTATGTTGTTGTCTGTTACTTACTGTGTGTATCTCTTGTGTCTTTTTATTTTGGATGGCCATATGGCCATTTTGTGGGAAAGTAACTGTCCTTATGGCCTTCGTTTGTTTAGGTTTCCATTATGGTCTGGTCGCTTAATGTTTGTGTTTCTTTCCCTTTGGTGTCTTTTATGGGTGGAGTAAGGTAATTGTATCGATTCCTGATCTTTGGTTTACTTCTACTGTGCTGTGTGTGTTACAGAAAGCCAAGACAAACTTCCTAGGCTATACTGGTTACAAAAACTTCATAAAAGACCTTACAAAGCACGGTTTATTGCAAATTCTAGCTCTTGCACTACCACCGAATTTTCTAAATTATTAACTTCCTGTCTTACTGCTATTAAAACGCATGTGATTAAATTTTCTGATAAAGTCTTTGAAAGATCAGGAAGAAATCTGTTTTGGTCTATAAAAAATTTGAATGGGGTTTAAAATAATTGAAATCCAGACGTTTTCGTGCTTCAAGTCTGTCTACTTACGATTTTTCCACTCTTTACACTACACTTCCTCATAATCTTATAAAAGAAAAGCTTAATGATTTAATTGAATGGGCTTTTCACAGAGAGGATTCTCTCTATCTTGCATGTAATGTCTGAAATGCCTTTTCACTTCTAAAGAGCATAAGAATTAAACACTTTGGTCGTGTCAGAAAGTGTGTATTGCCCTCATCTTTCTACTTGACAATATTTATATTAGATTCGGTACTAAGTTATTTAGACAAAGTGTGGGTATTCCGATGGGTACGAATTGCGCACCTCTTTTGGCTGATCTGTTCTTGTATTGTTATGAAAGAGACTTCATGGCGTCGCTTTCCATTGATAACCAATCTGAAATTATTGAAGCTTTTAGCTCTACTTCTAGATATTTAGATGATTTATTAAATATTGACAATACTTACTTTGATGGTTTGATCAGTCAGATTTATTCCCTAGAACTTCAGTTAAACATAGCAAATTCCTCTGATACCGAGGCCCCCTTTTTTGATTTACATTTATGTATTGTAGATGGATTTGTTTCTTTCAAAATTTATGATAAACGTGATGATTATGATTTCGAGATTGTAAATTTTCCTTTTTCGGACGGTGATGTTCCTCGTGTGACATCGTACGGGGTTTCTATTTCGCAAATAATTCGATTCGCTAGAGTGTCTAGTCATGTATCCGACTTCAACACTTGAAATAAATTATTAACCGCTAATTTTCTTAATCAGTGTTATCGGTATCATAAACTACGAAAAGCCTTTTCTAAGTTTTATAGACGTTATTCTTATTTGGTTTCAAAAGTCAATGTTGAACTTAAACAATTCTGCAACAAGGCCTATCGGAACCCGAATTCTATGGTGACTTAGTATATAAATTTAGAAAAATACATGCATGTAATGACTTTAGTACCCAATTTCGTAAAATCGTTCGTCGATACATAAAGATTGGGTACCACATGTTATAAAACATACTGCATGCATGGTGGTTAACCCAATCACGGTTGGCAACTTTGCTTCCTTCTTGACTGCACACCGGTGGGTCGGGCTTAAGATTATATGACGGTTCCAGCGTAAAAACATAAATGGATTTTTATTTTATTTTAGTATTCTTTATGTTGGTTGGCACCTGAATCTCCGTCTTTGGTCGGGCCCCTCGGAGTCTAACTGTTGGTTTGCTTTTGCTCCAGCAATTCTGTTGTTGTATGCTGTCGAGTCCTCAACCTTGTTTCATCTCTGTAGTTTTTTTATTTGTGTGTTCTCGGAGATGTTACACTGGTGAGTTAGGAAGCCTTCATGCGGTCTAAACAAAATTAGTGTATACCGCGACAGAGGTAAGGGCGAGGATTATGGCCATGTAAAATCAATTTAAGTACCCAAGTGGAATTCTTTTGACTGACCGTTCCAAGGCGGTTCTTCTTTGGTGGTTTATTTGTGTTGTTGTTTGTTACTTACTGTGTGTATCACTTGTGTATTTTTATTTTGGATGGCCATTTGACCATTTTGTTGGAAAGTAACTGTCCTTATGGCCTTCATTTGTTTAGGTTTCCATTATGGTCTGGTCGCTTCATGTTTGTGTTTCTTTCCCTTTGGTGTCTTTGATGGGTGGAGTAAGTTAATTGTATCGATTCCTGATCAGTGTTTAACTTCTACTTTCCATATGCTGGTGAAGGCGGGATATTACTGCTCAGGAAGGGAAAGTTAACAATGGGGAAATTGAAGTTACCTCGTTTATGGTACAGCCTAGCAGTAAGCTTTCCGTTTTCAATATAGAGATAACAATCCAAGTATGAGGAGGAGGAGGCTGCAGTCTCTGTTGTTTCATTAATATCAAGTTCACATGGATAGATGAATTCCAAGTACTCTGCGAGCTTAGCATTGTTCAGAGACAATAAATCATAAAGTATAATTTTTATAAATTCTTCTAAATTATATTTCCGCAGGGAAAATAACAAATAGTCTATGCTCTTCAGAAGTGAAAAGAAAATATTTCTTACATCACACGTAAGATACAGGGAGTCTTCCCTATGAAATGTCCATTCAATCAATCATTAAGTTTTTCTTTTATAAGATTGTGAGGAAGTGTAGTGTAAAGGGTGAAAAAAACGTAAGTAGGCAGATTTGAAGCACGAAAACGTCTGGGTTTCAATTTATTTAAAACCTCATTAGAAGTTTTTATATCCCAAAATGAATGTCTCCCTGATCTTTAAAATACTTTCTCGCAATATTTATTCACATGTTTTTTTATGGCAGTAAATTAACATGAAGTTAATAATTTGGAAAATATAGTGGTGGTATGAGAGCTTGAACTTGCAATAAACTGTGCTTTATATGGTATTTTATGAAGTTTAGGCAACCAATATAACTTAGGAAACTTGAAGTGGAGGCAATGATCAGGAATCGATACAATTAACCCACAGCTTCCATCAGAGACACCAAAGGGAACGAAATACAAACATGAAACAACAGACCCTAATGGAAACATGAATATCGGAAAGCCAAAAGGACAGTTACTTTCCCACAAAATGGCCAATAGGCTATCCAAAATAAAAAAAAAATAATATAAGCGACAAAACATAAACTGCGATAGAAGAACCGCCTTGGAACAGTCAGCGGAAACGAATTCCACTGGGGGGGGGCGGTTAAATCGATGTGACGTGGCCACAACCCTCGCCCTTACTTCCATCGCGATTACGACAAATAATTTGTTCAGTCCGCATGAAGGCCTCCTAACTCATCAGTGCAACATCTCCGTGAACACAAAATTAAAACAACAAAGAAATGAAACAACAGTGTGGACTCGAAAGCAAGAATCTACTGAAATGCTTGAGCAAAAGAAAACCGATGTCCCCGACCAGAGACAGAGCATCAGGTACCAACCAACATAAGCCAACATAGAATCGGAGGCCTTACCAACCGGCGTGTACTTAAAGAGGGAAGCATAGTTGTCAACCGTGATTGGGTTAACTACCATGCATGCAGTCTGTCGTATAACATATATGTTGTAACCAATCTCTTTGTAGCGAAGGATTGATTTTTCGAAATTGGGTGCTAAAGTCATTGCGGCTATACATTTTTTTCTGAATTTATATACTAAGTCACCATAAAATTCGAATTCTGATAGACCTTGTTGCAGAAGAGATTTAAGTCCAATATTGAATTTTAAAATTTAATCAGAATGACGTCTATAAAATTTTGAAACGGCTCTGCGTAGTTTATGGTACCGATAATCCTGATTAAGAGGTTTAGCCATTATCAATTTATTACGAGTGTTAAAGTAAGTTACATGACTAAACACTCTGGCAAATCGAATTAATTGTGAAATATAAACGCCATAGGATGGCGCACGCGGAACATCACCATCCGAAAAAAGGAAACTTTACAATCTCAAAGTCAAAATCATCGCGTTAATCATAAATTTTGCAAGAAACAAAGACATCTTCAATAGCTAGATGTAAATCCAAAAAAAATGGACCTCGGTATCAGAAGAATTTGCTTTATTTATCTGAAGTTAGGGTAGGGGGGGGGTGAGGTAAATTTGACTGATCAAACCATCAAAATTGGTATTATCAATATTTAAAAAAATCATCCAAATATCTAGAAGTGGAGCTAAAAGCTCAGATTGGATTTCAGCAGAAAGGGACATCATGAAGTCTCTCTCATTACAAAACAGAAACAGATCAGCCCCAAGGTGTGCGCATTTAGTACCCATCGGAATACCCACAACTTGTCAAAATAATAAGAACCAAATCCTATGTAGAAAGGTGAGACCTTCACATACTTTCGATCATGACCATAAAGTATAATTCTTATGCTCTCCAGACGTGAAAAAAAAGCATTTCTTACATTACATCAAGATAGAGGGAGTCTTCCCTATGAAATGTCCATTCAGTTAAAACATTAAATTTTTCTTTTATTAGATTATGAGGAAGTGTAGTGAAAAGGTTGGAAAAATCGTAAGTAGACATACTTGAAGCACGAAAACGCCTGGATTTCAATTCATGTAAACTTCATTAGAATTTTTATAGACGAAAATCTGATCTTTTGAAGACTTTGTCGCAATAATTATTCACATGTTTTTAAAAGCAGTAAAACATGAAGTTAATAATTTGGAGAGTTCAGTGGTAGTACCAGAGCTTGGATTTGCAATAAACCGTGCTTTGTATGGTCTTGTATGAAGTTTAGGTAACCAATATAATGTAGGAAGCTTGTCTTGGCCTTCTGTAACACAGACAGCAAACCTGGTGGCTGAATGACAAATGTGGTCATCAACTAAAGTCCTCTCTACAGCTAAAGGCTGAAGTTCATAGGCCTTGGTACCACCAAGTTCTTGCTGGAGAGTGTTAAGATAGTGAAGCCGTCAAACAACGACCACATTGTGAGCGGCCTTATTAGCAGCGGGTGTCATAACAAACTTCCAATAAAATTCTTGAATACCTAGTTTAAGGTGGCGTAAATACGTCTTGGGTTTAGGAGGTAATAAGTTCGTATTTTGCGAATAAAACGAAATGCATTTGTTCACTAATTTTAGAATGCTAAATAGAAGTGGAGGCAATGATCAGGAATCGATACAATCAACCCACAGCTCCCATCAGAGACACCAAAGGGAAAGCCACACAACCATGAAACTACAGAGCCTAAAGGAAACACCAACAGCGGAACGCCAAAAGGACAGTTACTCTCCCACAAAATGGCCAATAGGCTATCCAAAATAAAATAACACAAGCGACACAAACACCCAAAAGCCAAACCTAAGTTTCCATTCTTTAAGATCTGTATGTTCAACCTGTCTTTGCCTTCTTTAACACATACAGCAAACATGGTGACTGAATGACAAATGTTATCATCAACTAATGCCCTCTTTACAGCCAAAGACTGCAGTTTTCTGGCATTAGTACCGCCAAGTTCTTGCTGAAGAGTTTTAACATAGTGGCGCCTTAAAAACCAACGACCACATTATAAGCGGCCTTATCTGATGGAGGTAAAAACAAACTTCTTTTAAAACTCCTGAATACCTATTTTAAGGTGACGTAAAGACGTCTTAGATTTAGGGGGTATTTAATTCGTATTTTGCGAGTAGAAAGAAATGCGTTTGTTCACTAGTTTCGGATTGCTAAGTTTCAATTCTTTGAGGGCTTTATGCTGAGTATACTCTCGTTTACACCATCGATTACAAAGTTCATTCAAGGCAGCATCCCTACTCTTATTGACATCAATTTTAGAAGCAAATAGATATTTCGGTCCTTTAGAAATTATGTTTCGTATCCTAGCATCAGGAATAATTTTTAAATTGCCAGTATTTATATGAGCAGCAGCAGGATATCAATACACTGAAAAATAGAAGTGGAGGCAATGATCAGGAATCGATACAATCAACCCACAACTCCCATCAGAGACACCAAAGGGACAGAAACACAAACATGAAACAACAGATCTAATGGAAACATCAATAGCGGAAGGCCAAAATGACAGTTACTTTCCCACAAAATGGCAAATAGGCTATCCAAAATAAAATAATATAAGCGACACAAACACCCAAGGACAAACCATAACAAAAATAAACCGCGACAGAAGAATCCCCTTCGAACGGTGGTTGGAACGGTCATAACGGTCAGAAAGGTCATGAGCCTATGTTATTTTTTACGACAAAGGGAACGTAACTCCGAACCGGGTGTCAGATTCGAGCCAAATTCGAACACGTCTGATATAGTATGCTTATCCTTGTTTGCTAACAGTTTCAATAATATCAGACCAACAATAACTGATAAAAATGTGGAGACATTTTTTTATACTCAAGAGCAGGTAACACAAAAGCCGTTAGTCCAGTGCGGCCCAAATTCGACCTTGTTGTAGACTGTATGCCTCTCCTTGTTATCTGCATCTATGATAAAGATAGAATCAGAAATGGATGAGAACATTTAAAGACGTGGTTTTGCCCCATTATTAAAAGTCTGTGGACCGTGTTTGTTTCCATGGCAAACCACAGTTCTGATCAGAGACACCAAAGGGATCAAAACTAGTCCAAAACCTAATGCAGTCAATCCCCAAACCCTGCGTAGCTGCACATAAAAGTTGATAAAGATAAGCCAGCTAGTAAATGAGATAATGATGTTCAATTGGGTGGACGAAAGACGACGGACGGACGCCGGAGGATGCATATAATATGCTCGCCTTGTGAGCATTCGGCTAAAGGCCTCCATGCGGATCAATTTGGTTTTGTTATTATGTCTCCCCCGATTTTTTTTCGGAGAGACATATTGTTTTTCCCCGGGCGTTTGTCTGTCAGTCTGTCTGTCTGTCCGTCTGTCACACATTCGTGTCCGCTCTATAACTTGAAAACCGTTCGAGCTATCTTCACGAAACTTCATATAAATATTAATCAGCATTAGACGACGAGCAGTGCGCAAGAACTATAACTCACGCGTTTATACTTTTTGAATTATCTCCCTTGGAGGTTTGTCGGTGTGTATATATGTATGGGCAAATCGTGTCCGGTCAATAACTTTCTTATTTTCAGATGGATTTTAAAATTACGTGGCAGAAATATTAACAACCATGAGACGATGTTTGGTGCGCATGAAGCAGGTCGGTACCTCAAAGGTCAAGGTCATACATAGAGGCCAAATGTCAAACAAGAGGGCAATGATGGCCCTGGATCGCTCACCTTATCCATAGTGTAACAAGTGGGCCCCAGGGAGGGCTATGTTGGCCCAAGGGCTTTAATGTGCATAATGATGAGGGAGGTCTTAAAGGTGAAGCCTCATACCAAACATCAAGAAAGGCTATAATTTGAACAATCTTGGTAGAGGTCCGCTAGATTACGCTTCAAGCCAAACATCAAAGACCTGGGCCTTCTGGTTTCAGACGAGAAGATTTTTAAACGTTTTCCCTATAAAGGCCTATGTAAAACCAGTGGGCCCTGGCGCGGGGGCGTTTTTGGCCACAGGGCTATAATTTGAACACTCTTGGTAGCGGTCCACTTGACGAAGCTACTTACCAAATATCAAAGACCTGGGCCTTCTGATTTCAGGCAAGAAGATTTTTAAAGGTTTTTCCAATATAAGCCCATGTAAAACCAGTGGGTCCCGGGTCGGGGCGGGTTTTGGCCCCAGAGCTATAATTTGAACAAGCTTGTTAAAGGTCCACTAGATGAAGCTTCATACCAAATATCAAAGACCTGGGCCTTCTGTTTCAGACAAGATTTTTAAAGGTTTTCCATATATAAGCCTATGTAAAATCAGTGGGCCCCGGGGCGGGGCTGTTTTTGGCCCCAGGGCTATTAATCCATCCACTGGCTAAGCAGGAGAAGCTCTGGTGGCCATTTTGTTCACCCGAGCGGAACAGTTTGAGCAATTTTGGTAGAGGGTCACCAAAGGAACATTCCACTGAAATAATTCCAAAATCCATCCACTGGTTAAGGAGAAAAAGTCGTTTTAAGGTTATTCTATTTTTAGCTCTGGCGGCCATCTTGTTCACCCGAGCGGAACGGTTTGAGCCATTTTGGTAGAGGGTCACCCAAGTAACATTCCTGTGAAGTAATTTTGAAATCGATCCATTGGTTAAGGAGAAGAAGTCCTTTAAAGTTTGTTTTTTTTTTCTATTTTTTAGCTCTGGCGGGCATTTTGTTCACCCCAGGAGAACGGTTTGAGCAGTTTTGGTAGAGGTTCACCAAAGGAACATTCCTGTGAAATAATTTCAAAATCCATCCACTGGTTAAGAAGAAGTCGTTTAAAGGTTTTTCTATTTTTCGCTCTGGTGGCCATTTTATTCAACCGAGCGGAACGGTTTGAACATTTTGGTAGAGGGTCACCCAAAGAACATTCCTGTGAAGTAATTGCAAAATCCATTCATTGGTTAAGGAGAAGAAGTCCTTTAAAGTTTTGTCTTGTTTTAGCTCTGGCGGCCATTTTTCACCCGAGCGGACCAATTTGAGCAATTTTAGTAGAGGGACACCCAAGGAACATTCCTGTGCAACGATTTCAAAATCCATCCATTGGTTAAGGAGAAGAAGTCGTTTAAAGGTTTTTCTATTTTGAGCTTTGGCGGCCATTTTGTTCACCCTAGCGGAACGGTTTGAGCAATTTTGGTAGGTCATCCAAGGAACATTCCTGTGAGATAATTTCAAAATCCATCCACTGGTTTAGCAGGAGAAGTCGTTTAAAGGTTTTTCCAATAATAGCTCTGGCGGCCATCTTGTTCACCCCAGCGGAACAGTTTGAGCAATTTTAGTAGCGGATCACCAAAGGAGCATTCCTGTGAAATTATATCAAAATATGTCCAGCAGTTTTGGAGAAGAAGTTGTTTAAAGCAAACGTTGACGACGGACGCGCACGCACGGACGCACGGACGACGGACAAAGACCGATCCCATAAGCTCACCTTGAGCACGAAGCTAAAAAGGGGCTTTTTATCGTGTTTTGTTAATAACTTTCTTATTTTGAGATGGATTTTGAAATTACTTGGCAGAAATATCAACAACCATGATACAATGTATGGTTTGCATGAGGCAGGTCGGTACCTCAAAGGTCCAGGTCATACTTAGAGGTCAAAGGTCAAAAAAGGGGCCTTTTTTCGTTTTTCCTAAATAACTTTCTTATTTTTAGATGGATTTTAAAATTACTTTGCAGAAATGTTAACCACTAGGATACGATGTGTTGCGTGCATGCCCCAAGTTGGTATCTCAAATGTCAAGGTCGTACTAAGAGGTCAAAGGACAAAAAGGGGTATTTTTTAGCGTTCAGTCAATAACTTTCTTATTCCTTGATAAATTGTGAAATTATTTGGCAGAAATGTTAACCATCATAAGACGATGTGGTGCACACTAGACCCAGGTCGGTACCTCCAAGATCAAGGTCATACTAAGAGGTCAGAGGTAAAAAATGTTTGTATTTTTGTGTCCAGTCAATATTTTTTTTATTTCTGGATAGGCTTTATAAAGTAACCATGCAGAAATGTTCACCGTCATTAGACCATGAGTCATGTGCAAGACCAAGGGCCATACCTCCAATGTCAAGGTAATACCTAGAGGTCAAAGGTAAAAATGGAACAGTCAACAACTTCCTTATTCTTTGATGGATTATGAAATTACTTGGCAGAAATGTTCACTATCATGAGACGATGAGTTGTACCTCTAAGATCAAGGCCATACTTAGAGGTCAAAGGTAAAAAGGGCTTTTTGTGTACGGCAAATAACTTTTTTTTTATTTCTCCATGAACATTTTTAAAGTTACTTTGCAGAAATGTTCATCTTCATTACATGATGTGTTGCACACAAGACCTAGCTCAATACCTCCAATGTCAAGGTCATACTTAGAGGTCAAAAACAGGTGAGATATCTGAGTTTTTGTAGAAAAACAAATTCTAGTTTTGTTAGATACTGTACTGGAACTGAGGGCAAGGGATGAAATTTCATAAACTCCAGAGTTGAAGCCCCACCCCAAGTAGTTATACTACTGACCCCAATGTGGTCGTTCTTTTCAGTGTCTTATTTGTTATTTGGCTTTGTGCTGTTTGTTCATGTTTAGTCTGTTTTTTGTGTGCCACTTTCTATAGGTGACCGGAGACGGCTGCATTTTTGGATTGTAGCTTGTCCGGTGTGACCTTTCCTTACTAGTTTGAAAAGGATGAAAAAAGGAACAACACAGACAAATGCAGATGAACAAATTAGATATTGAAAAAAGAGAGAAGGAAAAGCGAGAAGAAACTGAGGAGCAAATTGAGTTAGAAAAGGACAAAATGAGATATAATATTGAATAAAAGGAAAGGGAAATGCAATTTCAATTAAGGATGAAGAAATTTGAACTCCAGAGCCAGGATGGGGTAAAACCTGCACCCGCTTTTGACTCTGGTAGTTACTTTGATGCTACAGATAACATCAGATAAGTACCTCCATGTCAGGAAAAGAGGTTGATAAGTAATTTTTGCAGTTTGAGAAAGTTGCTGAAAAATTGAAATGGCAAAAGGAACATTGCATCTTACTGCTCTAGATATTTTCACTTAGCGGACTGTTGAGCAAAGGACAGACACTGATTTGGTAAAAAAATTATTCTAAAGGCATGTAAGTTGGTCCCTGAGACTTACAGGCAAATTGTAAAAAAGAAATTTCCCGGACTCATTTGCTCGAACCAAAGAACAGTTATTTGATACGTGGTGTTCTTCTAAGAAAAGGGGATCTGATCACAAAAAAAAAGATTATTCTTGTTGAAGAGTTCAAACGGTGCATTAATTCAAATATTTTTTTTTCTCGATCAGAACCTTTGAAGGAAGCTTCTAGTTTGGCAGTTTATTATACTTTGACTCATAAAGTTTCATTTTTGAACATGCCTTGTCCTAGGAAACCTTATAACCCACAGACAGGTCCAGGCTTCTATCCAAGTAATTCATCCGGCAGTCACAGCCATTCATTTACTCCTATACCAAAACCTTCTGGTGAAAATAAAAGCCAGAATGCTACCAAAAATTCTGGTGAACACTAAAGTCAGAATCCTTCCAAACCTTCTGGTGATAACAGTAATGATGTAATTGTTCCCGGAATGCTTTAGTGATAACAAAGATCAGGTTCCTTTATCTCAAGTAGTTTTTAATCATTGCAAAAGTACAGGTCATTTGATCTCTGGAGGTTTAAACTTGAAGAGGAGGCGGAATACAAGAAGAGCTTTAGCCTTCAAGCTTTACCACCTTAAGGCCAACACCACAGTCTTAGGGCGAGGATTGCAGCTGCGTAAAATCGATTTAAGCCCGCCTGTGGGATTAATTTCACTCAACGCTTCAAGGCGGTTCTTCTGTCGCGATATATTTGTGGTATGTTTTTTCGTTTGAATGTGTGTATCGCTTATATTATTTTGGATAGCCAATTGGACATTTTATTGGAAAGTAAGTGTCCTTTTGGATTGCCGCTATTGATATTTCCATTAGAGTCTAGTTGTTTCATGTTTGTGTTCTTTTGGTGTCAAGATGGGAGCTGTGGGTTAATTGTATCGATGCCTGATCATTGCCTTCACTTCTTTTTTGTGTAAGGGAGGAAACTTTTTGACACCAAATTATCTAAGACTAATTTGGTTATGGGGATATATGATTCATTCTTATCTGATGGTTTTGTGTCACTAAATGGTAACTCTGTTTGTTTGATTTAAGGTTTAACGTCCCCGTCAACACTATATATGTCATTTTGCAGACGTTGCATCGCGATGGAAGTAAGGGCGAGGGTTGTGACCACGTAAAATAGATTTAAGCCCCCTAGTGGAAATCGTTTCGCTGACCATTCCAAGGCGGTTCATCTGTCGTGGTTTCTTTTTGTTGTGGTTTGTCTTTGGGTGTTTGTGTCGCTTATATTATTTTATTTTGGATAGCCAGTTGGCTGTTTTGTGGGACAGTAACCGTCCGTTTTGGCTTTCCGCTATTGGTGTTTCCATTAGGGGCTGTTGTTTTATGTTTGTGTTTCTTTCCCTTTGGTGTCTCTGATGGGGGCTGTGGGTTAATTGAATCGATTCTATTTTTCAATGACATGATAACAAAGTCTCTGTCGCAAGTTTGCAGACTTTCATGCGAATCACTCATCCCTTGATCCAGGTCATGATAAAATGTCCGGGCCTGAACTTTCTAAAGAACATTCTAACACAGCGCGCCTATATAGGCAATGGAAAACAACTGTGTTTTATTCTGCAACAAATCACAGTTCGGAAGAGCGTGACGAATGACGTCATTAAAAACTGCAAATTTATGACGTCACTAGTCGATTTCCTTGACGTTAGACGGTGTAACGTCATTTTCTCGCATCGAAACGTTAGAAAAGGATGTAAATCCATGTGTTTCAGTCGATAATTTTAGCGGGATTTCTTCTAACAATGGCGAAAACTTGTGAGATTTTGAAGGAAACAGCAGCATTATTGCCGGTTTTCAACCTGTTAGAATCGAAATAGATCAGCTCTAGCCAGTGATTTGTTGGGTAATAAATCACAGTTTGTCGGTCATTTCTAAGTAGACAAATCACGCGCGCTACGCGCTTGTGATTTGATCTACTTTACAACTGACCTCCAAACTGTGATTTATTACTCAACAAATCACAGCTAGAGCTGATCTATTTCTTAAGTAAATGGATCCTGAAATATCGCTTTTCGTTGAAAGAGCTTTAGATGACCAGGAAGCATCTCAGTTTCCAGTCTGTTAATATGTCAACAATGACATTTTGACGGGTGTCTCAGCAGAAGATACGTGGACTGTTATCCACCAGATAGTAGTTCCGGGCGTTTATCGTCCCGAAATATAAAACTCCCATGTCAGGCCACTTAGGTTGAAATAAAACCTATCATAAGATTCTTAATCGGTTTTATTGGCCTAGGTTAAAATCTGATCTTTCTAAAAATTGTCCGTCCTGCAATACATGCCGAATGGTAGGAAAACGCAATCAGACAATACCTAAGATTCATTTGCAGCCCATGTCTGTATTTGATTAACCTTTCAGTATAAAAAGGTGCCGTGCAAGAACTAAATAGAAGTGAAGGCAATGATCAGGAATCGATACAATTAACCCACAACTCCCATCAGAGACACCAAAGGGAAAGAAAGATAAACACGAAAAAGCAGACCCTAATGGAAACATCAATAGCGGAAAGCCAAAAGGACAGTAACTTTCCCACAAAATGGCTAATAGGCCGTATAAAATAAAATAATATAAGCGACCGAACACCCAAAGACAAACCATAACAAAAATAAAACGCGATAGAAGAACCGCCTTGGAACGGTCAATAGAAACGAATTCCACTGGGGGGTTAAATCGATTTTAAATGGCCACATTCCTCGCCCTTTCTTCCGTCGCGATTAACACAAATAATTTGTTCAGTCCGCATGACGGCCTCCTAACTCATCAGTGCAACATCTCCGTGAACACAAAAATCAAACAGCCACAGAGATGAAACAACGGTGAGGACTCTACAGCAACAAACCACTGAAATGTTGAAAAAAAACCTATATGACATAGGTACAAAAGACAGGGAGTTTAAATCAGGTCATACGGTTTTGTTTGTTTCTCTTTGATATGAGGTTTAACGTCTCTGTCAACACTGTATAGGTCATTTTGGAGACGCTGCTTCCACTTTTATGGGCTTTTACCCGCTACTGTGATGAAATGACAACTCAAGCCCTGTCGCCAAATAAAATCAATAGGATTTATAAGCATGGACGGACCGACTCCCACCGCTTTGCTTAGGATACTAACCATATGAGTGTAACTGTTGGTTTCTGAGCATTGCAGTGGTCTCTTGCTGTCGAGTCCTCAGCGTTGTTTCATCGCTGTGGTTGTTTGATGCTTTTGTGTTCACGGAGATGTTGCACTGATGAGTTAGGAGGCCTTCATCGCGGTTTATTTTTGTTATGGTCCGTCTTTGAGTGTTTGTATCTCTTATATTATTTTGTTTTTGACATTTTGTCTGAAAGTAACTGTCCTTTTGGCTTTCCGCTATTGATGCTTCTATTAGGGTCTGTTGTTTAGCTATGGGTTAATTGTATCGATTCCTTATCATTGCATTCACTTCTGTTTAGATCCTCTAAGCGGTTCACCAGTACTACTGTGCGGCGGTATCAACTCTGCATGGAAGCATCATGCATGTCATCTATTTCGCCAAGCCCCGATGAGCGGGGCCAAGACGATAAGGTACTTGCTCATTTGCCTACTCCTGGAAAATCTTTACAAGCCAGTTATTTTGGTACATACACAATATACAAAAATCAGTGATGTAAATTACATAATGCACACTCCTGGGTTGCGCAAGCTAAAACAGCAGTGGCATATAGATATGCTTACGGAATACATAGATAGGGAGAATTCACATAATTACATCGGTCAATATTGTTAGCTCTTTTCCTCTTTAATCATGTGAAAATGACTCTGAGGGTATTAATTCAAAGACATCTGGTCCAACATTATCTAAACTACAGGATTCTGACATTCTAAGTGATATTGACCAGAAACTATCACACCTAGAGCCAGATGAAGAATTGAACTGAAGCAGTTGATATTTGAATATGAGCACTTATTTTCTAGTATTCGAACACCGCCGGACAAAATATTTGATGATGCAGACATTCAAGACCATAAACCTGTAAAAGAACACACGTACAGAATGAATCCTACAAAACAAAAATACCTTAAAGAAGAAATAGAGGTCTGTTTAATAATGTGTAAAAACCTGTTAACTGGGGACACAGAGAAGCACTGGTAATGACTACAGACAAAAATTAGATAAAAATCTGAAAACAAAAAAAACGATAAAATAGAATGATGCAGGTTTCATATTTTAAAACAAGTAAGTTTTCGTGTCTGGCCAAGGAGTATAAAAATAGAAGTGGAAGCAATGGCCAGGAATCGATACAATCAACCCGCAGCTCCCATCAGAGACACCAAAGGGAAAGAAACACAAACATGAAACAACAGACCCTAATTGAAACATAAATAGCGGAAAGCCAAAAGGACAGTTAGTTTCCCACAAAATGGCTTATAGTCTATCCAAAATAAAATAATATAAGCGACACAAACATCCAAAGACAAACCATAACAAAAATTAACCGGGACAGAAGAACCGCACTGGAACGGTCAGCGAAAACGAATTCCACCGGGGGCCCAAATCAATTTTACGTGGCCACAATCCTCGCCCTTGCTTCCGTCGCGATTTAGACAAATAATTTGTTCAATCCACACGAAGGCCTCCTAACTCATCGGTGCAACATCTCCATGAACTCAAATAATCAAACAACCACGGAGATGAAACAATGGTGAGGACTCGATAGCACGAAACCACTGAAATGCTGGAGCAAAAGAAAACCGACAGTTAGACTCCGTCATCAACATGTCAACAATTTCTAGCAAAAAGAATAGGGTGCGACTTTTTAACACCATAAGACATAGGCTTAGGGAAGTCACTATCCAGAAAGGATAATTACAATTCTAAAATAAAAAATATTTCTTGCATCACAAATTTTGAAGGATAAAATACTATTAGTTAGTATGTATCCTAACATGATTTACTAAGTTGTTAGAACAGATGATCATAATTTTAAAGTTCGGTATGCGTCCGTACATTAAAATTGGCCACAGAAAACAGCTGAGGTTTGTGAAGCGTTTGCAATAACCACCGCCCATCAACTAAGACGATTGACCTCGGGACCAACATACCAATATATTGAAGTTCCAGACTTCGGCCTTAGATCGCCATACATTATGGAGAAGAGAATGATAACGGTTTGATCTTCGCATTGTCCTACTGCTTAATAATTAAAACAGAGATATGACTCGACATTGCACAGATTAAGAAGGACGATTACTCCAGGACCTTAACCTTGATATGGTTAAAACTAGGCACTTTACTTTTTGGCTACTTTATCCAATTTACCAACCAAGTTAACTCACCTGTAGATGAAGTAAATGATGCTCTTTCCTGTCTGGCCTCGTCGTTGTCACACCTTATTTCTTCAGAGGTATTAAATTGATGACCATGATCAGACGTATGTATATCGGAATCAGTAGAGCTCTGGTTCGTTGATTCGAAGAAGCCACTCTCTGTAGTACTCTCATTATTACTGTTAAGCTCCGTAGATTTGGGTGATGTTTGTCCTATAGGTAGTATTGTTATAGTTGATGGCACAGTGTTTTCATAACAAGTTATTGTAGCTGTACCTCTGGTAGCAAAGGCTCTGTCTAGAAACAAAGCAAACGACTATTTAAATACTTATAACAAACGGTGAGCTTCTACGCATAACGAACTTAAAAGGTGAGAAAATTATAGGTTTTCCCAGTCTTATAACCCCATTAATCCACAAAGCGTTCTTAGGAGACATAATTGTTAGCACGGCTGAGTAAGGAAGCCTTCACGTGGCTTGAATACATTATTTATCTTAGCCACAACAGAAGTGAGGGCGAGGATTGTGGCCACGTAAAATCGATTTAACCCATCCAGTGAAATCCTTTTCACTGACCGTTCCAATGCGGTTCTTCTGTCGCGATTAGTTTTTGTTAAAGTTCGTCTCTAAATGTGTGTATCGCTTACATAGTTTTGTTTTGGATAGCCAATTGGCCATTTGTGGGAAAGTGTATTTTATTTTGACTTTCCGCTAGTAATGCCTCCGTTAAGGTCTAGTAATTTTCGCCTTTGAGAAAAGAAACATGATTTAAACATGAACATGAAATAACTAAATCCTAATGGAAACCTACCCAGCAGAGTTTTAGGCGACGGTTGCGTAGCATTCGTTGAAATGCAGTAGTAGCATGTTATGAAAGTATACGTGTCGATTGCCCTTCATCAAAAGCATATTTTTGAACAATAATATGTATCATAGTCTACGAACAAGGTGCATTGGGAATGAGAGTTTAAAGTGGTTCCATAAATTATCACTAAAACGTCATATTCATAGCTTTAGCATACCCTAGGACGAAGTGCCATGTTGGGCTTTTGTGATCGCTCAATGTCCGTGGTGTGTCGTCAACAATTTGCTTTAACTGCAAACTCTTCCTAAAGCTTTTGGACATTTTTATTTAAATTTCACAGGAGTGTTGCTTATGTGCCACCCTACCAAAGTAACTAAAAGTGCTCCGCTCTGATGAAACCCCTTTTATATCCCTGGGCCGATTTCATTTCCACTTGGAGAAAATGTTGCGAAGGTAACTATCTACTAAGCTAGCAAAACCCATGCCGCTTGGGTGAATAAAAGACACCGGAGCGTAAAAAAGTAAAAGGGACAACAATTTGCTTCAAATGCACACTTTCCTAAACCGCTTGATTAATTTGATTCACAATTCACAGGAAATTTACCTATGTGGTCATCTACCTAGGTTGGTAATTTATAAGCTGTGTCACTAAAACAGAAAGAAAAATATTAAATGTCAACTCCTTCTATACCAGTGTGCCAATTGCTGTTAAACTGAACAAGAATGGTTATAAGGTCAAAATAATTCTATTAAAAGCGGTTCTGATCCCATAATAAGATTTAACCAGAGCTAAACATTTAACCACATCAACATTTTGCTTTAACTGTGAAATCCTCCCACACCATTTAGCTCTTTTTGTGCATACTACATGGCTGCTGCCTGGGTGGTTCCCTGCCATAATAGCTTGAATTGGTCTACTCCGATAAACAAGATGGCAACGAGAGCTAATATAGAAACAATCTTTAAACGACAATCTCTATACCCCTGGGCTAGTTTCTCTGAACTATAATTGAAATGTTAAGAATACCCAACACATAAATAGTTATAATTGTCCGGCTATGATGGCCAAGTTGTCAGCCTGAAGAAAAGAAAGAAAATGTTTTAATAACAACACCTACTTTACATTTTGTCCTATTTTATATAAACCTCACATGAAAGTTGCTTAGTTTATCCTCTACCAACGTACCGGCCCCGATAGCTCAGTTGGTAGAGTGTCCGCTCCGGGGAACGGGAGGTCTCGGGTTCGATCCCGGGCCGCGACATACCAAAGTCGTTAAAAATGATACTAGCTGCTCCTCGCTTGGCACTCAGATTTGCGGGGTAGAGGTAGGACTGGTCGATCCAGTGTCAGGATAATGTGACTGGATGTGGTATCATGTAATGTGTCTGGGACACGATACTTCAGTGAGGCAGCACTATAAACGTGAGCATTGAGCTCCCTGTCGCAACCAGACACCGTCGTGATATGACTGAAAAATTGTTGAAAGCGACGTTAAACCCGAATTCACACACACACACTCCTCTACCAACGAAAAATATGGCCACCGGACTTAAAGTAGACAAGAAAACCCGCGTTGGTCCTACATCGCTCACTTGAGCAAAGAGATTTATATTCTTGATATTGAAGTTTTATACAAACACATTGTTTTAAGATCTTTTCTATACAAGTTATGTTCACAAATGCCATGCTGGTACTATTTGTAGTATGAGGCAAGCACTGTTTTACTGTAGAGCAGTCCGCATACCTATAGGGTACATACGTAAGTGTCAAGAAACGCAATTAAATACAATGCATCAATACATATGGTTTAGGACAGGCGATCCGATTAGTTTCTGAGATATTAAAATAAAAGTGACGGCATCGATCAGGAATCGACACAATTAACCAACAACTCCCACCAGAGACACCAGATGGAAATAAACGCGAACATATAACAACTAGACACTTAAGGAATCGTCACCAGCAGAAAGTCAAAAGGACAGGTACCTTTCGACAAAATGTCTGTCGTGGCTTAGACAAATAATTTGTTCAGTTCGCATGAAGGCTTCCGAACCCATTAGTGCTATAACAAGTCTGCCTCCTTTGTCTCAACACTTATTTTAGTGCTGGCTTGAACAAATAATATGTTCAATCCGCATAGAAAGCTTCCTGGCTCATCAGTGCTACATATCCGAGAACATGAAACTCAAACAATTACAGAGATACAAAAACATCGAAGACTCGACAGCATGAAATAACTGAAATGCTGGAGCGAACGAAAACCAACAGTTAGACTCCGTAGGGCCCAACCAGGGACAGAGTATCAAGTACCAACCGACATTACCTAAAATTAAATTTAAAGGAAGCCGCTACGCTGGAACTATAATAGAATCTGCGTCCTGACTCGTTGGCTAGAAATTAAAGAAAGAAGCACAGTTATCAACCGTGATTGGGTTAACTGCCATGTAAACAGTCTGTCGTATAACATGTATATTGTACCCAATATTTTTATATCGAAGAATTATCTTACGAATTGGGTACTGAAGTCATTGCAATCAGATATTTTACTGAACTTATATGCTAAGTCAACATAAAATTCGGGTTCCGATAGACCTTTCTTGCAGAAGAGATTTCAGTCCAACATTGAATTTAGACTAAATCGGAATAACGTCTATAAAACTTAGGAAAGGCTTTACGTAGTTTATGATGCCGATAACCCTTGTTAAGAAACTGATAACAATATATTACAATTGTGTAGGTCAATTACAAGACTAGAAGCTCTTGCAAATCAAATGTATTGCCAAATATAAACCCCGGAAGATGGCCCACGAGGAACATCACCATCCGAGAAAGAAAAAATTACAGCCTGAAAATCAAAATCGTCCCGTTTATCATAAATTTTGAAAGAAACAAACCCAGCTACAATAGATAAATGTTAATCGACCAACGGGGCTTCGGTAAAGTATCTTAGTACCAAATACTATTTACATATTGTCAAGTAGAAATGTGAGAGCTTCACACACTTTCTGGCATGAGCATAATACAGTTTTATGCTCTTAAGAAGTGTAAAAAATAGAAATAACACAACAAACAAAGAAAGAAAATACAAACATTTCTTACATTATTTGCAAGGTAGAGGGAATCTTCTAAAGGGAATGTCCATTCAGTTAAGTCAAGATTGTGAGGAAGTGTAGTGTGAAGCGTGAAAAGATCATATGTAGACAGCCGAAAAGCACGAAAACTTCTGGATTTCAATTCATTTAAATCAATCCTCCCTTAGCTCCACATTTCGGAGGAGTCCATGAGTCGATGGTCAAATCAGCGAAAAGAGCCATAAATGTCATTCTAAGGAACGCAGACATCACAGACGAGGAGCTGATGACGACGATAATCGGTGCCGAGGGGCTGATAAACTCTCGGCCGTTGACCTACCATTCTGCGAATCCTACTGATGACGTGCCACTGACTCCAAACCACTTTCTACATGGTCAGATCGGGGGTCAGTTTGCACCAACTACGGTGGACGACACACAATATCACCCAAGAAAAAGATGGCGCCGGGTTCAAGAGTTAGTACGCCATTTCTGGCACAGATGGCTTCAGGAATGGCTGCCCAGTCTCGGTGCACGAAAGAAATGGCATCAGGAGCGTCGGGATGTGCGAGTCGGCGAGGTGGTTCTAGTCATCTCTCCAGATACATCCAGGGGAAACTGGCCTCTCGGGAGGGTAGTCGAGGTCTATCCAGGTAACGACGGACGAGTGCGGGTCGCCAAGCTACAGGTTGGACAGGGCACAGTGGTGAGGTCCGTGACAAAGCTGTGCCCTCTAGAATTCGATTAATAAAAGTGCATGTGAAGACAAGAATTTTATTAACATGAACTCTTATAGAGAAAAGTTTAATTTTACGAACTCATACAGTAGAAAAGCCTTAATTCTGATGTGGTTTAAGATAAATTTATCATTCATACCGGAGAAGAACCTTACATTTCATAACAAACCGTTGCTAAAGACAGGAATTCCTTTTTAACTGATAAATATTTATTTCTTTAGATTGAGAATACATAAGACATTTTGCTTTAAGGTGAATTTATCAAAATGAATATTGACTATAGCATTTTGAGGAGGGGAAAATGGAAAGGAGATTAATTAGAGATTACAGAAACTGTCATAATTGGATGTTGTACTGACATCGTAACGTCGTTATAACGTTATAATGACGTTGACGTTGTTGACTATGTTGCTATTTTTTTGTGTGTTAGTTACGCCGTCCCGCAAGATCGTTAGGGCTGAATACAAAAGAAGAATAAGTAATAAATTGGAATTTTGGAACTTACAATCGAAGTTTCATTTCTTATGTTGCAAAATCCATAATCGGGAAAATCGCAGCAACATAAGTAACGCCGGTTGCTAGGAAATGAATAGTTGTTAAGAGATCGTCACGAAAAAATCGTAAGGGCTACAAACAGTGTGGCATTCGTTAATAAATCGTTTTCAGCAATTGATTTCATTACTTTGGTGTTGTTTCCATAATCGGGAAAATCGTCACACCAAAACTGGTAGCAGAGCGAGGTTAACAGAACGGAAAATTAAGGTAAACGGAAACATATTGCTGAAATACAGACCAAATGGCGTCGGAGAACAGGGCCAGCGCAGACAGTCAGAGCGAAAACGTCAATTCAGCCGGGATTTCAAATGAGAGTGTGGATACAGAAACAAAGCTCAAGATAGAAAAGGTTCGAACCAAATCCAATATTACGCGTTCAAGAAATAAGTTGCTATTTTTGATAGAAGACATAAATCGCCCTGCAACGAGGAGATTGAATGTGCATGCGATAGACTTGATAGTGCAATGGAAAGCGTGCTGGACGTTATGTCGTCCTTATCGGAACTGTTTGTGAAAAATAAGGAAATGGAAAATGGAAAAAGGGTTGTCGTAGAAATGGAGAAGATCGAGGAGGAATTCACAGCGGCGTATGAAGCAGCAAGACGGTGCATGGATAAACAGAAAGAACAAGCAAGTGAGATATCAGAAATGCTTACGAGAGACTTAAACAGAATGAACATTTCAGAACATTCGAACGTATATGTGCAGCAGCAAAACGAATCACAGAAAAACAGTATAGACTCTCAGCCTGGGAAATCTACTCATGGAACGCTGGAAAAGGTAGGACTTCTCGACTACTCAACGGTACTTAGAGCAAACGAAATAGCAAACCCTACCGCCAAAATACAGCCAAAAGCCTTGTTTGATGAAACAGAACAAAAGCCTGCATATGGCAGAATGACGAACACGATCGATAGGGAGAATCCATTGTCAAATATAAACAGACATGTAGAACACCACGGTTTAAATACTGTAGTAAATGAACGCAAACTGAGGGTTGAGGCTGTGCTTTTCGAACCGACAGCTAGCTACAATACTCAATCAATCGGGCAAGATTTATGGAGGTAATTAAAACGTGTTCAAATGCCTGTTTTTAATGGAGAAAAGCGTCAATATCAGAATTGGAAAGCTGCCTTCATCGCCTGTATTGATAGCGCACCAGCAACGGCAGAGTTTAAGCTTTTGCAGCTACGTCAATATTTGTCCGGGGACGCTTTGAAAGTGATCGAGAGTTTAGGACATTCTGCTACAGCTTATGAAGCTGCCAAAGATCGACTGGAGCGGAAGTTCGGCGGAAAACGTAGACAGATCGCTATTTACTTAGAGGAGCTGGAGCAGTTCCGTCAGATTAGACCAGGCAGTGCAAAGGATATCGAGGAGTTTGCTGATCTTCTCGATATCGCAATGATAAATCTGCAAGAGACAGGACATCAATATGAATTGGGGGACGGATCGCTGTACATCAAGTTTCAACGCAAAATACCGGAAGCGATGCTTGCACGTTATCATCGCTGGGTTTTTGAAAACAACAAGGAAGAATCTGTTATAGCACTGCGAACATGGATACTGCAAGAAGCTGAGTTCGAGACAATAGCCCCAGAGACGGTGCGTGGTCTAACGGGCAAGCTCGATGATGAATCATCTCGATCAACAGCTAGGTATGGCAATCAGCAGACATTCTTCGGTGAAGCAAACGAAAGTCGGAAGTCCATAAAATCACTTTGTCCGAAATGTGGCAAGCAGCACGGAATCTGGAACTGTCGAGAGTTTATTCGAAGAAGCGTGCCAGATCGATGGAGCATAGCCAAACTACTACAGCTGTGTTACCGATGTTTAGCGCAAGGACACCAAGGAAAGTCGTGTCCCCGAAGCCGACGATGCGGGCAAGACGGGTGCATCTTCTTGCACCATAAACTGCTGCATACACCAGGACTCATCGAACAGAAACTGCTTTCGGTAGATAATACTGAGTTAAAACGTCCTTCTTGTCAGGACCTGACAGTCCCAACAAAAGATCGAGCCACTTGCCTCACGGAGGGGAAGGAACAAGCGGAACGGACAACGATGTTGAGTCAAAGCTACGTGCGGCCAGTGGTCATCGGACTGCGAACTGTTCCAGTAATTCTTCAAAATGGAGGCCGTTCACTGACAGTTAATGCTTTGCTAGATGATGCTAGTACGAAGACCTACGTAAATGCTGACTTCGCAGCCGAGCTAGGCCTGATGGGAAGAACAGAAAAGGTGACTGTCAATGTGTTGAATGGTCAATCTAACACTTTTGAAAGCAAACCAGTCAGTGTCGAACTAAAGAGCGTAACAGGTAGTGTTACCATGGGAGTCAACGCCTACACGGTAAACAGGGTCACCGGGAATATGCCTGTCGACGACTGGAACAAGTGCAAGGAACTGTGGCCTCATCTGAGGAATATCGACTTTCCATCTTCGCTAAGAAGGCCTATCGTCGACATTTTAATAGGATTGGATTGTGCGGACCTTCTCTATGCCATACAAAAGGTGAGGGGAAGACCAGGGGAACCTATTGCCAGGTTAACACCCCTGGGCTGGACATGTATTGGTAATACCGGCTCAGATCAGCAAGAGGTAATACACACAAATTTTGCCTGCACTTACTGCGTAAACAATCAGTCTGAAATTCAGGCAATAAATAAGACGTTGGAACAATTTTGGGAAACTGAAGATGTCTCTACTCCTCTTAAAACACCAATTATAAGCTTTGATGACAAACTTGCTGTTAAAAATGTCGAACGTTTGCCGAAATACGAGAACCTTCAGTCATCAGTTGGGGCCTTCATAGTGAAGTCAAACCTGAAGACGCCGTGACGCCGTATACTGCACATCAGATTCTAACGCTAAGTAATGTTAAAGTAGAGTCTGTCGTGCAGTGTAATATTCTGGAGAGAAAGGACAGGGAACATCCTAAACATAAAGACACTGTAGAAACTTTGATGCAGAAACTTAACCCAACAGAGTCCAAACTGAACGCTGTTGAACATGGGTCACGTGTTTCCAACACAATCATTTTAGAAAGAAGCAGTCAGAAGGTATATGTACAACGAGACTTGGAATACTATGAAACAGCCCAGGAAAGTTATGATCATAGTTATAGAAAGGAAAAAGAGCAGAATGCCAAGTTGGTGGAGATAATAGTTTCATTACAGGATAGACTCACAGCAGCACAAAATGACAGCATCGCACTAAAACATAAGCCTGAGACGGCAAATGCTGCCGCCACTCATTGCTCTGGTATAGAGCTAAACGACGAACTTAGCCATTTTAAAACTTCTGTTGAAGCCGAACATGAAAACGCCAAGCCGACTTCAGAAGAAAAGAGCTTACTTATACAAGACAACATCAGTCGAAATGGTCTTAAACAAGATATCGGAATCTCAACCTGGACTATAATCAGATGGTTCGCAAACTGTCCGTCGCTGAAGCTAAATTTGAAGTAGCTCTCAACGCAAGCGACTGCCTTGAGCATGAACGAAGTCGGATGCAAATGAAGCTAGAGAATATACATCAGAGGAACAACCCAGCCAAGGAGAAAACAGTCGTTCTTCAGATGACGGATGAAAAGGGAGAAATATATCACAATGAGGAATCAGCTAAGGAGCATGACCAAGTAGTACTGAATGGTAACGAAAAGGAAAGAACCAAGATACTACAAAGACTCATTCGACATTCAGTTAAGACAGACTCACCAAACAGAGAAGACGTCGCCAGGATAATTTGCGAGCATACGCTTAAGACAAAGGAGGCTGTTCCGGCAAGAAAGGTAAACCAGTTCCTGTCAGGGGAGGGGACAAAGCTACAGTCGAGTAAGACAAACATGGAGAAAATCCCGGAGAAAGAGAGACATTATCACAAAGTGCGAGGTCGCAGCGAGAGGAAGCTGGAGCACATAAAGGAATATACTACCGAGAAACTACGACTGGGGCAGGGCAACGCTACAGCTGAAAAGAAGAGGAATAATGTAAAACATGAGATGGCATGTCCGCGTTGCGAAGCTCTAGATTCAATACGGTACATTGAAACCAATCACAAAACTGTATCACTAGAATAAGAACTTTTATCGTAAAACGATTAACAATGTTTAACTTAATTTAGTTGAGATTCTAATCAACAATATAACGAAGCTCATATTAAGTTTGATAATTTAATAAGTATGTCTATACAGTTTATGAACTTTCGAAGCAGGTGCACGTATCATTTCAATAAAAGCGACTTTCGTATCATTTATTTGAGTTTATCAAATGATAGACATTTGAGGAGGGGAAAATGGAAAGAAGATAATATGAAGACTAAACCGATTTCATAACATACGGTTCTTTTATAACGCTTTTTCAAATAATTGGTTTTATTACGCGACGTCACATGCGTTGTGACGTTTGGACAGTAACGTAAGTACTGTCGGTTGCTAGGAAATGAATAGTTGTTAAGGGATCGTCACGAAAAAATCGTAAGGGCTACAAACAGTGTGACATTCGTTAATAAATCGTTTTCAGCAATTGATTTCATTACTTTGGTGTTGTTTCCATAATCGGGAAAATCGTCACACCAACTTACGTTACTGTCCAAAAGTCACAACGCATGTGACGTCGCGTAATAAACCAATTATTTGAAAAAGCGTTATAAAAGAACCGTATGTTATGAAATCGGTTTAGTCTTCATATTATCTTCTTTCCAAACCCCATTCGAATTTTATAGACCAAAATAGATTTCTCCCTGACCTTTCAAAGACTTTGTCGCAATATTTAATCACATTACTTTGGAAGACAGTAAGGCAAGAAGTCAATAATTATGAAAGTTCTATTGTGGTACAAGAGTTTGAATTTGCAATAAACCTTGCTTTGTATTGTCTTCATGAAGTTAACGTAACGAATATAACGTATGAAGCTTGTGTGATGGGAGCTGTAGATAAATTGAATCGATTCCTGATCATAGGTATTAATTCTATTTTGTTTATTTATAAGAAATTATGGCTGTCTCAGTATTTTAAAGATCAGTAGGAATGGATGAAATCACCAAAGTGCCCTGTAGGCAAATCTTAAAATCCAAACCCTAATTAATGAAAATCTTTTGTTGTAATGACGTTTCTGATTTATTTCAGAATCGATATAAGAATGAAGAGCATGTTGAATGTGACTTCTAGTTAAAACAGCTGCACAAATAACTGATTGATTAGAACTATCGTAGAATATAATCGCTTCGATGGCCAGAATACGTATTGCAGAAATGGGTAATTAACTAAGAAATGCAATAATTGGTTGGCGTCCGTGATTCAATTATATTATGGACAGTCACTTCGGCCATGTAATGATTTTTTTTTTATAACGCGTGACTTACGTTTATAGTTGCCGTTATTCCTGGTGCCGTACACTCTAGCTTTACGTTCTCGACATTCCAAAAGCGAGCAAATATCAAAATCTGGCATTTCAGAAATATTACCCTCATGATAAATGTTGTAGTTAAAGGCCAATGGAAAAGGTGTAATGATTTAATGCCGTTTGTGTTGTTTGATAAATTTGAATCTACCTGTAGAAATACTATCGTATTTTTCACTGGCTGTATAAAAATAGCATTACACAATGACCTGTACGTCAAAAGTGACTGTACAGGAAAGTGTCAGTTTTTTTCTCATTCTACGATAGTGTTCGTTAAACCTTATTTCCAGCATGCGTGAAGTTTGAAGTACGCCAGGTTATCATGTATATTAAATCTAAAGTCTTCCTTTAATTGGAGACCATCGGATCTGACCTCAGATTCAATGACGGTTCCAGCGTAAAGGCTTAGCACCTGCTTCTCTTTGAAAGGGGCTGTGGCTTGATTGTTGCAATCCCTAACCATTGCCTTGACTTCTGTTTTACTTAAAATTTAACCATAGGTAATGTTGGTTAGTGCCTTATGCCCTGTCTCGGATTGTGCTGTTGATTTCCAGTCCAGTAGTTCAGTTATTCCATGCTGTCATGCGGTCACCGTAGTTTCATCTCTGTTATTGGTTGATTTATGCTCATGGAGTTGTAATACTGATGCATTAGGAAGCCTTCATGGGCGAGAATAGTGGCCTTTAAAATCCATTTAGGCACGTCCAATGAAATACGTTTTGCTGACCGTTCATAAACAGAAGTAAAGGTCAGAGCGTTTCTTCTATCGTGGTACATTATTTGTAATAGTTTGTCTTTGCATGTATGCTTTGCTTATATTTATTCATTTTGGAAAGCCGTTTGGCCATTTTGCTCGAAAGTAATTGTCCTTTCGGCTGTCCGCTAGTGATGTTTTCATTAGGTATAGTTACTTCATGCTCGTGTTTCGTTTCCCTTTGGTGTCTCTGATGGAAGGTGTGAGGTAATTACATCATAACAAAATTAATCCTCGACAGTAGAACCGCCTTGGAAGATCAGTGAAAAGTATTTCATTTTGGGGATTAAATCGGTTTTACGCGGCTGCGATCCTCGCCCTTAATTCCATCGCGATTTAGACAAATAATTCGTTCAGTACGCATATAGGCACCAGTGGCGATTTTGTGGGAAAGTAACTGTCCTTTCCGCTAGTGATGTTTTCATTAAGGTCTTGTTGTTTCATGTTTGTGTTTCTTTCCCTTTGGCGTCTCTGATGGGAGCTGTCGGTTAATTGTATCGATTCCTGATCATTGCCATCACTTCTGTTCATCTAACTCATCAGTGCAACATCTCCAGTATAACTCCAAATCCTCACCCTTACTTTCGTCGCGATGAAGAAAAATAATTTGGTCAGTCCGCATGAAGGCCTCCTAACTCATCAGTGCAACATCTCCGTGAGCACAAAAATCAAACAACTACAGAGATGAAACAACGGTGATGACTCGACAGCAAAAACACTGAAATGCTGGAGCAAAAGAAAACAACATCTAGATTCAGATGGGCCCAACCAGAGACAAAGCATCAGGTACCAACAAACATAAGCCTTTACGCTGGAACCGTCATAGAATCTGAGGCCTGACACACCGGCGTGCAATTAAAGAGGGAGGCAAAGCTAAAATCTAACTGTTGGTTTTCCTTTGCTCCAGCATTTCAGTGTTTTTGTTGTTTATTTTTGCCGTCGAGTCCTCACCATTGTTTCATCTCTGTGGTTGTTTGATTTTTGTGTTCATAGTGATGTTGCACTGATGAGCTAGGAGGCCTTCATGCGGACTGACCAAATTATTTTTCTTAATCGTGACGGAAGTAAGGGCGAGGATTGTGGCTACGTAAAATCGATTTTAGCCCCCCAGTGGAATTCGTTTCCGCTGACCGTTCCAATGCGGTTCTTTTGTCGCGGTTAATTTTTGTTATGGTTAGTCTTTGGGTGTTTGTGTCGCTTATATAATTTTATTTTTGATAGCCTATTGGCCATTTTGTGGGAAAGTTACTGTCCTTTTGGCTTTTCGCTATATAATTGACGTTTCCATTAGGTTCTGTTGTTTCATGTTTCCTTCCCTTTGGTGTCTCTGATCGGAGCTGTGGGTTAATTTTATCGATTCTTCTTCTTTGTCAACCGTGATTGGGTTAACTACCATGTATGCAGTCTGTCGACTTACATTTATGTTGTACCCAAACTTTTTATATTGAAGAATGATTTTAAGAAATTTGGTGCTGAAGTCATTGCGGTTATACATTTTTCTGAATTTATATACAAAGTCACTATAAAATTTGGGTTTCGATAGACCTTGCTGCAGAAGAGATGTAAGTCAAATATTGAATTTTGAATTGAAATCGGAATGACGTCTATAATATTTTGACAAGGCCTTGTGTAGTTTATGGTACCGACAGCCGTGATTAAGAAGTTTAGTCGTTAACAATTTATTTCGAGTGTTGAAGTCAGTTACATGACTACACACTCTGGCATATCGAGTTAACTGCGAAATATAAACGGCATAGGAAGGTGCACGAGGAGAATCATCATCCAAAAAAGGAAAATTTTACAATCACAAAATCAAAATCATCGCGATTATTATAGATTTTGCAAGAAATAAACCCGTCTATAATAGATAGATGTAAATCTAAAAATGGGCCTCGGTATCAGAAGAATTTGCTTTACTTAACTGAAGTGTTGGTGGTATACTCGTCTGATCAAACCATCGAAATAGGTATTATTAATATTAAATAAATCATCCAAATATCTAGAAGTGGAGCTAAAAGCTTCAATGATTTGAAACTGATTTTATTAGAAAGTGACATCATGAAGTCTCTCTCATAACAAAACAAAAACAGATCAGCCACAAGTGATGCGCAATTAGTACCCATCGGAATACCAACAACTTGTCTAAATCACTTAGTACCAAGTCATATGTAAATATTGTCACGTAGAAAGGATAGAGATTCACACACTTTCTGACATGACCATAAAGTATAATTTTTATGCTCTTCAGAAGTGAAACAAATATTTCTAACATTACATGCATGATAGAGGGAGTCTTCCTGATGAAATGTCCATTAAATTATATCATTAAGTTTTTCGTTTATAAGATTATGAGAAAGTGTATTGTAAAGGGTGGAAAAATTATAAGTAGACAGACTTGAAACACGAAAACTCCTGGATTTCATTTTATTTAATGTTTGTGTTTCTTTCCCTTTGGTGTCTTTGATGGGTGGAGTAAGTTAATTGTATCGATTCCTGATCTTTGTTTTACTTCTACTTTTCATTAGAATTTTTTATGGACCAAAACAAATTTCTACCTGATCTTTCGAAGAAATTAGCGCAATATTTAACCACATGTTTTTGATGGCAGTAAAACATGAATTTAATAATTTGGGGAGTTCAGTGGTGGTACAAAAGCTTGAATTTGCAATAAACCGTGCTTTTTATGGTCTTTTATTAAGTTAAGGTAATCCCTATAACGTAGAAAGCTTGTCTTGGCCTTCTGTAACACAGACAGCAAACTTGGTGGCTGACTGACAAATGTGGTCATCAAATAAAGCCCTCTCTACAGCTTAAGGCAGAAGTTTATAGGCCTTAGTACCACAAAGGTCTTGCTAAAGATTGTAAACATAATGAAAGCGTCAAACAACGACCACATTGTTAGCGGCCTTATCATCTGGAGCCAAAACAAACATTCTATGAAATTTTTGAATACCTAGTTTGAGGTCAAGTCCATTTCTCAAGAGCTATCAAACCTGTTGTAACGATATTTGGTACAAACTTGCATCTAGTAATGTTTACAATAATACAAGCATCCATATTCGACATTGGTCTTCATTTCTCGTTCACTGACCACTGACTTTGTGAATTATTGCGATCAAGTAACATTCAAACTGAAAATTTCCGGAAATGATACAATTTGATCCCTAATCCCGCCCACAGTATCACAAAAGAAAGAAGTCGAAGCATGGATTTACGTCAATGAACAATATAAAGAGCTAGTAAATCGAGTGAGCAGTTCTTTTCCAAACAGGTGATGAGTCCGATAATCCAAAACGTAACCAAATAGCAACAAAGACAACATATATAATAGGGAAAAGAATCCGAATCACCAACCTTACATTAAACAGGAAGGAACCATAGCAAAATTTCTGACTTGTAATGGTCAGTAAACATTTATACTGGCTGATATAGGTATACTTGACGGGACCCCAACCCTCCCACTCACTTCACTGCAGTGCAAACGTGCATTTGTTCGGTCCACGTGAAGACTTTCTAACGCATCATTGAATCACTTCGGAAAACAAAGAAATCACAATAAAAAGTAGAAGTAAAACAAAGATCAGGAATTGATACAATTAACTTACTCCATCCATAAAAGACACCAAAGGGAAAGAAATACAAACATTAAGCGACCAGACCATAATGGAAACCTAAAAAAAGTCAAATTATATCAAGGATGAGGACTACACAGTAAATCGCGTTGAGACATCCGGCGCTGCATACAACGCAACTGGAAAACCATACCAAACGAAAACAAAGGGCAAGTAACAGACATAGAAGTTCGGATCCGACCAACTTATAAATAGCTTTAAGCCAGAGCAATCGTGTAGTCTGAAACCTGGCCCACAGGCGTGTAATTAAAGAGGAAAGAATACTATTTGGCCATAATTGGGTGAAACGCAACGCATGCAGACTGTTTCATAGTATTTATTTTGTAACCCATGATTTTATAACGTTTGTTAATTTTCTGAAATTACAACGAAATGTTAGTTTTGTCCTTTTTTAATGTATATATATAATGTCGCCAAAATCAAGATGTGACACCCCCTGCCTCAAAAGTCTTTGCTACTAACCTAAAATTTTGAAATTACGAGTAATTCAGAACATCGGCGATACAGCTTAAGAAAATTCTTTCCGAAGTCTTTGATACCGATATCTCGGATGAAGAAGTTCAACAGTTAACTTGGATAACGAGTGAGAGCGAAAAAGTTGCGAAATATAAACACTGCAGGATGGCGAACGAGGACTTTGGAAGTTGA